>OZ023313.1:70029060-70154158 GCA_964007375.1 Ophion obscuratus | reverse complement strand
GAGCTCCAGCTACCTAGAGCACCGTGCGCAAACATTTGCCTAAACGCTTAGGAACAGTATATTTATATACATACATTCTTCTGAGAACATTATCGTAACACTATAATATAGCTAGTAATAAATGATAATAAATAAATATAACTAATAGTATTACTAATATAAGTAATATTCATACTAATATAACTAAAGTTAACAACTAATATAACTAATATCAATACTAATATAAGTAATATTAACATCTAATAAAACTAAATACATAATAATACTTGATAATAAAGGGAGATCGCGAAAGAGAGGGGGAGCGAGCGAGCGTGATCGCCGAATGCCTTTCAGAGTTGCACCTCCGCGGGAAAACTTTCCCCCCGTAAGGAGAACGAAAAAAATGAAAACAACATTCGTAAATATCGCAACTTCGCGATTCCGTCTATACAGTCCCCCGCAAAACCGACTTGCACCTTTTTCCCCCTCGGAAGCGTTTAAAAACAAATGATGCTCAATCGAAGGTCCATTCGAGCTGAATTTTCCAATCGCGGTTCGAACGCCTCGAACCTGAGTAGCTGAGAGTCAAATGGTTTTTCAATGATACAAAATGATGAAGGGAGAAATAATGAGCGAAAATGAAGAAAAGAGAATTCTCGGCGAGTTCCAACGACGCGAACTTCAACAACGTTGGAAATAACACATGCGCGAGTTATCCTCTCAATTGACTCTCTGTCCCGGTTGGGGGGGGGTGTTCGCGGCTCGTGGCCAAGAGCGTTTGTACTCTCCGCTTCGTATCTCGTGTGTGTGTGTGTTCGTACACGTTCGGGAATATGTAATTCGGGTACGCGGATCGAATCGATGCACATGGGTCGAGGTACGCCAAGTAGGTCGTCGCTGCAGCAGATCCCATTGCTGCGAACGGAAAACCGGCCGCGGCGGCAATCAGCGCCGATGCTAGGAGAGAGAGAAAGGGAGAGAGAAAGAGCGAGAGAGGCTGCGCGTGTGTGCGTGCGCGAGCGTTCTCGTCCGTTCTGTCGCAAAAGCCGCGGCCACCAGCGATGCACATTTTGTGATACAATCTCTCTATCTCTCTCTCTCTCTGCACCCCCCACTCTTGGGCTTCCTCCTTCCGCTACTCCTTCGCAATACTCCCCCCACGCGCGTCTTCTGCTCCCCCGCAACTCGCCGCATCGTCCACTGCCCCCCCCCCCGCCCGGTGTCGTGATCCGAGTAGCTGAACGTACGGACCCTTGTCGACGTGTCGTTGGCCCTTAACCGTATGGCCGGGTGAATTGCAGGAGGGAGAGGGGTTGATTGTTTATTCCGCGGGCCGATTCTCTAATTATGTATTTATTTGGAATATGTAATATGGACATTTCAAAATAATGCTTTTGTTTTTGTGTATATTACACTTAGTACAGTACTACCTCTCTAAGAGAGCGGTCTAGGACGGTTAGGGGAAGAAATTCTCGAGAAATTCGTCGCCGAAGCCTTCCCCCACCGCTAGGTTAGCGCGCTCGAAAATCGCGCATGTGGTAGCGCGTATGTGTTTCTCCACTCGAACTCGATAAGAGAGCGCCAGCTGATCACGAAAATGAAGCCGTCTCTACGATTCTTGCGGACGTCAACAGGACTCTATACTCTGATGTATAGTATATATGTTATGATACATACATATTGTACGTGCTGTACGATATTTGCATTTATTACTACTACTCATAAACATATCTCTAGTATAATGTAGCCTCGATAATTTTTATCAATATCAATAATATTCTATGCTGTGTTAATGTCTATTAAAATATATTTTACTTGCATTAAATTACTACTTGAAATTTAATTATGGTGCATGTTTTTTTCTCCGACTTTACGGCTTAAACGTATATATTATTATACAAAGGAATATTATCGATTTGACAATCGTGCGACGTGCGATTTTCTGAAATCGCTCGCGATCTCTTATCGAGTTGTCCGCGACAAACTCGAGAGGCCTCGGGTACACTGGACAGCTCGAGCTAGGTGGGGGAAGCCATAAAATGCGCTCAAGCGGAACGGCGGGGAAATTCTCTCTTAGCGAGGGCTCTCTTAGAGAGGTAGTACTGTACAGTCGTGCTGTCGCTGTCAAAACCCGGAATCGAAGAAAATGAGAAGGCTAGTTTTTTGACAGGTGATTTTGTAGGTGCCGCGAGTACTAAAGCCAAGTTTGCCAAAAATCGGGGTGTAGGGTGCCTTTTTAGGGGATGAAAGGAGATGGGGGTGGATTAATGCCAAACTACAACCCCTACGAGGTCGGCGCCGTGAGACAAAATGCTTGGAAAAATCCGGGCTTTAGTTTTGTCCACTGCGCCGAAGTCGTGGATGTTCATTTTGAGGGTTAAAAAGTGGGGTAAAATTTTGAAAAATCGGTTTTAATTCAATAACTCTTTGGAAAAAAATTCGTACGTTTTTTGTTCAAATGGAAACGTTGTAGCGATTGAAAAGACGCGTCGATCGAGTATTCGAGCATCGCTCTCCGATAATATCTTCACCCCCAAAAAATGGTTAAAAAACAACAAGAAAAAAATAGTTTATTGAATAACTCAAAAACAATCGGTTTTTCGAGTATGGTTCAAATGTAGGAAATGTAGAGAATAATTTTCTCCATATTTTCGTTGCTATGGACCACCCTTGAATTTTGACTTTCCAACCCCTCTTGGGGGTTGAACGTTGAAAATGAAATTCTGGGAAAACTATTGACGGCACGAATTCGCCGCCGTGGAAGAATTTGTAGCTTGAACCCTCAGCTACATTTTTGTCCACAGCGCCAAACTCGTATCTTTTTAGTTTCGGTCAATAGGTTTCCCAGAATTTCATTTTGTATTTTCAACCCCTGAAAGGGGTTCGAAAAAGTAGAATTCAAAAGTTGTGCATAGGAACGAAAAAAATAGAGAAAATTATTCTCTACATTTCGTACATTTGATCCATCCCCGAAAAATCGATTGTTTTTGAGTTATTCAATAAACAATTTTTTGTTGTTAATTCTTCAACAATTCTTTTGGGGGTGAAGATATTATTGGAGATGGTTGATCGAATACTCGATCGACGCGTCTTTTGAAGGGCTACAACGTTCCCATTTGAACAAAAATTGTATGAATTTGTCCTAAAGAGTTATCGAATGAAAACGCATTTTTCAAAATTTCACCCCACTTTTTCACCCCCAAAATGAACTTCCACGACTTCGGCGCTATGGACAAAAATAAAAGCCGGATTTTTCTGAACATTTTGTCTCCCGGCGCCGACCTCGTGGGGGTTGCAGTTTGGCATTTATCCACCCCCATCCCCTAAAAGAAACCCTAGCCACCCGATTTTTAGGCAAACTTGGTTTTAGCACCCGTGGCACCTACAAAATCACCTGTGAAAAAACTAGCCTTCTAATTTTTTCCGATTCCAATATACAGCACGACTGTACTAACTGAGAAAAAAAATCATTGGTGTTATTGAATGAAATTTCGTTGACTCAATTGTAAAATTGTTGGTGTAAATAATCGCATTTATTAGTCCAAACAAAACGATATTGACTTTAATAACATGATAAAATTGAACGTTTCTTCTCATTCAAAAGATATATTAGCCGAGAACAATATATTATTGAAACTATCTAAAAAATTATCGCGAACAAATTATATAGTTTTTAATGCATCTTCTGCAAAGAACAAAAAAAGCTTTTCAATTCGTAACATGAATATTGTTGATCCGAGTACACGAGAAAAATTAAATTTCGCTCGTTTGATTCAGATAAAATTTCTATAGAGTAAATATGTTATTTTATTTTCTTCACCATATCCGATATTGATTTTCAAGTACGTTATTCGTTAAAATATTAATATTTTATTTTGATTGATGAATATTAAGCAAATGTCTGAATTGGTTAAAAAATTATGCGAAAATAAGGGTGGGGGGACAAATGTCGAACGATCGATATGTAGATGGGCCAAAATGTCGAATTCGAAAATGACGAATGTTCGAATATAGATAGATCAATCTTACTAGAGTCTGTGAAGTCGAAAATAACAATGACGAATATGAACATCTCGGAAGTTGATATGTAGCGAAAAACAAAAATCAGATTTAATAAAATATCGAAAAACATAAAATCGATGGGCCTGTATGCATAAAACCAAATAATTCGAGCCGACAATTCTCCGAATTAAAAAAATGGCGATGGTTCACAATGCAGAAAATCATTAAAGCGAACGGCCGAAAAGTCGAGTGGTTGAAATCGCGAAGGGTCAAAATGTAGAACGGCCCGAATGGCGAATCGAGCAATACGTCACTTGCGCTTCAGAGTGAAGCTGCGAGATGGCGCTGGCGGTCTGTAGGCTAAAATATCGTAAGACAGTCATCCCACGTGACGGGCCCCACCACGTTCGCCAATTTGGCCGTTCGACCTTTCGGCGTTCGACATTTCGGACCATCGACATTTTGCGTTTCGATATATTGCTTTTCGCCATAGACGGTATTACGCATATTAGGCACTCGCTATTTTCTGTTTCGGAGATATGGGTGTTCTACATTTTTCGATTCTGTATTTTTATGTTCCGAATTGCAGACAATCTGAATATTCGTTTTCGAATAAATTACCTCTCCAATAAATAATGGTTCGATTTATAGTCATTCGATTTTTTTATCAGTCGAAAGATGAAATTTCGAATGATTTAACCTTCGTTATTTTGAGAGTTCCTAATTCTGTCGTTTCGAAATCTTTGTCGTTCTATATTTGGTCATTCGACATTTTTACCCCCACCCGAAAATAAAATTTGTTTCTTGCGCATTTGGTTGAAAAAATGCAACCAAATCATGGCCGAGCGCCAGCGAAATTGTAGGTGTGAGGAAACCCGTAGTTCTCGGAGTAACCGCTAGAAGCCGCACGCGCGCTCGTTTCCCGTAAGCGTAGCGCGAACCGAAAATCCACTTAAAACGCCGGAGAAACTCTAAAGAGTATCGCTTCTTGGCCTGTGGCTAAGATCAAAGTGTAGTATCTGTGCTTATCAGTTGAATATCTGATATTCTCTCCATGGATATTCCATTGGATATCTGATATTCTCTCCAATGTTATCGTGGATGATCATTCTAATGCTCACTTTTTATTTAACATTTAAAACAAATTGAAAAACTTACGTCTCATGGCACATTCGTTTCGATGTAGCAAAGAAATAATTCATTCTATTGATTATATTTTTGTACGAAATAAAACATGTTGTAGCAACCGCTTAATTATTTCATCCATACATCTACGGATTGTATATAGAGTGATGTCAATGGAATATAATTTTATTCGAAGGATAATGTAGATATTCAGAGAACAGAAGAGATTTTCAAATAAAATAATATGTTATTTGAATCAATCACATTTTCCAATATTTTATAGTATTGTAACAATCTCATATATCGGTGGCACTCCGCGATCAGACATTTATTTGAATCAACCAATATATTTTTTTGATTCAATTTGTTTTTTATCTCAGTGTATAAATCATTATTATGGGAATTATAAAATTATTTGTCGTTTGGGTTTGCAATCGTTTATTATTATTGTATTAATAATGAAATAATATTTATATTTATTGTTCGCTGTATTATCATGCCTGTTCCGCATATAGAGTATCGGGAAAAATTAGGGAATGTCGAAAACTCGGTGGCTTTTCTTCCCAGAATTTACTTTTTGCAAGAATTACGCAAAATGAAACCGAGTCGAAAAAAAAAAATCGAAAATTATCAAAATGAATATTTTTGTAGATATTTCATTATTATATTATTCTTCATTATACATTTTAAAAAATTCGGTGGCTTTTTTCCCAGAATTTACTTTTTGCAAAGGTTACGTAAAATGAAACCGACTCGAAAAAAAACCGAAATTTATAAAAATGAATATTTTTGTATATTATTAATTATTATATTCTTCTTCCTTATATACTGAAAAAAAATTATGTCAGTGCCGAACATTGAAAATTTCAAAAAGTTATTTACCCTAAAGCTCTATACGTTTGCATTTGATTCGTCGATCCACAACCACACAATTCTTATTGTAGATAAGTGTTTATATTTATTTTTTATATATTGGCACCGACATAAACATTTCTGTTTATCATAGAGAACAGATTCTATATTTGTTTTTAATATACATATTTTTAGATTTGCCGTGTTTAAATTATTTTTCGAATTTCAATTTTTTCGAAATTTTTTCATTCAAATATTCAACATTTTCATATATTTGATCTTCAAAAAATTGTTCTTCATTTGACCCCAATGTCCCTGGAATGTTTGGAAAACTTGAAAAAGTCAGGGAATTTCTCAATCAATAATGCGTAACAACCGCGATTACTTATAATATGCGATTATAATTAATTACTACGTGTATTATAAAATTATTATTTATTTGGGTTTACAAAGTATTATTTATCCTGGGAGGTAATTTTTCAATTATATATTTTTTTCGTATTAGCAATTCGTATTATAAAATAACGAGGGCGGGGGGGGGGGGGGGTTGGTGGTGATTGATTATTTATCGTAGAAAAGTGATGTATTTATTGATTTTTCGTCGTATTTTAATTTCACGCTGATTCTATGCCAATTTTATTGGCAATTTTGTATCGATTTAATTTCAACTTTTTTTTGTGTTCTTGTTTTTATTTTTATTAATTTTTTTTTTCGTCTTTTTTATTGCAATGTTTTATACGCTCACGATCGTTCGAGTCGTGACCTCGGTCAACCTCAATGTCCGTGTACCCGCCGCAAATGGTTTTCGTGGCCAAAACGAAGTCATTGCCAAGGCGAAGCATCGTATCGGCCCCTCTCGCTCGCACTTATGCCCCGCAGAGCCCCTTACCGCCTCGCCGTTTCGACGTCGATGCCCGAGCGACGACCCAACAACCGGATGTACTCCCCGAACAATCTTTCACGCATTCGATTATCGATTGCAGGCGCGTATGCGTTTACATGCGGTGCTCCGGAACATAGTCCGTCTCGGGGAATAAAGATTTTTTTTCTCGTACTCTTTAAAGAGGTTGGTGCGTTAGCCAGAATCCAAGATTAAGAAAACATAAAAATTTATGCTATCGTCCAGACTATACTGAGCCTTTACGATTTTTTTTGAATTTTTTTCACCACAAAACACCAGAGGTAGAAAATAGTTCGATGTATGTAATTTTATGACGTTGAGGTTTGCATCCAGAGTTGCGAGATTGGTAATGAAAATTTTTTAATTGGCAATGAAAAAATATTTCATTAGCCATTACATTCGGTAATGTAAAAAAATTCCATTACTCGTTACATTATTTTTTGTAATGCAAACAATTTCCTTTACTCATTACATTGGATTTTGTAATGTAAAAATGTCCATTACTCAGTACATTATATTTTGTATTGTAAAAAATTTCCATTACGCATTACATTGGAATTTGTAATGTAACTAATTTCCATTGCTCATTACATTACACTTTGTAATGTGAAATATTCTCGTTACAAAATGCAATGTAATGTGTAACGACAAGATTTTTTTATTACACATTACATTGTATTGGATAATGGATATTTTTTACATTACAAAGTCCAATGTAATGGGTAATGGAATTTTTTTACATTAAAAAGTGTAAGGTTGTGAGTAATGGCGATGTTTTTTACATTACATTGCATTGGTAATGTGAAAAAATTCCATTGTTCATTACATTACATTTCGTAGTGTAAAGAAAATCCATTACTATTTTCATTTGGTAATGTAAATGTTGTAATTTCATATACATTACATTTGGTAATGTAAAATATTTCCATTACTCATTACGCTGGACTTTGTAATGTGAAACATTTCCATTACAAAATGTAATGTAATGAGGAATGGAATTTTTTACATTACAAAATCCAATGCAATTTTTTTTTCATTACAGAATATGAAGTAATGAGTAATGAAAACGCTAATGCATTACAAAAAGTAATGCATTCTTTGCAACCCCGTTTGCATCTTTGGAATGCAACAAAAACTAATTATTTTTTTACCACTCAATTTTTTTTGGCTGTGAAAACCAATCGAACGTTTTCACAAATTTTTAATTAGGGACTTACGACCTCAGATTGCAACAAGAAGACTTTAATGATAAAAATAGAGGAACGAAAACCAACGATGCAAACGTGAATCTCATTTCACGTCCGGTTAGATAGGCAAGACGTTCGCGCTACGGGGGATGTAATTTTTGTTGGCTATTCAGCACCGAGATAAACCATTTCTAAAAACGGATTAACGTAAACTACGACTTGGTTAACGTTTAGAAAAAAAATGAACCATATTCAATATTGAGCCGTCAAGGTTTGATAAAAGATTACGAATCTTGGCTAGCGAATGGCATTGGTGCCAACCCTAATGTCCGCGAAGTTGACGTATTTCGGCAACGCTTAATACTAATTGACGGTAACCGGTGCGATGGTCTAGTGGTTAGCGTGCTCGCCACTAAACCTGCGGACCGGGAGGTCCCGAGTTCGAAACCCAGCCGCGTACATTTCGTCGTGAAATGTTTTTCTTCGGCATTTCACGGCGAAATAAGACTAGTTCCACGACTGGGGAGCGAACTTGATGACCGGCTGTATTGGTATAGGTTTTCCGCAGTTTCCCTATACCCATGACAGATATGTCATGGTGAATACGATACAGAGGGGGAAGTCGGCTGCGGCCGCAGGTGGGGGGGGGGGGGGGGGTGTGGAATTGGCGGTAGAGGCGGATTGGGGGGCTCGTTAAAAGGGAAGGACCCTGTACGACTGGAACAAACCCAATAAAAATACTAATTGACGGCAACAGTAAATAATCTCGTCACATAAATATCGATAGGCGTAATCATAAATGAGCCAAAATTTCATTTTTAGTCGTATCAAATATTCACTGACCCATTATTTCATAATAATCATCGACAATATTGCACTTTTTCAAGTTCGTAGTGACAGAAAAGTTTTTCTCATTCACGTAATATAAATATGAAAATGCATAGGTTTGCTCTTTAATTATACATTTTATGAAAAATTACGATCTACAGAATAAATCTATACCTCGTATCTTTTTTTGAGGTTTATGGAAAATAAAGAGCGTTTTTACGTATCTTTATCAGAGATTTATGACCGCAATTAGCAAAAAAAAAAGTTTCATAACAATAAAAAATGAAGAAATAAAACACGGAAAAAACGCAACGATGCAAACATAATGAACATGCAGTTTATTTTAATGGCGCAAAAAAGTATTAATTTTTTAAATACATTCCCACTGATGTGGCGTATAAAATAAAAATGTCTCAAATATATTATGTTTGTTTATATATTATATTATATTATTAAACATTATATACATATATATATATTATGTTTTAAATATATTATGCACAAATATATATTGAATTTTTTTTAATGGGGTATGAAAACCAGGAGCAGAGGTGTAAGTCGCGTGAGAAAGTCGATTTATGAAAGATTGGAGCGCATACGTTTCGAGTATAGTGGAGTCAAACGATCCCGACGAGATGCATCGATAAAGCTTGGCTGTAACGCAGGTCGTGAAAGTTATCCGTTACAGCGATTCTCTCGTGAGATCTTTGGTGTACGAGAATCCTACTTCGCGTGTGTGCGTTTACACGTAAATGTTTCCGCGTTTTTCTTCCCCTTACCTCTCTCTCTCTCTCTCTCTCTCTCTCTCTCTCTCCTCTCTCTCTCTCTCTCTCTCTCTCTCTCTCTCTCTCTCTCTCTCTCTCTCTCTCTCTCTCTCTCTCTCTCTCTCTCTCTCTCTCTCTCTCTCTCTCTCTCTCTCTCTCTCTCTCTCTCTCTCTCTCTCTCTCTCTCTCTCTCTCTCTCTCTCTCCCCCCCCGCTCTGCAATACTGCAACTATGCAAGTTTCGCCCGAGAAACCGCGCAGACCTCGCTCGCTATAGAAAGTGAAACATGAGATTATTATATATTCGATTAACAAATTTTCAACACTCGATGCAGCAAATTTTGAATCACCAAAATTTGCTGCATCCGATAACGATTTTACAAGGTAACGAAAAAAATGCTTTTCGATAATATCAAATATGAAGAAATAAAAGAATTTTCGTTGCATTTCTACGATACGAACTTCAGAATTATCGAAAATAAGAGTCACTGTGAGGTCCGAAAAAAATCGAAAAGACTAAGTGTCTAATACATGTTTTTTTGAGAATCTTTCGGATTTATGACGTAAATTTGCTAAAAAGAAATTTCATATAGTTATGGAAATAAAAAGTGAAGACAAATTGGAGAGAACTATTTGTTGCATTCCAACCCAAACAAACTTTGAGATCGTGTCTATTTTATAGGCCGAGAATCCAAAGGACTGACGTATCCGTTTTCTTTTAAAATGTTCCGTACACGTTTTTTCGAATCATCATTGCAGATGTAGAACGTAAAGTCGCAAAAAAAGAAATTTCGAATAGTCATCAAAATAAAATAAAAAACAGAAGAAAGATTGCAGAGAATTCTTGGTTCATGGCTGTTACGCGTATGGAAAACCGGCAAAACTCAGGGAATTTCTTTTCTCCTGGAATAATCAGGGAAACGTCAGGAAATTTTGTAAATTCTCTGGAGTTTTTTCAGAATTTATTGTTTGCAAGAATTACGAAAAATGAAACCGACTTTAAAAAAAAGTTAAAAGTATAAAAATAAATATTTTTGCATATTTTAAATATTTATATTATTCTTCATTATATACAAGAAAAAGTTATGCCAGTGCCGAACATTGAAAATTTCAAAAACTAAACACTAATTTCCTCTAAAGCTCTATACACATTTGCATTCGAGTTGGCAACACTCAACCAAACAACTATTATTGTAGATAAGTGTTTATATTTGTTTTTTATTTATTGGCACTGACATAAAAAGTTCTGTTTGTAGTAAAGAACAGGTTCTGTATTTGCTTTTAATATTTCACTTTATAGTCTTCAAATTATTTTTCGAAATTCAGTTTCTTTTAAATGTTAATATTTAACATTTTTTAATATTTGTTCTTTAACAAAATGTGTTCGTCATCAAACCCCAATTTCCCTGGAATATTTGCAAGACCTGTGTTGCAAAACTGGAAAAGTCCAGGGAATTTCTGATGCAATGATGCCTAACAACCATGTAGTTGCATTCCAACGACGCAAACCTCAGGATCGTGTCCGTTTTATAATCCAAGACCCAAACAAACCCAAACAGCTTTGAGGTAATCCTATCGCTTCACACTAGTCATATCACTGATCATACTTGAAACTTGTACAATTTATATTTTCAACATATGCAAAAAAAAAATCTAATAACTAAATTTTCCACGTGTAAACTGTCTAATGAATGTTCACATTTAATTAGAAAAATGGAAAAATAGTTATTCCAACGATTCGCGCAGTATTTCTAGGTTTGATATTTCGAAATATTGGTTCTATCTCCGTTTCTTTTTACTCAGCCAGGCGAGTTTAACCTCCCTGCTTTTCAACGTCGATCTGTCAAAACAATGTCAGGTGTGGGAAACATAAAGCATTGTATTCGGGTCACGACTGGTAAAAAGCGTGGAAAATTTGTGTCGGCGAAATATGTCGGTTAAAAATGAAATATGTGTGGAAATTCGAATGAGTGAGATGAGGTTAGGACTACAGTCAGCTCTTGCCTCGCTGTCACGTCTCTTCATCGTAGCAAGTGGTAATAAATCCAATACCGGAAGTTCAAATTAAACTTGATATCACATAAAAATTAGGTCAATAAGCGTAATTTTTTCCGAGAGCACTGGATTGCTACAAGTGTCAAGTATGTAAATTTGATTATTTCGAAGAATCTGACGGATTCCCACTATTATATACACTTTTGTAGCAACCGGAAATTGGGCTTCCGTATGACGTCTCGGAATTCATTCACAAAAATACGCAACTTTAATATTTCTTTCCTCTGTAATTAAGTCAATAACCAACCCCGAAAATTTTACAGAGACGATTATCAATACTAGGTGCGCAACTAAGTTTCCGGGTTTTTTAGACCAATAAAAAATCGAAAATTTCAAGACAAATACAAAAAATGATTCATTCGAAGTATTGTCCCTCGCTATTTGCACATTTTTGCCATCTCTCTGGCAATACATAAACACCGCGACGATAAAAAGACGCGTCTTTGGACTGAAACCATTCATCCAACCAATTTTGTACTGTATCGTAATGGGCCAAGTGTAGCCCAGCCAAGACATGCGGCATCGACCGGAACAAGTGATGGTCTGAAGGGGCCAGGTCTGGCGAATACGGCGGATGCGGTAGCAGATCCCATTTCAGTGGTTTTTATGATGTCCTGGACGATGGAACTGCGATGGCACGGAGCGTTGTCGTGCTGCAATATCACACGTTCTTGTCTCGTGTCCCATTCTGGCTGTTTTTCGAGCAATGCGTGGTTCAAATTGGTTAGTTGTTGTCGGTAGCGATGCCCATTGATAGTTTCGCCCGGTATCAGCAGCTCATAGTACACGATTCCTTTCTGGTCCCACCAAACGCAGAGCATTGTCTTCTTTCCGAAG
Organism: Ophion obscuratus; assembly: GCA_964007375.1. Lineage (NCBI taxonomy): Eukaryota > Metazoa > Arthropoda > Insecta > Hymenoptera > Ichneumonidae > Ophion > Ophion obscuratus. Next base: position 70,141,629 of record OZ023313.1, on the reverse strand, counting down.
CGATTTGGCCGTGCCGTCGATGTTGACGCTTCGCCAAGTGAGCGCCACGATGTTCTGCTTTTGGGATTCTCGAAATATATCCATTTTTCATCGCCAGTAACAATTCGATGCAGAAAACTCTTTCTGTTCTGCCGCAAAAGCAACATTTCGGAAGTGGCTCTTCGATTTTCCATTTGCCTCTCAGTCAACTCATGCGGCACCCACTTTCCTTCCTTATGAATTTTTCCCATGGCGTGCAAACGTTTCGAAATACATTGCCGAGTGACATTTAACGCCTCTGCAAGTTGATCTTCTGTTTGAGTGTCATCTTCATCCAATAACGCTTGCAGATCGGCGTCCGCAAATGTTTGCGGTCTTCCCGAGCGCTCCTTGTCCCCAGTCTCAAAATCGCCACTTCTGAACCGCTTGAACCAATCTTCACACGTTGTTTTTGATGGCATATGTTCGCCGTAGGCCTCCTCGAGTAACCGACGTGCTTCAGCTGCTGTTTTTCTTAGGTTGAAGCAGAAAAGCAATGCTTCCCGCAAATGCTGTTTATTTGGCACAAACTTTGACATTTTCGAGGTTAGAAAAAAGGTCGTTCTATAGCGATATTTGTTTATATTACGACTGGGTATTCTCAACAGATGTCCAAGCTATAAAGACACCCAATTTCAGACCCGTATGCCGACTACGTGTGTCGCTAGCGCCATCCATTTGTGAAACCCGGGAGCTTAGTTGCGCACCTAGTATTAGGTGTACAAATAAGTTTTAGGACACTTCGATTTTGTATCATAACAGCTATTCTAAATTAATTCAAAGGTCCCGCTCACTTATCATAGATGGCGCTTGATATGTAGTATCGAAACGTAAAAGAGTCATAAACAAAACCTATAAATTCTGTAAATTAAACATGCAGACCGATAGGCTATTTAGTAGACACTGCATTCGCTATGAATTCCATCAAGGAAAAAGTGTTAGGAAAGCGTGTGAATCGATATGTTCTGTTCTTGGAGACAACATTGTATCTAAAAGTACATGTGATTATTGGTATAAGCGATTCAAAGAAGGTGATTTCGACGTTAGTGACCGTGAACGCACGGGGCCTTCTGTAAAGGTGGACGATCAGGAACTGCAAGCGTTGCTGGATGAAAACTCTTGTCAGACGGAGAAACAACTTTCGGAACAGCTTGGAGTAACTCAACAAACTGTTTCTTATCATTTAAAAGCAATGGGTAAGATTCGAAAAGGAACAAAGTGGGTACCACACTTTCTGACTCAAGAAAATAAAAACAGCCGTCTTAACATTTGTGTGAGTCTTTACAACAAGCAACATAGAAAGTCTTTCTTGTGGAAAATTGTGACCGGCGATGAAAAGTGGATTTATTTTGATAATCCGAAATGCAAATATCATTGGGTTGACCCTGGCGAGCCGACAACATCCACGCCAAAGCGCAATGTTCATTGTAACAAAGTCATGCTGTGCATATGGTGGGATATGAAAAGCGTACTGTATTATGAACTTCTCAAACCTGGTCAAACAGTTACTACCGATCGCTATTGTCATCAATTGATGCAAGTGAATCAAGAAATTGAGAAGAAACGTCCATTTTCTGGTAAAGGAAAACGTCCAGTAAAACTGCTCCATGACAACGCGCGGCCTCATGTGGGTAAACCGGTCAAGGATACGTTATTAGCGCTTGGATGGGAAGCTGTACCACACCCGGCGTATTCACCAGACTTAGCCCCATCCGATTATCATTTATTCCGGAAAATGCAGAACGATTTGTCTGACGTGCGATTCAAAACATTTAAAGAAGTCGAAAAATGGGTCGCTAAATTTCTCTCCTCGCAAGACGAAAGTTTCTTTGCGAAAGTCATCCGCGAGTTACCTGAGAGATGGCTGAAGGTCATTCAGTGCGATGGAGATTACTTCGATGAATAACTGTGTTTTGCTTCTTTTTTAATAAATCTTGAATTTTTTGAAAACTGTCCTAAAACTTATTTGTACACCTAATATATTTAGTGAAGCCCAAAAAAGAACGTGTCGATTATACTCCGTAATAACGTATCCTCGTTTCTCCAAAATGTTCCAGTACATGGTCGAAGGTTCTCAAATAGCTGGAGAGAAAGGTTCGGCGGTTTCGGGAGGGGCCGGCAGCGAGGACGCCACAAAACTAGGATATTCACCGTGGACCGATAGCCCCGACGCGCTCGGGGTTGCATTTTCAATCAGCGACGTATCGTCGAAGGCCGTCAAGACGTCGACCCCGTCGGTCATCAAGTTAACGGGGGCCGGTGGGCCCGGTGGCGGCGACGGCGGTGCCGCAGAAGGCACAACATCGTTGAGCAGCGAGGCCAACGTATCATCGGCCGTCTCGCAAGTCTCGGTCGCGTCAGCGTCGTCCGTCTCGGGAGGAAGCGAAGGTGTAATCGCCCTGGTCGTACCGTCAGTCGGTACTGGAGTTTCGAGTATCGAGACCCGTGACAAGTGTATCGGTAGCAGCGATGCTGCCGATTTTTCGAACGATCGCAGCGTCTCGAGAAGCGGCAGCGTCATCGACTACGTCGTCGGTAAGCCCGAGGCCGCCACTATGAGTTGCGTGCTTCAGCTCGGGAGCAACGTCGACGACAACAAAAAGTGTGTCAATCATCCCGGCAACGATGCGAGACCGACAACGACGACGACCTCGATCGCGGACTCGTCGCAGGCTCTCGTCGCATCCACCAAATTGTCACAGGATCCCCGAGTGGCTCAGAGCCCGCGAAATCCAACGATCAACGCCTTTCCATGCGGCGTGGTAACCGGCCCGTGCAAAACCTCGCAACCGGCCGTCTATCCGGCGATCGTCAGGTCGTCCAAAGACTCATCGAGGATCATCGCGCCCTGTCAGACTCGCGTGATATCTCAAAAATCATCGGCTACCGGTACCATTCACCAAGTCACAACCGTAAACTCCCCGTCGCCCACCATGACGGCGGTCAGCAGCATCGTCGCGCCCTCATCGAGCACTTCGAACGTTTGTCAGAGCTCGGCAAAGGCCGCCTCAACCGGCAACATCGTTTGCGCGGCTCTCTCGCAGGCCCAGATAACCGCCGTTTGCGCCCCGTCGAACACGTTGCAGCAGTCGGCCAAGCTACCGAGCGGAACTTTCGAGGCGTTGCAATGCGGCAAGCAAGCTCAGCAGACGACAATGGCGACGTTGACGGCGGTGCCGGGCTCGGCGATCCACCAGAAGCTCCAACAAGTCCCGGTGTCGCACGTGGTCGGTAGCCTGGCGGGCATCAAGTCGATAAACGCGATTGGCTCGCTGCAGAACATCCACAGGATACAGGTGAAGAGCGGCCAGAGCCTGGCCGCTCTCGGCCCCCAGACGATGAACTTTCAGAAGCTGAAGGCGGTGGGAGGCTCGCAGAATGGTGCTCAGCAGTCGAATACTCAGAGGAACGTGGCCGCGAGGCTGCCACCGACACAGGCCAAGCAGGCAGCTGGTACGGTTAGCGCGAATCAGCAGATTAGCGCGAGTCTGAACAACTCGAGGGTGCAACAGCAGCAAATTACGAGCCAGGCGAAGAGCCCGAGCTGTCTCGCGAGCAAACCGACCAGCCAACAATTCGCCAGTCAGAAAGTCCACGCGCCACAGGTCCTTGTCAATTCCGTGAATCATTCGAGTCAAAAGTTACATCAGCCTGTGGCGCAGATGAGCCAGCAGGTCCCTTGTCAGCAACAAATGAGCGCGCAACAGCAGCCGAGCCATCAGGTCGTGCATATGACGAGCCAACAGACCCAAGTGATACAGCACAAGCTACCGGTGTTGCCTCAGAAGACGCAGGTCGTCCAGAGACAGCAACAGCTCGTTCCCGCTCCCCACAACAATCTCCATCAAAAGTCCATGGTGCCCGCCATCCAAGCGGTCCCACCGAAGAACAACGCGACCCCACAGCACGGCCCGCTTATTCATCACGTACCCAGCCAGCAACACGCGATGCAGAAACACACGAGTAGCCAAGCCACCGGCCAACAGCGCGCTCAGATGCTTACGGCCAATCAGCAAAAGCCGCAGGCGATCCAACGCGTCACGCAGGCCGGTGTCGGCGCGAGTATGCAACAGAAACTCGGCACGATCACCAATCTGCCGGGCGCCAATCAACAGAGGCCTCAGAACCTCGTTGCTACGAAAATACAACAGCAACAACAACAGCAGCAGCAACAAATGTTGATGAGAGTCGGTACGACGAAGAATCCACAAAACGCCGTCGGTAATCCCAAGAGCGTCCAGAAAACGGCAGCCGTCGCGAAGACCAGCCAGGCTGTCGTACAAGTGAATCCGGCTCGCGCGGTCAATTGCCAATCGATGAAGATCGTTCAGCAACAGCAGCAACCGGTTCATCTTCCAGGCCAACCCCAACAGCAACAGGTCCAACAGGTTCAGCTTGCCCAGCAAGGTCCAACGTTGCCGCATAAACAACCGGGCTGCATTAAAACAATAGCGCCCCAGAAAGCCACGATTCAGCGGAACAACGCACAGCAGAAGGTCGCCGGTGGCATCAAAACGTCACTCAACACGAACATGAACGCGATGAAGCTACAAGCCCAGGCGGCAGCGACGATCAGCCAAAAAAGTAGCGTGCGGACTCTGATGCCTCAACAACAAACGGCCGTGGCGAATATGACGGCGCACAAGAATCAAACGGTCAAGATACAACAGCAGAACGCGCAGCAGAAACAACTCGTCGTGACGACGCAGTATTGCCAACAGACGAGAACGCAGGTCGGGCAGATGAAGACCGCGATGCCCGACGCCCGCAGGGAACAACCGGAAACAAAGTGAGTATTGGAACAACGGCGGAGGATTTTCGTCGCTATTGGTACACGGAAAATATTAGGTGTGGTAAAATGAAATCCATTATTTTTGCAATTGATGGCAGTAATCTGTATCTCGCGTTGTACAAGTGCGATAGGATTACGCTAGATGGCGTTAGAGAGACAAGATTCCGTACTAAAATAAACATCGCGGAGAGTCTTGTGATTGCTTGACTCAATATTGTTCGAGGGCGCGTCAAAGATGGCCACCGGCAAAGTGAATATACGCCATATTTTACCGTTTTTCTTCGATAAAGGCGAAAACGCAAGCTAGGCGGAAAATGTGAATAGCGTTTATGGTCCTGATACTGTAACAGCCACGCGCAATTTTGGTTTCGTCGATTCCGTTCCGGTAGTTTTGATGTCAAAGATGCACCGCGCTCTGGAAGGCCAATTGTCGAAAATGTCGATAAAATAATGGAAATCGTCGAGTACGAGCGTCACGTGAGCACTGTTTCGATTGTCCAGGAGCTAAAGATTGCACGAAAAATCGGTTGTCTGTAAAGTCGGTTTACTGACGATAGTTGAACGTGACAACGTCATAAGAAAATACTAATGGAATGGTTTCATTTTTCAAAAGAAAATTTTAATTTTATTTGTTTGATAGATATTTTGTATGGATATAGAGAAGGAGGTAAATGGAAATCACAATTGAATTGATCAAGTTACATTTATTTGTACGCATAAATACAGTTATGTCAATTTTTATTTTTTTTTACAATGTACATAGTTTTTACAAGTATGAATGTGCTTTGAGCAATTGTTTTACAACTTTTATTTTTTCATAAAATTCTTCGTTCAGAAAATCATTTTAAATTTACAAAATACTTGAATAAAATTTATTGTTTAAATTTCTACTCGACTGTTAAAATTTAATTTTTGATTTTATTATTTTATAATAATAAATTTTGTATTGACATTATTTCTTTCAGCAAGTAAACTGAATAAAAGTTGTTGTTCAATTAGTTACTTAATTATTTTTGCAAATTTAATTGTAATTTGTTGTAAAAAAAGTAATAATTTTGAATAATTTATTATAAGAATAAACTGTGATTAAATTATTGTACATAAATCTTAAATTTAAAATTTAAAATTTGGAAACATCATTAAAATTTTTGTAACTCTAGCTTTTAAAAAGCCCGCTTCAATGTGTTTGATATAGGAGAAAATTGTTCCCTTTGACGGCTGGCTGGTCCAACCTGTCATTTCAGCCACGTTGTTATGATATGTGGAAGATTTAACATTTATGTTTTAATTTTTTGAAATCATAGTTACGCTCGATAATAATTTCGAACGAATAGTAAAGCAATTGATTTTTACTCATCGTGAAATAGTTCTGTTAACTTATTGTTATAGTTTTGTCAATTATAGCATAACCTACAATCGCTGCACTAGCGGACCGATGCTATTTATTTTAATGATGAAAGCACGAATATTCGACAATATATCACTGAACATATATTTAATATCGAAAGAATCATTACCTTTATCGCCGCAATTATCGTTGCTATAAACAATTCACACCACATTCACTTTTCACTGCACTTCATACTTGACGAAAACATGTACATGTATTATTGTATAGTAGCTGTCCACGCGGACGCATCGCTCATGGCTTCTGCACACTGCGCGCGATGGGCGACAAGCGATGAGCGATATCCAATGAGAGCTCGAGTATGACGGAAATGCTCTATGAGAGTGACGTTGCCATTGGATATCGCTGATCGCTCGTCGCTCGTCGCTCGCAGTGTACAGAGGCCATCACTCAAGTAGGAGAGAGACAAATGTCGAACGCTGTCGAACGCTGTCGAACGCTGCCGAACGCGGAGGCCGATTGTACCTCTTTGTCGCTCGTTCCGCGCTCTCGCTTACACTTCAAGCCTTAAATGGAACGCCTCAGAGCGAGGTAACGGCGATGAGTCATGCTTTTTCGTGCGTGCAGCCGGCTCCATCGAATTATAAGACGTTGTCACGTCAATAATGGAAATCGTCGAGTCCGAGCGTCACGTGAGCACTGTTTCGATTGTCCAGGAGCTAAAGATTGCACGAAAAACCGTTTGGAACCACTTGAATAAGGCTGGATGCAAAAAAGAAGCTCGATGTATGGGTGCCACACGAGTTAACGCAAAAGAAACCTCATGGACTGAATTTCCATCTGCGAATAGCTGCTGAATCGCAACAAAATCGACCCATTTCTGAAGCGGATGGTGAGACTGGTGATGAAAAGTGGGTCACTTACGAGAACGTCATGCGAAAACGGTCGTGGTCGAATCGCGGTGAGCCGGGGCAAACGGTGGCCAAGCCAGGATTGACGGTCAGGAAGATTTTCCTGTGTGTTTGGTGGGATTGGCAGGGAATCATCTACTGTGAGCTGCTCCCCTACGGCCAAACTCTTAATTCGGACCTGTACCGTCAACAATTGGACCGTCTGAAGGAAGCAATCGCCCAGAAACGGCCAGCTTTGGCCAATAGGAGAGAAATCGTGTTCCATCGGGACAACGCCAGGCCACGCACATCGATAGCGACTCGCCAGAAGCTCCGGGAGCTTGGTTGGGAGCATCTTACGCATCCACCTTATAGTGCGGATCTGGCACCAAACGATTACCACCTGTTTCTGTCTATGGCGAATGATTTTGCTGGTGAAACGTCATTCGCATCAAGAGAAGCTTGTGAAAATCGACTGTCCCAGTTTTTTGCCGATAGGGACGAGGGTCTCTGTGAGAAAGGCATAATGAAATTACCTTCGAAATGGCAACAAGTTATCGATCGAAACGGTCCATATTGGACCTTAATCGGATCATTCTAACTATGCTAAATAAAGCGTTGAATTTCATGCAAAAATAAGGGATTTCTTTTTACTACATCTTATAGAAAATGGATTATGACGGCGGTCGCTGATGCTCGAAATATTAATTTTTGTTCTTTCGCAGACACGAGGCGGAATCTCATGCCTCGAAGGAAGACGAATTCCTGACGCAGGCGCTGCAGTCGCCTGTGCGAAGGATGCCGCTACCCTACGAGGTAACGTTTCACGGATTCATTTTCGTATCTTCGCTCAAGGGGCCACATCCACCTAGGGGCCCGAATAAATAGCCAAATGCCGATTTTTTTGCTCGGAAACGGTTGGTGAAAAATACCGCTTTTTTGTTAAGGGCGGGGTATAAAGTTAATTCGGCGAAAAAAAGGCATGTTTTTAAGATTTTTTTTTTGACGTAACGAATAGTGTTCGTTTATTGAAAAATTTACATAAAATAAAGTAACATTTGAACAACATTCTCCTAAATTTGCATTGCAAAATATTCAAAATTGAGCGAGTGAAAATTAAACCCCGGAGGCGCCTCGAAAAAAAGTTGGTTTGCGGTGTGCACCATAACTCGCAACAGAATCATCTGAAACAAAAAAATCAAAATGCATTTGTTAAGGGGTAAGGCCACTGTAACGGCCCAAAAAAAAAGGTTTTTTCACTAATTTTTTGCTCCCGAAATTGAAGGTATTTGAAAAAAAACTTTTAATGGTGTTATCGGGCATACATTAAACTTTATTATAAAATTTTTTTACAGTAAAAAAAAACAAAATGGCGGTTCCACAGCTATCTTCCCGGGACATGTTTTGCTTCCAGGGCTCCGCGGCACGCAGCACCACTGGTGCACTTTTGAATCTAGAACAAACAAAAAACCATTAATCTAGAGGGCTATAGCTAGAGAATGTCGATCGGATTTTAAAAAGTATCAATTTTTGTGGATTTGGCGTGCGTTTGAAAAAAAAAATTGATTTTTGACGAAAAAAACGGCAAGTTTTTTGTTAATAAAAAATCAATAAATAAAGTTCTTGAAAATTCCGATCGACATTCTCAAGATAATGTAAATGTTCACATCTGGTTAAAATTTCAAGTAAAAAAAATGAAAATTGTTCGAGTTATGCTGCGTGCCATTTTGAAAAACCATGTTTCGAGAAAAACGCGTTTAAAGTTTTGCGAATAGTTTTTTATTGGAAAAAATTAAAAAAAGAAGTTAAAAGGATTTAAACTATTTTTAAACTAGAGGGTTTAAACTATTTTTTAGGCCAATAAAAAAAAATCGATTTTTCAAAAAATTTACAGTGGCCTTACTCCTTAACAAATGCATTTTGATTTTTTTGTTTCAAATGATTCTGTTGCGAGTTATGGTGCACACCGCAAACCAACTTTTTTCGAGGCGCCTCCGGGGTTTAATTTTCACTCGCTCAATTTTGAATATTTTGCAATGCAAATTTAGGAGAATGTTGTTCAAATGTTACTTTATTATATGTAAATTTTCCAATAAACGAACACTATTCGTTACGCCAAAAAAAAAATCTTAAAAACATGCCTTTTTTTCGCCGAATTAACTTTACCCCGCCGTTAAAGGAAACGAGTAAAGCTTTTTGAGTGTGGTTTTTCCTTGCTTTTATTCATGATATACAGAACGTTCAAAAAAAAATTTATTTGAAAAAAAAACCAAAATGGCGGCCGTTGCAGCTTTGCGAAAACAGGTCCTCAAATCGCGGGAGGTAAACGGCTGACATCACTGCCCCCTCTTTGTTGATCTGAAACACAAATTCAAAGTACATTAGCAATCTGTGACCCTTTGGTCATGGAATCACGGATGGATTTTTCGTTTGGTACAAATTTCGGAAAATGGCGGCAATTTAAAAAAAATCGAATTTTCGCGTTTTTTTTTCGCACAAAAAGATGAATAATAAATGCAAAAATGTATCTATCGAAAAAACGATCCGTCATTCCGTGAAGACATATTTTCTGAGTATGCTCTCCGAATTTCAGGTCGATATGTTAACTACAGCGGTCAGGAGAATGTCAGCCATTTTTAAAAACGTATTTTCGAGAAAAACGCGTTTAAAGTTTTGTAATGTGGAATTTTCAAAAATAAACTCGTTGACTGGAAGCGATTCAAACGCGATTATCTCTAAACGTAGTTTTCAAAGTCGGTGCCATATGTATTTCGAAAACGGCTTGTCCCGTTTTGTCCAAATTTCGATACAATATTCTTCGATAGTTTTTCTCGTTCGCCACGTAGGATTTTTTTGAAATTTTCATTTTTGACGGAATTGCGACCGTTTTAATTCAACATTCGTTTTTCGTTCGCAATTTCCGACGATTTTGGATTGCATACACATTGCATAAAATAAGCAATGGTTCAATCAAACGAAAAACCCCAACGTGGCGAACGAGAAAAATTATCGAAGAATATTGTATCCAAATTTGGACAAAATCGGACAAGTCGAAAAATGCCTGAACATACCTCAATGTACATATTATCCAATAAAAAATACTCCGATCCAATCGAAACATTAGTTTTTGAGATAAAAATTCCCGAAGTATGCCTGTTTTTTCACGCCGTTTACTCGGGTACCTCCCCTTAAGCGTTGCGAGCGCTCATTGAAAAATTTGGACAATCGCAATGGTTTTGCAAATATAGTTTTGATCCTCGCATATCTACGGAACCACGCACGTCTTTCGTTCGTATGATGCGCTGATTTTTATCACTGCACCGTGTGTGATGAAACGCGTCGTTCAATTGCAGTGTCTCCAGTTTGTCCTGCAAGACCACAACTATGGTGCACCGCCGCCGAGAACGCCGCCACCTGCGTCCCCGCCGCCTCATCCCAAGCAACAGCCGATAAACGGCGCGGGTGCATCGACAGTTACACTGCAACATCCTTTTATCTACGGTCAAGGTGAGTCGTTATCGAGCCTCGTAATTTGAACAATTTTTCAAGTTCAAACGAAATTTCTCTGATCGATCGAAGTCTTTCAAGATATTTCAAGATCGCAACAAAAACGAAAACTTGATTCATCGGGGTCTCTACCGACCTGAAAAGTCATGAAAAATTGTAAATGTCAGGAAATTACACTCGACCCTTAAAAACTCATGAAATGTCATGAAAAATTACGTCTAAGGTAAATCTCCTAATTATTGAACAGCTAAGGATCTGGGGGATTGAATTCGGTGAGAAAAAAAATATAAAGTCAAGAAAAAAACGATCGCTTTCATGTTCGAATGATACTTTGATATTTCTACTGTCGAAAAATCACCCTTTAAATTATTTTTCAATGATGGCAAATGAAAAAAAAAAGAATAACAACGTGAAGCATCCAAATGTCCCAATTATTGAACACTGGAGGTGCCTGTGTCCCTAACATTGAACAGGCATGTCCCAGTTATTAAAACACTTTCGAGAATTCTTTTTCCGTTCTGAAAATATTATTTTGGGTACAATATTAAGAAATAAAAGGAAAATCAAACACTTAAATAATCTTTTATTAATCATGTAAAAATACAAAAATATATATTTAGTCTCTTTTGACAAGTTTTTGGTTCATTCGCATTTGGTTTATTTTTGCTTTTCAACCCGAACTTTATTTTATTTTTATTTTCAGCTTCCTCGTTTTTGTGTTCTGTTTGTGTTTGATTTGGTCGCAGCTTGGCTCCCTGAAATATCGGAGAGCAAAAAATATTGAACATTACATTCGTATTTTTAGGTTACATTTGGGTTATATTCACTTTTTACTTTTCTTTTTATGTTTATTGCACGAAAATACAAATAAAAAATATATTTGACGATCTTAGAGTTATTATTAAAAGAATAAAGGTATGTTTATTCAGGAACTTACAGTTTTTGTTTGAATAAATCCGATTCACACGATCTGTCACACGTTAACTGCCTCGATGTTTTGACGGGTTTAACGACGCCATCTTGGAGAATTCGAGTGTTCAATAATTGGGACACACCGCATTTTCTATGTCCCAATGATCGAACACCGTATTTTTTAACAAATAATTAATTAAATTCTTTTTAAAATTGTTATTTGTAAGATATTTTCTGAGGAACCTGAAACGCCTTTACTTTTTGAGATGCGACAGTTTTTGAATTTTTTATGCCCTTACGCACGAAGCGGCGCGTCTTAGCAAAAACGATAAGCAGTTACCACGAGACGTCAAATCGGGTCACCGTTACTGATTAAATAATTTTTTCCTCCATTAATTAAAGCTTTTTTTGCACAAGTAAGATAACATTTCGATAGCTAAAAGTTCCATATATGTAATGAAATTTTTATAAATAAGTAAATGCATGCAGGTGAATGAGAAATAATCAAAATACAAGATAGTGTTCAATAATTGGGACATTTACCTTACCTGAATTATTATACCCTATAAAATTATCGTTGAGTCTGTATTCAACATGAACTAACTTTGTGGTACTTGTCGATAGAGAAGCGAATATCGAATCGATAGAAAATAAAATAGAAGAAAGTAAAAGAAAATGATGCGTTGTCTCAGCATATATTAGTTTTTCTTTGTTATTCGTGTAAAGCGACTAGATGATATTGCTCAAACTTCCTAAATGTATGTAATATTTTTCTAGATGTTCCCAAAATATATTTCTTAACAGCAATCTTGAAATTATGTTTGTCTCGTATTTTTTTTACTACTTATGGAATTGTACAGTTTGGTGACTTTTCGTTTATTCCGTATACTTTTTATTGGCATACAAAGCACATCTGTTTGAAAGAGCCAAATAAGAATATAAAATTTCAGAAAATCGGTCGCGCTGAAGAATCATTAAGAATACTTCTATGCCGGAGAGTCATACCAAGAGTCATGAAAAAATCCCCATTCCTTGCCTTAAGGGAGCTTTCCAGTGTGACAGCCCGAAAGATCGCTGTTTTTCGCGATTATTTTTTTTAAAGAAAAAATAATCTAATCGGTCTGGTTTTTTTTGTATATTAATTGGGTATTGAAGAATACAAAACAATTTTTTAAAGATCGATTTATTTATTAATTAATATCTATAAAAATGATGAAACAATTGTTGCAGAAAATGCACTTGGATGTGGTGTCCACGTTGGGGGTCACAATTTTGATCTGAAACAAAAAACACAAAAAGATTATCGATCGGTATATAATTGGCTTTCGTGCTATGGAGGCTTTTTTTTTTTTTGCAAAAATGGCGCCGGTTTGAACAAAAAGTATCGATTTTGGCATTTTTTTTGGCAGTTTTTTTTACAAAAAAATAGGAAGATGTAAAAAAAAAAAAGCTTCCATAGCACGATAAACAATGACGTTAAGAATATTGTGTAAAAAATTCAACTCGATAGCTTTAAAACTCTGCCCTCCAAGTTGGACACCGTTTTGAAAAATGCTGTTTCGAGAAAAACGCGTTCAAAGTTTCAAGTGAGGAAATTTTAGGTAAATCGTTTACTTACGGTCAATCAGCGATGCCAAAGAAGCGATGGGAAGAGTGTATACTATTCGATAAAGCAAAAAAAAAATCGATTTTTTGAAAATTTCACACTTTAAAGCTCCCTTAAGGGAGACTTTGTCCTTGGAGTACCATATTTCAGGTGTTTACGTTTTATTTTTTTTCAAAGGAAACGAGTAAAGCTTTTTGAGTGCGGTTTTTACTTGCTTTTATTCATGATATACAGAACGTTAAAAAAAAAATTTTTTTTTAAAAAAACCAAAATGGCGGCCGTTGCAGCTCCGCGAAAACAGGTCCTCAAATCGCGGGAGGTAAACGGCTGACATCACTGCCCTCTCTTTGTTGATCTGAAACACAAATTCAAAGCATATTATCAATCTGTGACCCTTTGGTCATGGAATGACGGATGGGTTTTTCGTTTAGTACAAATTTCGGAAAATGGCGGCAATTAGAAAAAAATCGAATTTTCGCGTTTTTTTTTCGCATAAAAAGATAAATAATAAATGCAAAAATGTATCTATCGAAAAAACGATCCGTCATTCCGCGAAGACATATTTTCTGAGTACGCTCTCCAAATTTCAGGTCGATATGTTATTTACAGCGGTCAGGAGAATGTCAGCCATTTTTAAAAACGTGTTTCCGAGAAAAACGCGTTTAAAGTTTTGTAATGCGTTTGTAATTACCGCTAATCGGCAATGCCTGGTCCATAGAGGCATCCCTCCTCTTCTTCTAGCTGCTCATGTTGAGCCGCTTGAATTTTTTGAAAATTTCAAGGACAAAGTCTCCCTTAAGAGTCCCAAAATGTCATGCAACTTCAGTTCTGGTCAAAATTAGAGATTAGTTCATGTTTTTTTTCCCCGTTCGCAGCGGTGAGCGGTAGTAACGTAGTCGACGATGCGGCGAGCGCGATCAGCAGCGAGGCAGGTCGCGAGGCAGAGCCCGAGGGCGAGGAGACGGAAACAGCGCCGGAGGGCGAGGGCGACGACGAGGATAGCGTGACTCGCTGCATTTGGTAAATTTGGACTTTCCTCCGTCGCTCTCTGCGCATTTTTTCCTTTCTTTTTTTGCGTTTCCTTTCTCTCATCTTCGTCAAAACACTTCGATCTATTTATACGTTTTTTCGTTCGGTTGCAGTGAATTCGAGCATGACGACGGTTACATGATTTGCTGCGATCGCTGCCTGTGAGTATAGCCAAATATGAATGTGCGCTGCGATGCCCATTCTTGCGGGAAGAGGGGGCTTTACAAAAAAAAAATCAACATTTCACGCAACATTTCTGTAAAATGTGAATTAAAAAAGTCGTTTTTTTTTTTCAATTTTTCAAAAACTATTCTCGTCAAGTTGAAGGTACCAATAGTATCGATATTTCGACCAAGTTTCAACTCAATCGGCTTAATAGTTTTTAAGTTATCCTGCACGCCAATTTCGATAACGGAGTTTTGAGAAAAACGCGTTTGAAGTTCACGCCCGCTCCGAATCCGAGCGGTGAGGCACACGCGTTGACGGGCTGTAACGTTTGAAGTTTTTCGAATTTCGCTTCGAAACTTTGGGAAAATATTCTACATATTAGGTGTACAAATAAGTTTTAGGACAGTTTTCAAAAAATTCAAGATTTATTAAAAAAGAAGTAAAACACAGTTATTCATCGAAGTAATCTCCATCGCACTGAATGACCTTCAGCCATCTCTCAGGTAACTCGCGGATGCCTTTCGCAAAGAAACTTTCGTCTTGCGAGGTGAGAAATTTAGCGACCCATTTTTCCACTTCTTCAAATGTTTTGAATCGCACGTCAGACAAATCGTTCTGCATTTTCCGGAATAAATGATAATCGGATGGGGTTAAGTCTGGTGAATACGCCGGGTGTGGTACAGCTTCCCATCCAAGCGCTAGTAACGTATCCTTGACCGGTTTACCCACATGAGGCCGCGCGTTGTCATGGAGCAGTTTTGCTGGACGTTTTCCTTTACCAGAAAATGGACGTTTCTTCTCAATTTCTTGATTCACTTGCATCAATGGATGACAATAGCGATCGGTAGTAACTGTTTGACCAGGTTTGAGAAGTTCATAATACAGTACGCTTTTCATATCCCACCATATGCACAGCATGACTTTGTTACAATGAACATTGCGCTTTGGCGTGGATGTTGTCGGCTCGCCGGGGTCAACCCAATGATATTTGCGTTTCGGATTATCAAAATAAATCCACTTTTCATCGCCGGTCAATAATTTTTCACAAGAAAGACTTTCTATGTTGCTTGTTGTAAAGACTCACACAAATGTTAAGACGGCTGTTTTTATTTTCTTGAGTCAGAAAGTGTGGTACCCACTTTGTTCCTTTTCGAATCTTACCCATTGCTTTTAAACGATAAGAAACAGTTTGTTGAGTTACTCCAAGCTGTTGCGAAAGTTGTTTCTCCGTCTGACAAGAGTTTTCATCCAGCAACGCTTGCAGTTCCTGATCGTCCACCTTTACAGGAGGCCCCGTGCGTTCACGGTCACTAACGTCGAAATCACCTTCTTTGAATCGCTTATACCAATACTCACATGTACGTTTTAGATACAATGTTGTCTCCAAGAACAGAACATATCGATTCACACGCTTTCCTAACACTTTTTCTTTGATGGCATTCATAGCGAATGCAGTGTCTAATAAATAGCTTATCGGTCTGCATGTTTAATTAACAGAATTTATAGGTTATGTTTATGACTCCTTTACGTTTCGATACTACATATCAAGCGCCATCTATGATAATTGAGCGGGACCTTTAAATTAATTTAGAATAGCTGTTATGATACAAAATCGAAGTGTCCTAAAACTTATTTGTACACCTAATATATAGTTCTATCGTTTAAACAAAAAATAAATAAATCGATTTATTGATCATTGTGAATGTATGTTCCGCCTTTAAAAAAATATTTATTAAATCAAGGAGCAGATTGCTGACTAGTTTGCAATTTTTTTTTTGGCTGCATCAAATTTCTACTCGTTACGTAAATTGAGAATTAATTATTATATACATTTAATAAAAATAGTTATGTAATAGTAATAATAGTAATTTTTCATTCCGTTTTTTTTTTTCATTTTTACTATTTTTTTAACGACTAGTACCCTTTTTCAAAAACGACCATCCCTTGCCTTTTTTGTTCCCTTTTTGGTGGACCCCGTTTACAGACATTTTTTTATGCGTCTATGTGACCGGAATCATAAAGCGGAAAGCTCAAGCTTCAATTTTTTTTTTTTTTAAGCTTCGTACGATTTTTTTTCCAAAGATTTTTCAATTTTTTTTTTAAGATAAAATTTGAAAAATTACGTGTACCGCGAGAATGACAATGATTGAATGAAAATCTCAAGATAGTAAAAAGTTGAATCGGTTTTCGTTGTGTTTACGAGAATTATTTCCGATTTTTTTTTTTTTTTTTTTTTTTTTTTCGATATTTTTATCCCCGTAAAATATTTATGGTCTTCTAGTCACATCAATCGATCAATTACAACCGATTATATTGCGTTGATAATATAAAAATACAATTTTTTTCCTCCCTTGAAATTTTACCACAAACCCCTTAGTTCTTGAGTTACGGTAATTAAATCATCTGATTTTTTTTACCGACAATAGGTGAAAAAAAAAAACTGAAAAAATTCTCGCGACCTCAACGAAAACCGATTCAACTTTTTACTATCTTGAGGTTTTCCTTGAATCCTTGGCGTTTTTGCGTTACACGTTATTTTGCAAATTGTCTTTTTTCAATCAAAATATCTTGAGAAAAAAATCTTACGAAGCTTCAGCGTCTCCCCTTATGATTCCGATCGAAGAAATGCGCAAAAAATATCTGTAAACGCGGTCCACCATAAAAGGAACAAAAAAGGGCGAAAAAGGGTCGTTTTCAAAAAAGGGTACCAGTCGTAGAAAAATGGTAAAAAATTTTCAAAAAAAAATAAACGGAATAAAGATGAATTCCTCCCCTTCAAAATGCCGTTTATTAAATTAATTTATGTCAATTATTAGCGAAATGGCATGAAAAATGGTTGAGGAACTTAAAAAAAAAAAAAATTCAGCAAACTTTTCGCCGGTAGTGTATATAAACATGAATTTCCAATTTGCGTAACGCGTAGCAATATATATATACATAATGATTATAATTATTTTTTAGTTTCTATTTGTTCCCCAATTTTGCGGCGAGTACTAACTCTACAATGATATTTCATTAGTAATCAAATGGACTGCCAAAGAAAATTATTTTTTCAGCTGCATTTAATTTTCATATGCTACACTAAGGCGAGTATATATATATATATATATATATATATATATATATATATATATGTATGTATGTATATATTAGACTGGCCTTAAAAACATTGAAATTTTATTTTTTTAAATTTTTGTTGAAAATTCTGTTGAGAATGACAAAAAATGAGTGCTGACCAAATTTTAGCGTTTTTTTTTAAATATTTATAGGTCCCTCATCGCGATTTTCTATTTCCCGTTCATTTAACATGGTGAAAGTTTTGTTTGCCGCTTTTGAGCTTTATAACTCGCCTACGGGTAAACACACAGAAACGCCCAGGAATATTGTTTATGGAAAATTTAACGCTCTACAAAAAAGGTCCTTAGCCTTCATACGATAAATTCACTCGTTCAAATTTTATTCAACATTAAAGTTGAATTGATGATAAATTTCATGATTTTGTGAGAGTTTTGGACATTTCCGACGAAATTATTGATTTTTTTTTCTTGTTTATTTCTAATTCGTCTTGAAAAGTATTGTATCCTTTTTAAATTATTCCCTAGATATTTATTTATCATGCTATGGGAATTGAATTCGGTGTAAAAATAGATTATTGTACTAATGTACTTTTAAATAACAATAAATTAGGAATTCCAGAAACTATCTAGAGAATAATTTGAAAAGGATACAATACTTTTTAAGATGAAACAGAAAAAAAAACAAAAAAAAAATCAATAATTTCGTTGTAAAGGTAAAAAATCTCACAAAATCGCGAAATTTATCATAGATTCAACTTTGATGTTGAATAAAATTCGAACGAGTGAATTCATCGTATGAAGGATAAGGATTTTTTTGTACAGCGTTAAATTTCCTATAAAACAATGTTTTGGGCATTTCCGTGTGTTTGCCCGTAGGCGAGTTATAAAGCTGAGGGCAAAAAAAACTTTTACCATCAATAGAGTTTTATTTGCATAACTTTGAAAAAGTTTTTTACACCACTTATACAATGTCAGAAAATATATATTAACAAATCTTATAATCTCTGCCGTTTCATCCTTATCCATAAATCTGTACACCTTACAGCTGCTCACCACTCGCCTAAAAACCCATTTATTCTTTTCCTCTTTCAGTCTCTCATTCCAAACTCCTTTTACTCCACACTTCTTCAATCTCCCCGAAATATGCACAAATCCCTTTCTGTATTTTTCCTTCCAACATATTTATTACTTCCCCAATAATCGCCACTTCATCAATTCCTTCCAGCCATTCCTCCGCGTCTTTTCTCGCATTTTCCGTCACCATCTCTCTGCTTTTTTTACACAACAACAAATGCTCCAGGGTCTCATCCTGCTCATCACAAATTCTGCACATCCAGTCACTCTCTCCTTTCTTTCCCGCTCTGCCAACATTTCCATATCTTATTCTAGCCCACATTTATTTTTCTTTGCCCTTCACATTTACCTCGGACCAATATATTTCCAGGGCATAATATCATCCTCCACAATAAACTTATACCTATAATTGTACGCCGAACCTTTTATTTTCTCCCGCTCTTTCTTCAACGGTTCGTTTTTTTAATTTTCCAATCCCACCTTTATTCTCGCTTCAGTTTCTCTCACCTCTCTCCGTTCCCAAATCATCCCTATTATAACCTGCGCCCCCATCTCCGTTAATACATGCTTTAAGGGGTAAGGCCACTGTAACGGCCCAAAAAAAAAGGTTTTTTTCACTAATTTTTTGCTCCCGAAATTGAAGGTATTTGAAAAAAAACTTTTAATGGTGTTATCGGGCATACATTAAACTTTATTATAAAATTTTTTTACAGTAAAAAAAAAACAAAATGGCGGTTCCACAGCTATCTTCCCGGGACATGTTTTGCTTCCAGGGCTCCGCGGCACGCAGCACCACTGGTGCACTTTTGAATCTAGAACAAAAAAAAAACCATTAATCTAGAGGGCTATAGCTAGAGAATGTCGATCGGATTTTAAAACATATCAATTTTTGTGGATTTGGCGTGCGTTTGAAAAAAAAAATTGATTTTTGACGAAAAAAACGGCAAGTTTTTTGTTAATAAAAAATCAATAAATAAAGTTCTTGAAAATTCCGATCGACATTCTCAAGATAATGTAAATGTTTACATCTGGTTAAAATTTCAAGTAAAAAAAATGAAAATTGTTCGAGTTATGCTGCGTGCCGTTTTGAAAAACCATGTTTCGAGAAAAACGCGTTTAAAGTTTTGCGAATAGTTTTTTATTGGAAAAAATTTAAAAAAGAAGAAGCACAGGACCTTTTTTTCTTATTCTAGAGGGTTTAAACTATTTTTTAAGCCAATAAAAAAAAATCGATTTTTCAAAAAATTTACAGTGGCCTTACCCCTTAAAAGCACTTCACCCACTTCGACGGCACATGATTCACAATGGCCCTTACTTCCTCCATCAGACAAATTTTTTAGTCCAGTCGAGATAGGTCTAAAATTCGGTTCACCTGAAATTAATTCGGGGCTTCGATTTTCTTTTTTTATGCTTGGGGGGGGGGGGGTAGTGTAAATCTCGATTTTCGGGAAAATTCCCCCCAGTGTGTTTGCCGCCATCTTGATTTAAAGAGGGATTTTTTTGTTTTTCGAGTAACTCGCTTATTTTCAACCTTAGAGTGAAAATGATCATATCAAAAGTTGTGGGAAATGTAATTGCCCACAGGTTTGGTGATTATAGTTTTTACCCTAGGATCTATGTTTATAGAGTTACACTGCAAATAGGGGTAGAAAATGTTTTTTGTTAATTATCTCGTCTATTGTCAAGTTTATTGTAAAAATGGTAATAAATAATCACGTAGGCAATTTTATTTCCTTCAACTTTGGTTATTAGCATTTTTACTCTCGGATCAATATTTTCAGACTTATACTTAATTTAGGAGTGAACTTTTTTTTATGTTTAGTTATTTCGTTTACTATCAAGTTTATCGTAAAATAGGTAATAAATAATCGGGTAGGAAATTTTATTTTCTTCAACTTTCGTTAGTACCATTTTTACTCTAGGATCAATATTTTAGGAGTTATAATTAAAATAGGGGTGTAATTTTATTTCATTTTTTTTCTTCAATTTATTATTGAATTTGTTATAAAAATAGTGATGGACAACCGTACGTAATTCGAATTTCTTCGACTTTGGCTGTGTTCTCTCGTCGCAAAGAGCCATTCCAGCAAGTAAAAACCTGTGGATTTTAACACCTGATTAGTTCTTTTAATCGTAGGGTCGTAGGGTAAAAATGGTAACAAACAAAGTTGAAGCAAATAAAATTCGCTACCTGATTATCCATTACTATTTTTACCATAAACTTGATAATAAACGAAATAACTGAACGTAAATAAAAAGTTCACCCCTAAATTAAGCATAAGTCCGAAAATATTGATCCTAGGGTAAAAATACCAATAACCAAAATTGAAGGAAATAAAATTCCCTACCTGACTATTCATTACCATTTTTACGATAAACTTGATAATAAACGAAATAACTGAACATAAAAAAAAAGTTCACCCCTAAATTAAGTATAAGTCCGAAAATATTGATTCTAGGGTAAGATGGTACTAACCAAAGTTGAAGAAAATAAATCTTCCTACCCGATTACTTCTTACCATTTTTACGATAAACTTGATAATAAACGAAATAACTGAACATAAAAAAAAAGTTCACCCCTAAATTAAGTATAAGTCCGAAAATATTGATCCGAGGGTAAAAATGCCAATAACCAAAGATGGAGGAAATAAAATTTCCTATGTGATTATGCATTACCATTTTTACAATAAACTTGATAATAAACGAGATAAGTTTTAAAAAAACGTTTTTTTACCCCTTTTAGCAGTCTAACTCTATAAATATCGATCCTAGGGCAAAAATTATAATCACCAAACTTGTGGAGAATTACATTTCCCACAACTTTGGATACAATCATTTTCACTCTAAGGTTGAAAATAAGCGAGTTATTCGAAAAACAAAAAAAAATCCTATAAATCAAGATGGCGGCAAACGCACCGGGGGGATTTTCCCGAAAATCGCGATTTATACTCGATTTATACATACCCCCCTCCCCCCAAGTATAAAAAAGAAAGTCGAAGCCCCGAATTAATTCCAGGTGAAATCCTATTTCGATTTTTTTTTTTGCTACTTTAATCTATATATAACGCAAAAACGTTTTGCGCTTTTTTCCCAGTGTGTGGCAGCACGTCGACTGCATGGGAATCGACAGATCGAACATTCCGGAGGAGTATCTGTGCGAGATTTGCCGGCCTCGTCGCGTTGATCGTCAGCGAGCACGGGGCTTGCAGATGCGAAAGCGCGAGGAGCTCCTGAACTCGGACACGTCCTCGGACGCGTCCTCGACGAGTTCGGCGGACACGGACGTGGCGGTGAACGCGGTTCTTCCCGTCGCAGCCGCAGCCGCCGCGCCGAAGAAGCGCACGATTCATCAACAGCAGCAGCAACATCAGCAACAACAACAACAACAGCAGCAGCAACAACAGCAACAACAACAACAACAGCAGCAACAGCAGCTGCAGCAACAACAGCAACATCAGCAGCAACAACAACAGCAACAACAGGCGCAACAAGTAGCGCGAAGAAAATGCGAGCCGACGCCCCAGCTCCGTCGTCTCAACAACAACACCAACAACAATAACAACAACAACAACAACAACAACAACAACAACAATAACAACAACAACGTCGCAAAGAGACAAAGACGGGAGGCGCAAAATCCCCGACAAACGAGCGCCGTAAGGAAGAAAGAGACGGCGAAACGGGGCCCGGGAAAACGAAAAGCTAAGAGACGCATGAGCTTGGACGATCGGGAGGACGAAACTCAGGACGCGTGGGGCTCAAATATGGCGCCACTTCGACAATGGATCGAGAGATACGAGGAAGCCGTCACCAATCATTACAGCCCCGAGCTCAGGGCGAGAATTTCCAGCATCAAGGTCAACGGTACGCACAGCGATCTGAGACAGGGCAACGTAAACGTCGTCGCCACCGGCAAGTGCAGACTCAACGTTCACAGCAACAATCTCAGGGTAAGCTATACGCGAACGTTGTGACTGATGTGTTTCTCGCGATGCAATCGAGCGAACGAGCATTCGTAGTTACGGGCGTTGAAATTTCGAGTCGAACGGGTCGATTTTTAATATTTTGAGGCCGGGATTTTACATACAATTGGTACGTAATCTTGTTAAGGGGTAAGGCCACTGTAACGGCCCAAAAAAAAAGGTTTTTTCACTAATTTTTTGCTCCCGAAATTGAAGGTATTTGAAAAAAAACTTTTAATGGTGTTATCGGGCATACATTAAACTTTATTATAAAATTTTTTTACAGTAAAGAAAAAACAAAATGGCGGTTCCACAGCTATCTTCCCGGGACATGTTTTGCTTCCAGGGCTCCGCGGCACGCAGCACCACTGGTGCACTTTTGAATCTAGAACAAAAAAAAAACCATTAATCTAGAGGGCTATAGCTAGAGAATGTCGATCGGATTTTAAAAAGTATCAATTTTTGTGGATTTGGCGTGCGTTTGAAAAAAAAAATTGATTTTTGACGAAAAAAACGGCAAGTTTTTTGTTAATAAAAAATCAATAAATAAAGTTCTTGAAAATTCCGATCGACATTCTCAAGATAATGTAAATGTTCACGTCTGGTTAAAATTTCAAGTAAAAAAAATGAAAATTGTTCGAGTTATGCTGCGTGCCATTTTGAAAAACCATGTTTCGAGAAAAACGCGTTTAAAGTTTGTTTGGGTTTTGACACGCTTGGCGGCGACCTTCATTTCCTAAGGACAACAAATTTTTTTTCGCACAGGACCTTTTTTTTCTTATTTTAGAGGGTTTAAACTATTTTTTAAGCCAATAAAAAAAAATCGATTTTTCAAAAAATTTACAGTGGCCTTACCCCTTAAGTTTTTGTTTTTTTTTGAGAAAAATTTGACAAACAATAAAATTATTATTATTGAAGGCTACTAGGTGCGCAACTAAGTTTCCGGCTTTTTTAGACCCAAAAAACATCGAAAATTTCAAGACCAATACAAAGCATGGTTCATTCGAAGTATTGTCCCTCGCTATTTACACATTTTTTCCATCTCTCTGGCAATACATAAATACCGGGACGATAAAAAGACGCGTCTTCGGACTGAAACCATTCGTCCAACCAATTTTGTACTGCATCGTAATTGGCCAAGTGTAGCCCACCCAAGCCATGCGCCATCGAACGGAACAAGTGATAGTCCGAAGGGGCCAGGTCTGACGAATACGGCGGGTGCGGTAGCAGATCCCATTAAGGGGTAAGGCCACTGTAACGGCCCAAAAAAAAAGGTTTTTTCACTAATTTTTTGCTCCCGAAATTGAAGGTATTTGAAAAAAAAACTTTTAATGGTGTTATCGGGCATACATTAAACTTTATTATAAAATTTTTTTACAGTAAAAAAAAAACAAAATGGCGATTCCACAGCTATCTTCCCGGGACATGTTTTGCTTCCAGGGCTCCGCGGCACGCAGCACCACTGGTGCACTTTTGAATCTAGAACAAAAAAAAAACCATTAATCTAGAGGGCTATAGCTAGAGAATGTCGATCGGATTTTAAAAAGTATCAATTTTTGTGGATTTGGCGTGCGTTTGAAAAAAAAAATTGATTTTTGACGAAAAAAACGGCAAGTTTTTCGTTAATAAAAAATCAATAAATAAAGTTCTTGAAAATTCCGATCGACATTCTCAAGATAATGTAAATGTTCACATCTGGTTAAAATTTCAAGTAAAAAAAATGAAAATTGTTCGAGTTATGCTGCGTGCCATTTTGAAAAACCATGTTTCGAGAAAAACGCGTTTAAAGTTTTGCGAATAGTTTGTTTGGGTTTGTTTGGGTTTGTTTGGGTCGCACAGGACCTTTTTTTTCTTATTCTAGAGGGTTTAAACTATTTTTTAAGCCAATAAAAAAAAATCGATTTTTCAAAAAATTTACAGTGGCCTTACCCCTTAAGGCAGGATTCTACTTTGAAACCATGAAAAAAACGCTATTTTCGTGAATTTTTTCTGCGAATACTATTAAAGATATCGATATGGGGTTTAAACTGTTCAATAAATACACTCTTTAAGTACATAAAAAAAAAAAATTTTAATGTATTTTATTCATTTTTTGTACACGTAAAATATGTTTAAAGCCAACGCCTCGAAAAGCAGGTACCGTTGCCGTGGTCGTGAAATCTTCTCGACGGATGGTCTGAAACAAAAAAATCAAATAGTTTCATGTTCAGTATGTCTTCAGGAACCGACCTAACTAGAATATTTTATATACGTGCAAAATTAACAAAATGGCGGCTAAAGTACGAAAAAAAAATGCGTTTTTTTGGGTCTTTTTTTGCAATAAAAAAATAGTTCTAATCAAAATTTTAAGTTGATTGTAGTTAGGTCGGTTGGTACACACGTATAGAATATGTGTTCCAAATTTCATAAGGATCGGTTCAGTACTTTTTGAGTTATCACGATCACGGTACTTGAAAATGTCGTTTCGAGAAAAACGCGTTTAAAGTTTTGGTGAGTCCGGGCCGCGCGCCGGGCGGGTCACAATAGCGCGCTCGGGTAGGTGCGTTC
Source organism: Ophion obscuratus (assembly GCA_964007375.1). NCBI lineage: Eukaryota > Metazoa > Arthropoda > Insecta > Hymenoptera > Ichneumonidae > Ophion > Ophion obscuratus. Next base: position 70,116,699 of record OZ023313.1, on the reverse strand, counting down.
GAAAGGCGAAAAAGGATAGTTAGACTGCTTGGAACTTTATAAAATTTTGACCGAACATTCTTGAACATATTTACTTTCGAAAAATGTAAAAAAAAAATTTTTTTTTTCAAAGTTTCAAAGTAGAATCCTGCCTTAAAGTGTTTTTATGATGTCCTGGACGATAGAACTAGGTTGGCACGGAGCGTTGTCGTGCTGCAATATCACACGTTCGTGTCTCGTGTCCCATTCTGGCCGTTTTTCGAGCAATGCGTGGTTCAAATTGATCAGTTGTCGGTGATAGCGATGCCCATTGGCAGTTTCGCCCGGTTTCAGCAGCTCATAGTACACGATTCCTTTCTGGTCCCACCAAACGCAGAGCATTGTCTTCTTTCCGAAGCGATTTGGCCGTGCCGTCGATGTTGACGCTTAGCCAAGTGAAAGCCACGATTTTTTGCCTTTGGGATTCTCGAAATATATCCATTTTTCATCGCCAGTAAGAATTCGATGCAGGAAACTCTTTCTGTTCTGCCGCAAAAGCAACATTTCGGAAGTGGCTCTTCGATTTTTCATTTGCCTCTCAGTCAACTCATGCGGCACCCACTTTCCTTCCTTATGAATTTTTCGCATGGTGTGCAAACGTTTCGAAATACATTGCCGAGTGACACTTAATGCCTCGGCAAGTTGATGTTCTGTTTGAGTGTCATCTTCATCCAATAACGCTTGCAGGTCGGCGTCCGCAAATGTTTGCGGTCTTCCCGAGCGCTCCTTGTCCCCAGTCTCAAAATCGCCACTTCTGAACCGCTTGTACCAATCTTCACACGTTGTTTTCGATAGTATATGTTCGCCGTAGGCCTCCTCGAGTAACCGACGTGCTTCAGCTGCTGTTTTTTTCTTAGGTTGAAGCAGAAAAGCAAGGCTTCCCGCAAATGCTGTTTATTTGGCACAAACTTTGACATTTTCGAGGTTAGAAAAAAGGTCGTTCTGTTGCGATATTTGTTTATATTACGACTGGGTATTCTCAACGTATGTCCAAACTATAAAGACACCGAATTTCAGACCTGTATGCCGACCACATGTGTCGCTAGCGCCATCCATGCGTGAAACCCGGGAACTTAGTTGCACACCTTACAGCTCGTGGCCGGAAAAAAAGGAGTTTTCGTGAATGTTTTCTGGGAAAACGTATGCAGGTTTTCACATGACTATTGTTTTTTTTTTTACATTAAGGGGCCATACCAGTGTGAACGCTGAACATTTGTGTGATTTTTGGCAATTTTGTGGAAGAAAATTACTCAATTAAATGTTTCGAAAAATTAAGAAGATACTTGGCTATATTTGACCTATATTGTATAATTTTTTGCATAGAAAAATATTGTGATCCAAGCGACTTATGCTCTGCCTTCGGAGGCGCCAAAAAAATCGGTTCCGGCCGATTGAGTAGGCCGAAACCGAAAAATACAAAAATGTCGTTAAACTGGAAGGTATTTCCTGTACAATGACGTAGGATTTTCGAAAAATATCAAAATCTAACAAAATGGCGTAGTTATGAAAAAAAAGTCTGTTTTCTTGCCTATAAAATGGTCTTTTTTTTTTTCAATGCCAAATCGTCAATTTTCATCCAATCAAAAATATCCCGCATCATTGTAGAGTAAATATATTCAAGAGTACTCAGTTCAAATTTCAAGTCAACCGGATAATTGCTCTTTGAGTTACAATGTCAGCAAATTTGAAAAATCTCTTTTCGGGAAAAACGCGCTTCAAGATTCAACTATCGATTTTTGCAAGATAAAATGATATTGATACAAATGATGATATTCTCGAAAGTATAAACTGTCGAAAGGGCAAAAAAAAATCGATTTTTCGGAAGTGTCACACTGGTCCCCTTGGAGATCCACGACCCGAATCCCGAAAACGAATTATATAGATTACAAAAAATCAGAAAAAAGAACCATCCGTTGCGTTCGAACGCAATTATTGACATACGACTCGCACCGTCTCCCAAAACGTACTTTCGAGGGAAAAAAACGCCCAAATCACAGCACGGTGGTTCGCCAAGCCAATTTCTCAAATCCTCCGCATACCGTCGCCCTCGACTAACGTTTCCCCTGCACATTTTTTCTTCTCGCCCCGCCGTGCAGTTCCTCGTCGCGACGATGTATCTACCGGCGAACACGCCGGTGCTCGAGTTGCGCGGCAAGTACATGCTGAGTACGCAGCACAGGCCGTCGCATCCGCAGGGTCGCCAGCACGCCCAGAGGCCCGGGCCCTTCGTCTTTTTCTATCGTTTGCCGCGCGACGGTACCGAGGTCTGCGTGGACACGCGAACGTACGGGAACGACGCGCGTTTCGTGCGTCGTAGTTGCAAGCCGAACGCCGAGGTCAAGCACTGCATCGAGAAGGGCACGCTTCATCTTTACATCGTGACGTGTACGCCGATCGAGAAGAACGCCGAGATAACGATACGCCACGAGCAGCACGATTTGCCGTTATCGCCGAATTCGAGTGCTGGCGCGTCCGGCGGCTTGATGCCGTTTACCCTTTGCGCCTGCAACAATCCGCGCGCCTGTCAGTTCGGGGGTACGACGTCGTCACAGGGGACGGGAACGGTCGGTCGCCGCGGGAGCAACGGTACGCTCGCGGAGAACGCGGACGGAAGAGAGAGAAGACGACGCGGCGGAGGTCGTAGGAACACGCTGTGCGAGGACAGTGACTCGTTGTCGACTCAGTCGTCGGGTGGCGGAGCCGCGACGCACGGAGCTGCGACGACGGGAGCCACCGCCGCGGCGCTGACGATCGCGACGGTGGCGCAGGTCACCGTTCAGCCACCGGGCCACCGTCGCTCCTCGTCGAGCTTAGCCCCGGTGGCTCCAACCGCGACCGTCACTCGTCCCACCCCCAAAGACGAGGATTCCCCGTCAATTCCCTCGCCACAGCAACAACAACAACAACAACAACAACAACAGCAGCCGCAACGACGCGGCGCTTCGCCATTGACGACGCCAACTGTGCACCAGCCAGCTCTCCAGCAAGCTCAGCAAGCCCAGCAAGCCCAGCAACCCTCGCAACAACAGGAACAACCGAGCGCTACGTCGTCCAGCCAGCAAATGTCCCCCGGGCCAACGACAGCCGCCGTCCAACCGGCCCAGGAATCCAAGAAGGACAAGAAGAAGATGACTCGCGAGGAGCGCAAGATGGAGGCCATAATGAAGGCCTTCGAGAGGCTCGAGAAGGCGGAACAGCGCAAGCAGGAGGTACAGGCGCGCAATGCACAGCGCAAAGAGTCCAGCGGTGGTGGTCACAGCGACGACGAACAGCAGCATCGCGACGTCGCCGCGCATCACAGCGCCGCCAAGACAAAGCACAGCGTCGAACGACCGATCAGACGCAAGAGGCGAAAGGGACGCGCGCGAACAACGAGCAGCTCGCACAGCGGAAGCAATCGGAGGACGCGCCTGAACTCGGCGGACTCGGATATGTCGTCGGGCGAGGAAAGCTCGACGATGCAATCGCCACCGTCGTCGAGTCAGCGGGTAATCGGTAGTCGCGAAGCGTACTCCTCGCCTCGTCTCGCTCCCCACACACCGATCAAGGATCACGTGGATGATTCGGTGGTTGGTAGCCGTGACAACGGTCAGGCTATACCAACCGCGGCCGGGCTATTGCTCGCACTCGCGAATTCATCCGTGCCCGGACCCGGCTCACCCACGCTTCATCAACAATCCGCGCCCAACAAGAGCCCTACCTGCGACAGCGGGGCGAGCAGCAGTTCTCAGAGCTCGACACCGTCCACCCCGTTGTCGTCGGCTTGTCTGCTCGTCGCGGCCGCCGTTGGTCCACTCGCGCCTGGCTTCAAGTTTCCCAAAACCAAGAAGGTACTGATGAACGAGTGGCTGAAGGAATCGCCCGATGTTCAGACACCAACGCCATCACAGCCGCCACAGATTCACGGACAAACGTGTTCGGGCGTCTCGTCGCCAACGGGACACGTCAATCCGCAGACTTGCAATTCCAATAGTTTGGCGAATTCGGCGAGCTCGAGGACAACGGACTTTTTGCCACCGAGCGATCCGAGCACGGAATTCCTCACGCAGAGCTACGCCGCGAAGGGCTTAGCCACTCTCGTTCAAGCGGCGAATTCCGTTTCCGGTATAATCGACTCGCCACCGCAACGGAAACAGACTAACGCGACGCCCGGTTGCCCCGTGTCGTCCGGCTCGGCCAAGAAACGATGGCTTCGCCAGGCGATCTCGGAGGAGTGCGACTCACCGAACAGCAGACCCGAGAGCCCACCTAACGAGATGGTCGCGGCACCACCCAAGAAACGACGAATCGCCAGGGAGAGCCTTTCCTCGGACAATTATACACCACCGACGACTCCAACGCTACTTGCTCCGGACACCAGCAACGCACATTCGAGCCTCATCAACAACGAGGTGAGCTTCTTCGAGACCCGCGCGTCCACACGATCCGACAACCTCGAGCTCTAGTTACCCAACTAGACGTTACTAGAAATCACAACGGAGCTTTTAGTAACGCTCTAGCCAATTTCTAGTAAGTCACTTCGGTAGCACTATGGAATTTCTAGTAGGCTCGAGAAATCTTTGGCAAAGCGCGGAAAATAATCGGGACTTTCGAGCAAACGCTGGTTAACGTCCGGGCTTGTCGAGTTGCTGGAATAATCCGGATAATTTTCGGCTAGTTTCGCAATGTTAAATGGAAATTCTAGTTGGTTGTAGAAGCTTTTGGCAAGTCGCCGTATGGCGCAATGAAATTCTTAGCAACTTGCGGAAATTTCAATCGGTGAAAGCAAAAAATGGAGCTTGGTAGCTGAATCCGGCGAATTTTTCGCGCTACGTCGCTGCGGGGCGACAACGAAGATGGCGACATTCCGGGACTCTGGTCAGTGCCGAGAAACACGATGGAATTTTTTGCAACTTGCCGGAGTCCCGGTCCAACTGCCAGGCATTTTTCGTCAATTGCTACAATTAAGAAGGAATTTCCAGTCACTTTTCGAAATGTCGAGCAAGATAATGTGAAAAGAATCTTTTTTTTTTCCGGGCAAAAGATTTCTACACCAAAGCGAAGCCAAAAAGGACCACCGCTACGATCATTCGCACAGCGAATCTCGTTTTTCTTTTCCAGCACGATTTCGTCGAGCAGCCCCGGTCGCCCGTCACCGCGGAGCTGAGATGCCCCGAGATCGTCACGTTGATCAAGGAAGAAACGAGCATGGAGACGGAGAAGGTGTCGTTTTCCGAGATCAAAGCAACAACGACGACCAAGTGCTGCCGAGTTTTCGAGACTAGCGCGCTCAAGAGCGAGCTCGAGGATGAAACGTCATTGGAGACAAAGTCAAATGCCGCGATGTTGAAGCTCGAGCCCGAGGATATCAAGACGGAAGCTACGTCGTGCGACGCGAAGGCCATCGAGGTTAAAATCGACACGGACACGAAGCCCGTCGCCAAGAGCGAGACAAGGGCGTCGCTCAAGCGCGAACACGAGCTGGACGAATTCTCGTCGAGAGCCGAGACTTCGACGAGCTCCGGCATCGCGGCAAAGCGAAAAGCAACCTTCAAGCGAGAATCACGCTCGCCGGAAATCGAGAAAGGTACCGTCGAGATCATCGATCAGAACGAGCCCGACACGGAAATGGAAGATCTTAGCTCGCCGATAGCCGCGATGGAGTCGGACGCGGAGCTTAAGCAACGAGTGGCCGAGATGAGGCTCGAGTTTGGCGGTGGCATCGCCGAGATCGTCAGTATAGCGAGCGAGAACGAGAAATCGGACAACGAAAACGACCTGGACGAGGACGAAGAAGAGGAGGAGGACGAGGAGGAGGATGAGGAAGAGGACGACGAAGTAGCGGAAGATGAAGACGAGGAGGACGAGGAGGAAGAGCTCGCGGCGACGACGACCATCGGTTACGTGAAAACGCGAGATCAGCGCTCCGACGAAAATCATCCCTCGATCGACGAGTTCGACGTTGAGGCCCAGATGAAAAAGATAACGGGCGACGACGGTAACGATTACAAGGAAAAAGTCGACGCGTCCTCGGAGCGCGACAACAAGAGCGTCGACGGTATCGAGGGACTGATGGAGAGCTCGAAGGAAGACTCGAACTCTGCCCAGGATCTGGAGGAACCCAGCCACAACGAGACCAAGCCTCTTCCTTTCAACGACACACTCGAGATACGCAGATTCAAGGAGTTCGAAACGAGAACGCCCCCTACGAACGACACGGCCATCCTCGACGCCTCTTCAACGCGGGGAACAACAACGAAAACGAGCGAGAACGCAGAAGCGCCTGGATCAACGGAAGCCCGGGTCGTCGTATCCTCCGAGTCGGAGTCGATCCTCGACTCGGTAACCTCGAGCCTCGACGTCACCGACAACTCCACGATCCTCGAAGACCCGAAAATCTTTCAGTCGATACCACCGTTGAGCGAGAGAATAAGGAAAAAGCCCGAATCCAGCGGTATGTCGAAGAAACAATTTGAGCTCGTCGAGGCCGCCATTATCGAGTCTACGATCGATCTCGAGTCCAGCGAAATCACGGAAAACGGCGACGACGGGACGTTGGTCTCGAGCGCACTCAGAGATCTACTCGGGCCCAAGCTCGAACACGATTCAACCCCCAAATTGACGAACGAGACCGATCTCAAGGAAAGCATCAATCCACCGGCCGCTTCTGAAAAACCCCAAAACGTTATCGCGCAGCCCGAGAACATCAGTCTCGTCGATTCGAGTGAGACTAATGTCAATGAGAAAGCGATGGATGATAATTCGACGAGGGACGAGGAGATCGTGCCGGAAATCAAGAGACTCAAGGATCCGAGAACGGTAGTGCCCAATGATATGCCAGCGCCACCTCCCATCAAGCAGGAAACTCCTACGCCAGTCAAGCGCAAGGTTAGAACGGTAGGAATGTGGTAGAGTTCGCCCAGGGTGGACTGCTTTTTTTTTCTTTCATTTATCGCCATTTTTTACTACAGTCGCATGCAACAGTGTCCGGCCAAAGATAATTTTATGATTAAGGGGTAAGGCCACTGTAACGGCCCAAAAAAAAAGGTTTTTTCACTAATTTTTTGCTCCCGAAATTGAAGGTATTTGAAAAAAAACTTTTAATGGTGTTATCGGGCATACATTAAACTTTATTATAAAATTTTTTTACAGTAAAAAAAAAACAAAATGGCGGTTCTACAGCTATCTTCCCGGGACATGTTTTGCTTCCAGGGCTCCGCGGCACGCAGCACCACTGGTGCACTTTTGAATCTAGAACAACAAAAAAACCATTAATCTAGAGGGCTATAGCTAGAGAATGTCGATCGGATTTTAAAAAGTATCAATTTTTGTGGATTTGGCGTGCGTTTGAAAAAAAAAAAATTGATTTTTGACGAAAAAAACGGCAAGTTTTTTGTTAATAAAAAATCAATAAATAAAGTTCTTGAAAATTCCGATCGACATTCTCAAGATAATGTAAATGTTCACATCTGGTTAAAATTTCAAGTAAAAAAAATGAAAATTGTTCGAGTTATGCTGCGTGCCATTTTGAAAAACCATGTTTCGAGAAAAACGCGTTTAAAGTTTTGCGAATAGTTTTTTATTGGAAAAAATTAAAAAAAGAAGAAGCACAGGACCTTTTTTTCTTATTCTAGAGGGTTTAAACTATTTTTTAAGCCAATAAAAAAAAATCGATTTTTCAAAAAATTTACAGTGGCCTTACCCCTTAAGGATCTTTTAAAGGATGCAAAATGGAAACGCTTCTTTTATTACGCAATCAAAATATGTAATTCAAAAATTGTTCGTAACGATTAACAATTATTTGTCGGAAAAATAACAGGTGCTAGTTCATAAATGTCCGGCCAAATGCCAAGAAGATACAATTCGCTTTGCTTTGTCTACGTTATCAGTCGCGAAATCATGTAAACTCTGAGAGCTCTGTTTCTTTTGCATCGTACGATCAGTAACACTCGGTCAAGATGTCGAAACGCACGTCTTTGGATATACGTAAAGTGGTTATCAAAGTTGCACGACGAAGGAAAAGTTTCACGTGAAATAGCGAAAATTTTTGGGCGATTGGAAAATCGACTGTTAACGATATAATAAATAAATTCAAGACTACAGGTACTCTGGAAGATAAACACTGTCCTGGGAGAGCTAGGAAAACAACTAATCGTGTCGATAAAGTGATCAAAAGAAAGGCTGTGTCGCAGACGTAAAAAAGAATGCTGCAATCATCGCGCGTGAATTACGCGAAGAAAATTTGGCTGACATTAGCCAAAGCACTGTTTCACGTAGACTGACAGAAGTGGGACTTTTTGAACGTGTTGGAGTTAAAAAACCGCTCATCGGTAAAAAAATAAGAAAGCCAGATTAGAATTCGCGAAAAAATACCAGAGCTGAACTGTTGAAGATTGGAAAAAAGTGCTGTTCTCAGACGAAACGAACATTAATTTGTTTGGAAATGATGGGAGAAGGCACGTTCGACGACCAAAAGGAACTAGAAATGATTCGCGATATCAATCACCGACTGTGAAACACGGTGGAGGTAGCATTGTGCTATGGGGTGCATTCTCTTGGAAAGGCGTCGGTCCAATTTTTAAAATTGAAGGCACTATGAACTCTGCTATGTATAGAGATATTATATTAAAAGAAATGCTGTTTTATACTCGTCAGAATACGCCACGAGGATGGATTTTTCAGCAAGATAATGATCCAAAACATCGATCACAGCTCCTTCAGCAGGTTTTTAGCAAGAAAAATATTCGAGTTTTAGAGTGGCCGAGTCAATCTCCGGACTTGAATCCCATAGAACATTTATGGCAAGAGTTTAAACTAAGAGTAGGAACTGAACATTGTGCCAATAAAGCTGTTTTGTGGGGAAAAGCTCAAGAAGAGTGGAAAAATATCTCTCAAGATAGAATCATCAAACTTAATTGAATCGGTGCCTCACCGATGTGCTGTCGTGATAGCTTCGACGGACTTGGCTACCAAGTACAGTAGAACCTCGATTATCCGAACTAGTCTCGGTCCCAATTAGCTCGGATAATCAAAAGTTCAGATAATCGAAACGTGGGTTTTTTGGGACGAGATCATAAACAACATTGTTGTTTATGATCTCGTCCCAAAAAACCCACGTTTCGATTATCCGAACGTTTGATTATCCGAATTAATTGGGACCGAGACTAGTTCGGATAATCGAGGTTCTACTGTATTGATGAAAATCTTACATTTATTAACGTTTTCATTTTTTTTTCTCGATTTACTATATTTTTTCTTTGTTTATAGTGCGTAATTCGTACTTGGCCGGATAGTTATGAAAAAGCGAAAATTGGTATTTCGGTTATAAATAATTATAAATAGTTATATATATTAGGAGTACAACTTTGCAGTGACCGTTTTACTTAGAGAGCCACTGCAGCCGAAGTAGTGGCCCTAGCTTAATAAAAAAAAGTGGCATTTTAAACTAGAGGCTCTGCCAATGTAAACAATTTTAAAAAGCTAACGGATACGTGTATGCATTATAAAGTTATTGGCACTCAAACATGGCAACCTACGAGCCGAATTCTCAGCATTTGCGGGAACTGCTCCAAAGACAACAAAGGAAGGGATTTTTGCACCGGATTGTGACTGGAGATGAAAAGTGGGTTTACTACGATAATCCTAAACGCCGAAAATCATGGGGACTGCCTGGTCATATTCCGTCATCGACGCCCAAACCGAATATTCACGGATCCAAAGTGATGCTGTGTATCTGGTGGGACCAGCTGGGTGTTGTGTACTATGAGCTGCTCAAACCATCCGAAACCATCACAGGGGAACTCTACCGACGTCAGTTGATGCGCTTGAGTAAGGCACTCAAAGTGAAACGGCCACAATTCAACGAAAGACATGACAAGGTGATACTGCAGCATGACAATGCCCGACCCCATGTTGCAAATGTCGTGAAAAAGTACTTGGAAACGCTGAAATGGGAGGTTTTATCCCACCCGCCGTACTCTCCAGACATTGCCCCTTCCGACTATCACTTGTTCCGGTCAATGGCACACGATTTGGCTGACCAGCACTTCGGTACTTACGAAGAAGTCAAAAATTGGGTCAATTCCTGGATTGCCTCCAAGGACCAAGACTTTTATCGACGCGGGATTCGAATGCTACCTGAAAGATGGGCCGAGGTCGTAGCTAGCGACGGGCAGTACTTTGATTAAAAAATATGTAGCCACTTTTTTATAATAAAGCCTTAAAATTTTGAAAAAAAAACGGTCACTGCAAAGTTGTACTCCCAATAATTTTTCATTAACACGTTTCAATTGCATAATGAAAGAACTTTACGATGATATGTTTGTGTTTCCATTTTGCATCCTTTAAACGTTACTCCATCATAAAATTATCTTTGGCCGGATACTTTTGCATGCAACTGTATGTTTACTTTACGATTTCCGTTTTCACGAACAACCTACGAGAGATATCAATTTCCGAAAAAAACAAAATTAACTTTTTACTTTCCAATTAGCAAAAAAAGAAAATATTTGCTTTTATTTTTGTTATTTTTATCGCTGGAATTGCTGTTAGTCTTTCTTTTGAAAACACTTTTTGGGTTTGTAGAAAGAAAAAAACATGAATTCAGGTGCGTGGCGTCCGCAGTAAAAAAAATTACTTCATCCAAGTCCGTCATCGGAGGATGCCAACGAATGATTCGAACGAAAAATCGAATGTTACGTTATTTTGAGAATGATCTATTCCATCGAACTAACTAATACGCGGAAAAATCAAATATTCGACTGTTTCGTCTCAATATTTCGTTGGCCATCTATGAATGAAGAATTTCGTTGATACAAGTGATTTTTGTCTCTGTGTGCGCTGATAAACGGCACCTTCCAATGTCACGGTCTATTAGCGCTCGTGCGTTCAATATTCGCAGCATGTTTGCTACCAATTTTCACGCTCGAAGCATGTGTGTCTTTTCGGTATATTTTTTCGTCCTTGAAATTGAATTGGCAAAGTATTTGATCGTCGTGTCGAAGATAGTCTTGTGATTGTCGATGCATGGGCCGCACTCGCGCAATCGTACTTAATTGCCTGAGCTGCTGAAGTTTGCATCGTTGAAGTGGAGTGAAAAATTAATTTTCTTCGAATCAGCCGAACTTTTTGACTGATTCAGGCTGCGAAAAAGCCTCATTTTTTTGAATCCTCATTTAAAATCGGCGGCTTGAATCAGCTAAAAGGATTTAGGATATTAAGGTTGTTATGGGTTTAGCCGTCGGGGGTAAAGCACGAGGGGAGCGCCCTATGCTTACGCACGGAGCCGATTGACTGTTACCAACTGTTAGCTTTCAAACAATCGTCGTAATAAACGTGCGTTTTCGAACCATTTTTCTACATCGATTTGTAAAAATATGCAATTTTTTTACATTGGGTTATTACGTTAAGTGTTTTTATTACTTTGTATAATTATTTTCTATAACTTTTTCTCGCTCAATTAACGCGAAACGAATTGGCACCGTCGTAAATCGTGGTATATCGTAATGCCCAGGTTGACAGAAGTGTCGCGAAGTTGGAGACACATGCGCCCCGTTCGTAGCCTCAATATCGACCCAAGGAGCTGTCAAAAATTAATATCGGTGCGAGTAAAAAAAATTCCACTGGAAAGAAAAAGAGCGTACTATAATCTCGAAGAAATAAAAAAATGATGTATGAAAGAAAACCGCGTTATTTTGTCTGCCTAGAAATATATCATTTCTGAACAAAGTTATCAAATTAATATTAAGTGATTATTACTAATTAAGAGAATAATTACCAATAATATTCGTTGTTCATTATCCCGAGTAGTTTGAGGTTCTCGGGCATAATTACCGAATACCGATAAGATAGGTAGTATTTGTGCCGTCTCCGACGTTGCCATGATTGCACAGTCTAATATTTTGTGCTCAATTTTCGCACAAATTCGCTATCAAAAACTTTAATAATTTAATAACGGTACTGTGAATCCTTATTTTCACAGTACCAAGGCTTAGTCTGATAATTAGTCGAACCGTACCGATTTTTTCAGCTCCGTGGTAACATTCACTTGGCAGATATCAAGGCCTTAGGCCATTCTAGAGGTCGAAAAAATAGGCTTTGGGCCGTCCATATATTACGTCATTCTAAATTTGGGGGGGGGGGGGGGGGGGCGTTTCGAAATTGACGTCATTCTTGTGATACCAGTTACTTCAAAATGTACAATAGTATATTGTACAACTAGAGTGGTTTCCCCGCATGAGTGATGAAAAATATTTTGCAAGTACATAATGGTATTAATTATTGAACTCATTATTTATTTATTTATTACATAAGGTTTGTCTACATTATATTGGAGAACTTCAAATAACAGCGTACCTATGAAAATAGTTCGATCGAGCCAAAATGAATATGGGGAGGATACGGAGATATTACCCGTGATCCAGGATTTGCCAGAATGGGTGAAAACTCCGTGGGAGCTATCCAAAGAAAACTAAAGAATAGGGAAGAATAATATTATTATATTAATGAAAATTGCCAAAGTACAAAATAATAAAAGATGATTCTATAACAAAATGTGGGAGCTATCCAAAGAAAACTAAAGAATAGGGAAGAATAATATTATTATATTAATAAACATTGCCAAAGTACAAAATAATAAAAGATGATTCTATAACAAAATGTTTTAATGTTACCCAATTTTTCTCAAATCCGCAAATGTTTTAATTTTGCCAAACTGGTAATGACGTCAGTTTTGCGAGAGGGGGGGGGGGTCATTAGGAAATGACGATAGGATGATTGTAGGGGGGGGGGGGGGTCGAAAATCAGCAAAAATCGATGACGTAATATATGGACGGCCCCTTTTCGGGCATTTTTTTTCAGAAAAACTACAAAATAAATCGAGATTACAAAAAAGGGTGTTTATCATACATATCAGTGACCGTATACAATAATTTTTTTGAAGCGATTAATCTCAAAATGTCGGCTGTGCAGCGTTTTTGCGATGACGTCTCCGTTTTTCCAGGGTCCACGGCCGAACAAACAGTTCCTGTAGTTTTTGAATTATAATGAGCCAGTGCATTTTTGTCGATTATATATAATAACTGCTATGGAAGTACGTAGGATTTTTTCGATATATTGATTTTTGGCCAAATGGCGCACTTCTAAAGTGGAAAGTTAAAAATTTGCCTTAAAATCGTCGGATAATTGTTAATAACAAATGAATTGTGTAATATAAAAAAAAAATCCTACGTACTTCCATAGACGATGTATTTTTCAAGATATATTCAACATTTCAAGTGAATCGGTTGAAAATTGTCTGAGTTATGTTTCCGGCCAACTTGAAAAATGCAGTTTTGAGATAAACGCGTTGGAAGTTTCGAGTTGCTCGCTGCGGACCAGGCGTTGTACCAAAATTCGAAAACCGAGTACTGAGAGATTTTTCCCGGCCATAATCTTTCGGGACATTATTTTTGAGGTCCTAGGGGACCATAGAAAAAAATCGATTTTTCGAAACTTCTAAAGTAGCCTAACTCTTTAATAATGTACTGAATAATAATCGGGAGTTTTTCATAAGCGTAATGTAATTAGCCCTCGAAGTACGTCGAGTTGCCGATATTTTTTCGAAAAAACGGTACTGTGGATCGTATTGAAACTTCACAGGATGATCCGCAAAGAGGTTATAAAGGTGCGGAAAAAAATTCAGCACAGTGTTAACATGTTGACTTAACTCCGTAACAACCTTAATGAAAATGAAGGGATAAAGGACAATATAAAATTCGTTGCATTTAATCGATGCAAACTTCAACGTCATTTCGGTCGACTGCGGAAAGTTATCATGTTTTTTTTGCATCCAAATTCGTCAGACCTGAAAAGTAACCAAATTTCGAGTTATGACATTACATTATGTAATTTCTGTTATCATTTATAATTGTTTTGCCAACAATGATGTTTTAATTACCAGGAAAAATCTTCGATCTTTTAATTAAAATTTACTGGTAAAAATTACTAGTAAAGTGACTACTAAATTGAGACTAACGCTAGAGAGTTACTTTTTGGGAATGACAAATTTGTGGCTGACTTTTCTCTGCCCGAAAAAAAAAGAAAAAAAAAAATCGATCGTCCAATCGAGATTCCAAAAACTTCCAGCTCTCCATATCGGAGTACAGAAAGCGGAAGCAGCAATCGACCGGTGGCGGCAGCGGCGCGTCGTTGGAGTCCGAGCCGTCGAACGATCCATCGTCGTCGGACAAGAGCGCGTCGCGCGGTAGATCGGACAGTGCGAGTAGCGGCACGTCGTCGCTGAGCTCGGACGAGGACAGCGCGAAGATGACCCTCGAGTTGCCCGGACTGACGACCCTGCCGCTCTTCGCTAACAACGAGAACGAGGAGCGCAAAGGTGAGCGCGTTCGAGGTGGCGCTTTAAACGTGAGAGAGAGCGCGTACCGTAGCTTTTTTTTTGTTGCTCGCGGCCATCCTTGAAAAAGAGGCTGGTGTGAAAGGCTAAGAATTAGTGTGCACGCAGGTGGCGAGGAGGGTACGATCGGCTGGTCAGCCGCCCCCACCCTCGTCGAGCGACAACGCGAGAATCTCACCGAAAGATTGAAACGCGAGTTCGGCCTCTTTCTCAGCGACGACGAAGAGGAACGAGCCCGGAAGCAAGGTGAGTCAGCCAATCGCGAAAATTGCAGAAAATTCGTGTGTACCTCCAATCGGGCATTTTATTCAGGCGGCATATACATTTAGACAAGAAAAAATAGGCAATATTGAAGGATTTTTTAAACTAAGTAATCATTATTCTACAATTATCAAACTTTAGGTATACTTTAAGAGTATATTTAAGGCGTAAGGCCCCACTTGTAGCGCAAAAAAAGGCCTTTTTCATGAATTTTTTTTTAAAGAAAACTACAAAACTTTTTCAATCGATCAATATACCATCTTAAAGAACACATCTTGAAGAACTTTCAGTAATTTTTTTATTGAAAAATATTACATTGTTTAGTGGCAAATGGCCGTCAATGAAATAATGTTTTTATATACACGGTTTGCGGTGACCAACGTTGCGGCGAAGTGGATCATCTGAAAAAAAAAATGCGGATGGATTTAGTCAAATATATTAGGTGTACAAATAAGTTTTAGGACAGTTTTCAAAAAATTCAAGATTTATTAAAAAAGAAGTAAAACACAGTTATTCATCGAAGTAATCTCCATCGCACTGAATGACCTTCAGCCATCTCTCAGGTAACTGGCGGATGCCTTTCGCAAAGAAACTTTCGTCTTGCGAGGTGAGAAATTTAGCGACCCATTTTTCCACTTCTTCAAATGTTTTGAATCGTACGTCAGACAAATCGTTCTGCATTTTCCGGAATAAATGATAATCGGATGGGGCTAAGTCTGGTGAATACGCCGGGTGTGGTACAGCTTCCCATCCAAACGCTAGTAACGTATCCTTGACCGGTTTACCCACATGAGGCCGCGCGTTGTCATGGAGCAGTTTTACTGGACGTTTTCCTTTACCAGAAAATGGACGTTTCTTCTCAATTTCTTGATTCAGTTGCATCAATTGATGACAATAGCGATCGGTAGTAACTGTTTGATCAGGTTTGAGAAGTTCATAATACAGCGCGCTTTTCATATCCCACCATATGCACAGCATGACTTTGATACAATGAACATTGCGCTTTGGCGTGGATGTTGTCGGCTCGCCGGGGTCAACCCAATGATATTTGCGTTTCGGATTATCAAAATAAATCCACTTTTCATCGCCGGTCACAATTTTCCACAAGAAAGACTTTCTATGTTGCTTGTTGTAAAGACTCACACAAATGTTAAGACGGCTGTTTTTATTTTCTTGAGTCAGAAAGTGTGGTACCCACTTTGTTCCTTTTCGAATCTTACCCATTGCTTTTAAACGATAAGAAACAGTTTGTTGAGTTACTCCAAGCTGTTCCGAAAGTTGTTTCTCCGTCTGACAAGAGTTTTCATCCAGCAACGCTTGCAGTTCCTGATCGTCCACCTTTACAGGAGGCCCCGTGCGTTCACGGTCACTAACGTCGAAATCACCTTCTTTGAATCGCTTATACCAATACTCACATGTACTTTTAGATACAATGTTGTCTCCAAGAACAGAACATATCGATTCACACGCTTTCCTAACACTTTTTCCTTGATGGAATTCATAGCGAATGCAGTGTCTAATAAATAGCTTATCAATCTGCATGTTTAATTTACAGAATTTATAAGTTATGTTTATGACTCCTTTACGTTTCGATATTACATATCAAGCGCCATCTATGATAAGTGAGCGGGACCTTTGAATTAATTTAGAATAGCTGTTATGATACAAAATCGAAGTGTCCTAAAACTTATTTGTACACCTAATATTTCCCGGACCCGAGATTGTTTCGACAGATCGACGTTGAAAAGCACGAAGGTTAAACTCGCCTGGTTGAGTAAAAAGAGACGGAGATAGAACCAATATTGCCAAATGTCAAACCTAGAAATACCGCGCGAATCGTTGCTATAACTATTTTTTCCTTTTTCCAATTAAATGCGAACATTCATTAAACAGTTTACACATGGAGAATAGAGTTAATACAATGTTTTTTTTGCAAATGTTAGTATAAATGGTACAAGTCTCAAGTATTAGGTGTACAAATAAGTTTTAGGACACTTCGATTTTGTATCATAACAGCTATTCTAAATTAATTCAAAGGTCCCGCTCACTTATCATAGATGGCGCTTGATATGTAGTATCGAAACGTAAAGGAGTCATAAACATAACCTATAAATTCTGTAAATTAAACATGCAGACCGATAAGCTATTTATTAGACACTGCATTCGCTATGAATTCCATCAAGGAAAAAGTGTTAGGAAAGCGTGTGAATCGATATGTTCTGTTCTTGGAGACAACATTGTATCTAAAAGTACATGTGAGTATTGGTATAAGCGATTCAAAGAAGGTGATTTCGACGTTAGTGGCCGTGAACGCACGGGGCCTCCTGTAAAGGTGGACGATCAGGAACTACAAGCGTTGCTGGATGAAAACTCTTGTCAGACGGAGAAACAACTTTCGGAACAGCTTGGAGTAACTCAACAAACTGTTTCTTATCGTTTAAAAGCAATGGGTAAGATTCGAAAAGGAACAAAGTGGGTACCACACTTTCTGACTCAAGAAAATAAAAACAGCCGTCTTAACATTTGTGTGAGTCTTTACAACAAGCAACATAGAAAGTCTTTCTTGTGGAAAATTGTGACCGGCGATGAAAAGTGGATTTATTTTGATAATCCGAAACGCAAATATCATTGGGTTGACCCTGGCGAGCCGACAACATCCACGCCAAGGCGCAATGTTCATTGTAACAAAGTCATGCTGTGCATATGGTGGGATATGAAAAGCGTACTGTATTATGAACTTCTCAAACCTGGTCAAACAGTTACTACCGATCGCTATTGTCATCAATTGATGCAAGTGAATCAAGAAATTGAGAAGAAACGTCCATTTTCTGGTAAAGGAAAACGTCCAGTAAAACTGCTCCATGACAACGCGAGGCCTCATGTGCGTAAACCGGTCAAGGATACGTTACTAGCGCTTGGATGGGAAGCTGTACCACACCCGGCGTATTCACCAGACTTAGCCCCATCCGATTATCATTTATTCCGGAAAATGCAGAACGATTTGTCTGACGTGCGATTCAAAACATTTGAAGAAGTGAAAAAATGGGTCGCTAAATTTCTCACCTCGCAAGACGAAAGTTTCTTTGCGAAAGGCATCCGCGAGTTACCTGAGAGATGGCTGAAGGTCATTCAGTGCGATGGAGATTACTTCGATGAATAACTGTGTTTTACTTCTTTTTTAATAAATCTTGAATTTTTTGAAAACTGTCCTAAAACTTATTTGTACACCTAATATGATCAGTGGTATGACTAGTGTGAAGCGATAGGACCACTTTAATCACGCGTAGAACAAAATTATTCAGCTCCAATCTCTACACTCAATAATCACGATTGACCGCGTGTGCGGAGCAGGTCTGACAGCCGAGGCGATACTGAAGGCCCGAAAAGCCGGCTCGCCGACGGCTCTTGCGATCGCGGGAATAGCAGGAGGGCCAGTACCGTCGACGTACGCGTTGCCGCAGCTGCCGCCGCAGCCTTACATCCCGCCGCCGGGTTCCGCGCCGATGCACTATCCTCAACAGCAGTACCAGCCCGCAAAATCGTGTCCGGTCGTATACCAAACGTTCGGAGTGCCAGCAGTCTCGCCAGCGATATATCCGAGCAGTTGCAACGCGCCGGTACCGTCGACGATCGTGTTGCCGATCCCTACGAGTCCGCAGTTCCTGGTGCCCCAGGCGCCGCCGGGCTCGAATCCGTATCCGCCGCATTTCCCAGCTACGAGCCCGTCCACGATCGCGGCCATGGTGACGACGACGGCAAGTTTGACGCTGCTGCCGCCCCCACCGCCACCGCCGCCGCCACCACCGCCGCCGCCCTTGCCCCCGGCACCGCCCCGCACCTTCGCCACCCCGATCACCACGCCGATCACCGCGACGACGACGACGATGACGACGTCACCGTCGACGCTCGTTGCCGCCGCTCCACAGTCCGCCAAAGCGTATTTCGGACATTCGCCCGCTGCGCCAAGGTCATAACTGAAGCTCAAGGTAGTAATGTTGCAACGTTTTTAGAACTAGCCGGCAAATCACGACCAAAAGGATTTTCTCGGGGGGGGTGCTGAAAAAATATTCGGGGAGAAAAAAAAACTTCGAAAAACTAAAGAAAATTCTTCGACATCGATGGGCATCGAGTGCTCTCTCTCTCTCTCTCTTTCTCTCTCTTTTTCTTCTTTCCTTCTCTCGCGCGGCCTAAGAATCTCGGTGAGTCCTGCTTCCGTTTCCGTTCCTCGCACGATCGACCGTTCGAGTTACGTTCTCTCGAGACTTTTTCTCTTCCGCCGTTTTTCTATTCCCTTTTCGACGAAAAATCGGCGAATGCCGCATTACACCTCGCGTGGGCTGCAACGGAAAATCGAGAGGAAGAACGTGGGAGGAGAGAAAGGCGGAGAAAAGAGTAGAGATAAAAATAGCGAGGACGGCGAAGAGAGCAAATTGACTGTCCCCACACGATTGGTTCATCGCAAGTGAGCGCCGACAGCGCTCGTTTGCCCGTGCCGTACACCCTCGACGTTCTCCAACGGGCGAGGCTACTTGTAAATAATCGATATAACCTTATAGCGCACTATCATCACACGTTTTATATATATATATATATATATATATATATATATATATATATATATATATATATATATTGAACGCTAGTTATTATTGTAGATTCGTTTAACGTTAAAACTTATTGAAGAGGGTCGTGGATGAGAAGGCATTGGGGGCGCGGCTCAATTGCATTTGATCAACGAAACATTGACAACCGGTGAAACGCAAAAAAAAAACGAGAGGCCCAATACGGAGACACTTAGGCCACTCTAAAGGCCGAAAAAATAGCCTTCTTTGGGGATTTTTTTTTTTCAGAAAAACTACAAAATAAATTGAGATTGCAAAAAAGGGTGTTTATCATACATATCAGTGACTGTATACAATAATTTTTTTGAAGCGATTAATTTCAAAATGGCGGCTGTGCGGCGTTCATCTCAAAACTGCATTTTTTAATTGGCCGGAAACATAACTCGGACAGAACACATAAACATAACACTTGAAATGTTGAATATGAGGCATGTCACTTCAGCCAGTAAAAAAAAATCCGCAAATAAGTTTGAAAAATCGAGTTACTTTATTGAAAAATATTGAGCGAGGGTCGACATTTTTTTTTAAATTTCTAACGTTTTTTTCTCGTTGATTACCATTTTTTAATATTTTTCCATTCAAATGGCTGTATCTTTGGCAGGATTTGACGTATTTACATTCGTAAAAAAAGGAAAATGTGCGTCTTTTCATAGCCTTCCGGAAAACAATTAATTTAGATTTTATTGAGCAAGTCGAACGTGTCCGTTTCAGGGCAAAATATGCAAAAATATTTTTTTTTCTCAAGAAAAAACACTCGTTATTTGATTTTTAAGAATTTCCCCATATTGGGAATACGAAAAACGGATTATTGGTATTTTTTATATTATGGGATTCCCAAACACCGCGAAGTAGCGGCTATTTTTATTTAAACATTTTTTTTTTTATTAATATTCGATCGAAGAGTGTGGAGCACTCGCTCTATGTTTACTAGGTTTTTGAAATACATATGACATATATGTCATATATATTGGAGCCTTGGAGTGATCCACACTCTTCAATTGAATATTAATAAAAAAAAAAAACAATAATAAAAATAGCTGTTACTTCACGGTGTTTAGGAATCCCGTAATATAAAGAATACCAAAAATCCGTTTTTCGTATTCATAATTTGGGGAAATTAAAAAAAAATTAAGTAACGAGTTCCTTGAGAAAAAAAATATTTTTGCATATTTTTCCCTGAAACGGACGCTCGACTTGCTCAATAAAATCTAAATTAAATGTAAGGAAAATGTTAAAAAATGTTAAAAAATGGTAATCAACGAGAAAAAAAGTCAGAATTTTTTTTTTTAATTTCAACACTCGGTGAATATTTTTCAATAAAGTAACTCGATTTTTCACAATTATTTGTGGATTTAAAAAAATACATATCTTGAAAAGTACATTATCTGTGGAAGTGAGTAGGATTTCTTTTGTTACATTGCATAGTTCATTCGTTATTAACAATTATCTGACGATTTTTTATGCAAATTTTTCACTTTCCAAAAATTTGCCGAAAAAATCGTTAATAACAAATGAACTATACAATATAACAAAAAAAAAATCCTACGTACTTCCATAGACAATGTATTTTTCAAGATATATTCAACATTTCAAGTGAATCGGTTGAAAATTGTGCGTTATGTTTCCGGCCAACTTAAAAAATGCCGTTTTGAGATAAACGCAGCGCAGCCGCCATTTTAAAATTGATCGCTCAAAAAAAATTATTGTACACAGTCACCGATACGTATGATAAACACCCTTTTTGGAAATCTCGATTTATTTCGTAGTTTTACCGAGAAAAAAAATCCCCGAAAAGCCTATTTTTTCGGGCTCTAGAGTGGCCTGAGGCCTTAAAAAAAAAAAAAAAAGATAGAGACGAAGAAAGAAGTCGATTGAGACCGCGACGAGACGTGCCCGAGGGATTCTCTCTATATATTTTATATTTCATTGTAAAATGCCCCGATCGTTAGTTGATAATAAATGGTACGTGTTGAATATCGATTCTCTGGGATTGCCCACGGAATTATCAATGGCGTGCTTGTTGCGAGCACGCTGCACAATTTTGCGGTATGCTAATACGACGTCAACGATAGGAGATCGACTTCTTTGCGATCTTCGACTATTTTTCTTTTCGGGATCCCGAAGACCGAGACACGCTCGTTTCCCAATCGAATTGCAAGCAACTTGTTGTGTACAAAGTAGTATTTCGCAGGACTTGGCTGATCCGACGTTCGGTCGTACGAATCTTTTATGACCGGTCGACAATGTCACAGACTGAGCATGTTGTTTTTGTTTTTTTGTTTTTCTCTCTCTCTCGTGATTTCACACGTTTTTTTGTCCCTTTCATTTTTCATTCTCTCCGTGAGGCGTGAGCTATCGAATGAGAAAAAAACGAAACGCGTAAAAAGTAACACCAATTTGTAATTCTAAAGAAAAGTAGAGAAGAAAAAAAATGTAAAATCCGATTAATTTAAATGTAAACAAAAGAAGAAATTCTCGCTGTTTCGAATGCGCCGCAAGCGGAAGTTCGCACTTGTTGGAATATTCGTCTCGTAGTTTGTACGGTTGAAACGCGTTGACGCATATATTTTTCCACGTTGTACGAAAGCGTTGAAACGTCGCCGTTGATTTTTTCGAAAACGATGAAAAAAAAAACGCAAAAAAAAAACAGAGAGAACCAATAAATTATTCGAAAACGAAGATTAAAAATTACGAGAAAAACAAAACGAAAAATACACACGTCCGAGTGAGGGTCGAAAGGACGAGACGAAAAAAAACACACACACACGCGCGAACGGATGTGACGATTATTTCGGAATTTCGGTAGGGCGCTAAATCGGCGCAATTCTCAACATTCGTGCAAGTACAAAAATCCCTTTGAGAAGATAAAGTAAGAAAATTGAAAAAGGAAAAAAAGCGACGTAAAGCGTCGAAGGTGAGAATAAAAAAGAAGAAGAAAAAAAGCGAACTGCGATAATCAAGTGTGATGGGAGTGTAGACGCGATTTCGAAGGATTTTAAAAGCACGCAGACCCCTTGACCCTTACTCAATTTCGCTCTCTCTCTCCCGCACCCCCCCCCCCTCCCTCCCTCCCTCGTCTTTCGAATCAAAATATCGTCCGGTTACATTGTCGCGAAAGATTTTAAATTCGCGGTCGAAACGACGAAGCAACAAACAAAAAACGAACGTAAACGTCGAGGGAAGTGCGCGAGGCCCGTTTTATTTTTGCTACTCTGGGTTTGTTGGATCTGAATGGGACGACGGAGAACGCATCGACGGGAATTAAAACGCGCGACGGGGCACTCGAGAATGTACGACGTATAGATGTGAACGCAATGTCAACCCAGTGCATAATGGTTGTATTATCTAGATAGATAGTTTGAAAAAAAAAATATATATATATATTAGCGCGCGAAGCTTCCTAGATTAACAATTATGATAATAACGATAATAGTTGTATTGATAAGAATAAGAATAACGATAGTAACGAAAGTGACGCGAAGGGGGAGGAGGAAACGGAAGTGGAAACCGTGTACATGTGTAAATAAGCTAATTACCGTTACGAATACGTCTCTGGAGGGAAGAAAAAGAAAAACGAAAGAAAACCCTTCTTCGAAACGTCGTGTTTTCTTTTTTCTTTTTCTTCCCTCTCTCTCTCTCTCTCTCCCGCTCTCTCCTAAAATCATCGAGAACAACGGGGCGAAACAACCGGAAGAAATTACCACATAATTATATTGTAAACTTAGAGAATATAGATTCACCGGTGACAAAAAAACCGCTTCGGTCGCAGCTCCGAAAAAAGGAAACACTCGAAAATTACGAACGATCGCGCGAGACCAACGGCTATAACGTCGCGCACTGTGCGCAGGTACTAAAAAAAAAAAAGTCGCAATCTCGCCTCATTTTTATCGTCGCGCAGCGAACAGAATTTGGGGAGAAAAACCAAGGAATTTTGCCGTCAAATATTCAGAAAACGAGTATGTTACATCGAAGCAGGATTACACATGTTTATGTATGTATATATGTATGTGTATATACGTAGATAGAGCGAGCAGTAGTGGACGGTCGAATCGGGCATGGATTTATTATGATATTGTTATGAATTTGTAAAGGTGATGTCTGTAAAGCCGGTTTCACGGTGGAAACACTTGTGAAGAAAATGTTATGGTTTTTTTCCATTGGCGGTGGCCGAAAATCGAACTCGGACCTGCGGGCCTCGACTACTGACCCACCTATATATATATATATATATATATATATATATATATATATATATATATATATATATATATATATATATATATATATATATATATATATATATATATATATATATATATATATATATATATATATATATATATATATATATATATATATATATATATATATATACACACTATATATATATATATATATATATATATATATATATATATATATATATATATATATATATATATATATATATATATTAGGGTGGCCCAAATTTGAGCTCTATTTTTTTTTCCTTTTTCTCAACGTCCAATTATATTCTTAAAAAAAAAAAATTTCGCAAAATTTGCGAGCTGTCAAAAAATATTTAGAGGTCGCTCAAGCCTTAAAAATGCAAGTTTTAATTTAAAAAAAATAAACGATTTTTCTTTCGGTCACTTCTCACCTATGAATTTTAGGCTTTATAATTTTCTCACCTATGAATTTAGGCTTTATAATTTTTAAATTAAGCTCGCGAAATCTCCAGCCGGACAGTGAATACGAGTGGTCGCTCAATAGCTTCGAAATGTCCATTTGTCACGAATTTTTTTTCTCACTCATAAATTCAACACGTTGTAAAATTTTCAAAACAATTATTCGTTTTTCTTTTTTCTTTAGAAACGGATGTTTATTTACCTCACATTCTAAGTCCATAAAACGGGGGGGGGGGGGCCTAAATATTGTTTACGGACAAGAGCTTTGAAGATTTACTTTACGAGAACAAAGTTTACAATTCTTGGATTAGTAGTGCGAGGTAACGTTGAATAATTTGTTTCTAAAGAAAAACGATGAATTGTTTTGAAGATTTTACGAAGCGCCAAGTTTACGATTCAGATGAATAAATAAAAATTGACGAGAATTGGAAAATTTCGAAACTCTTGAGCGACCACTAATAATTCGTTGACCTGCTGGAGCTTTAGCGAGGTGAATTTAAAAATGGTGAGAGCGTAATATTCGTGGGTGAGAAGTAAACGAAAAAAATCGATTTTTCAATGAAAATTTGAATTTTTGGGAGGCTTGAGCAAACTCTAAATATTTTTTTAACGCTCGCAGAATTCGTGACAATTCTTTTTCTCTTTAATGAAGATAATTGGATGGAGAGAAAAAGGAAAAATTGAGCTCAAATTTGGACCACTATAATATATATATATATATATATATATATATATATATATATATATATATATATATATATATATATATATATATATATATATATATATATATATATATATATATGAGGTATTCCACGTGAATCCTGTGGGCGTTTTCCCCGACCCCCGCCAATTCGATAAATTTTTTTTCTATCTTATTCCATTCACTCTAAAAAACAACCTGAATTTTTTTAACATTTTTCGAAACAGCCCTCAGTCAAAAAAGAAATTCTTCGAAAAAAATGCCCCGATTAAAAAATCGAAAAAAAAAAATCCCAAAAATGCGTGATTATATGTAAAAAAGATCAAGCTATCACCCGCAGTGGTAGTATGATTTTTTCTCTGGTTTCCGAGCGATTAACGTTAAAAAAAATCCGAAAAATTCATGAATTTTTCGGAAAATGAATTGTTGAATGACCATTTGGTTATTCAAAAGTGGTCCGAAAAAATCATTGCGGGTATGAAAATATTTATGTATCCACCTGAAGTAAGTGGTTCTTGAATTTTTCGGATTTTTTTGTAACGTTCGTCGCTCAGAAAGCACAGAAAAAATCATACTTCCACTGCGGGTGATAGCTTGAACATTTTTACATATAATCACGCATTTTTGCGATTTTTTTCAGATTTTTAAATCGGGACGTTTTTTTTTTTCGGAGAAATTTTTTTTTTTTTACGAAGGATTGTTTCGAAAAATGTTAAAAAAATCAGGGTGTCTTTTGGAGTCAATGGAATCGGATGAAACAAAAATAAATCGAATTGGCGGGGGTCAGGGAAAAAAACCACCACATATATATATATATATATATGATACTGGATGAATCGGTATAAATGTCAATACTCAAAAACTTTTATAATTGTTGATTTCAGAAGAACAAAAGTCAGATAAGATTTGAAATACTAATGAATCTGTCGAAAAGTCCTGATTTTTGTAATGGCAATTCCCAGTGGCACATTTCTAGTAACTCGGTATGTGCGTGTGTATTTACATATACGTATTGTATATTGAATATGTATGTATGTATATATGTATATTAAATCAAAAATGATTCTCATGCGCATCTAATCGTTCCGAAATGTTCTGTCAAAAAAAATGGACTCGCTGGAAATACAAGAAGAAAGAACAAAAAATCACTAGATGTATCGACGAATACACATAATATACATAAATGCGGATACGTGTGCAAGAAGCTGACGGGGTCGATATCAAAGGTAAAATAAACAAGGGAGAGCGCGCGAGTGAGGGAGAAGAGGAAAAATGACAACGTACTTCGGGTGTGTGTGTGTGTGTGTGTGTGTTGTATCGATGTAAACCAACGAGAGTTGGCAACGACGATGCAAATTTTCACAATGAAATTTCGGAGTGAGAGAGAGAGAGAGAGAGAGAGAGAGAGAGAGAGAGAGAGAGAGAGAGAGAGAGAGAAGAGTGTAAATAGTTATGATCTTTTATGCATCGATTTTATTATTCCTTCGATCGCACTCTTTTTCCGTTTGCGAACCAAGAGAAAATCAAAGAAATGAAATCAAAGCAGAACAGATGAACGAGAGTTGAAAATGACAAAGAAAAAGTAGTTGACCGAGATGGAAAGTATGCGAAATGGTCAAATACACGTGGGCAACAGAAAAAAACGTACGATCGAGAGGAGTCGCAGAGGACTCGAAAGACCTGTACGATTTCGGAGCAGGGAAGATTTTTTTCTCCCCCCCCCCCTCTCTCTCTCTCTCGAGAACGGCGCTAACATTTTCAAAAATTCTTGTAAATACATTTCTTGTAGATACGAAGAGATAAAATTCGACGGGGGCGTATCTCACCGTAACGGCGGGCGAGCCATTCGGGAGAACGAGATCGAGGAAGAAGTCGAAAACAAACGAGGAAAACTGAAAACGAGAAACAAACAAAAAAAAAACGAAGTAACGCCGAGACCGGCGAATTATATACCTGTAAAGTATTCGGCAAAACGAACAATGGTGCGGCATTGCTTTTCTCTTTTTCTGTCCCAAAACTTATACATGATCTGTTGTACAATTTTTCTTAATAATTCTGCTGCGGCGTATTATCGTCCATGATTTTTCACGAGGAACAATTTACGAGGTAGCTGATATATGGGGGAGCGGGGGCGGGGCGGAATTTAATAGCTTTATCGTAAAATATATGATAACCGTATGAATAAACGTTTCGGTGTTGTAAATAAGACAGACCATAGCTACCATTCTAAATATATATACACACATATATATGTATATATATATACATATATGGGTATGCACGTGTACACGTGCATATCTATATACGCATATATGCAAGTATATATATTTACACATATATATAAACTTTGAATTAGCACCAGATCACATAATTTTTTATTTGCAATTCGCTGTTCTATAAATGTACGTGCCCTAGATATTAGAGATAAAGAATAAGAGGAAGAAAACAAAAATGAACATCTTTCGCTACACTTACATATGTGTTATACTGTATGATAATATAATTCGTACTACTAATGATAAAATAAAATTTGAAAAATAAATGTAACGAGTTCTTCGATTACGGGTGTTTTTTTTTTGTTGCGATTGGTGGTTGCGTACGAAACCGCCCGCTAAAAGATGACGAAACACGTGATGGTAGGTCCACGTACTTTTGGTAAAACGCCATAGGTGACGTTTGTGCGACGTCGTTTATTTCAATCGAGAGACGCGGCAGTGTATCGACGCCAAGTAATAAGGAAGAAAATGTTTGATATATATTATTATTATTATTATTATTATTATTATTATGTATATCCATTATACTGCCGGCTTCTAAATATTTGGAGGTTTTTATATTTTTTCAGGATATCCCTAACACAAATATGAAAATCATTTTTTTTTTAATACCATTAGGGGCCGTCCATATATTACGTCATCGATTTTTGCTGATTTTCGACCCCCCCCCCCCCCCCCCCCTACAATCATCCTATCGTCATTTCCTAAAGACCCCCCCCTCTCGCAAAATTGACGTCATTACCAGTTTGGCAAAATTAAAACATTTGCGGATTTGAGAAAAATTGGGTAACATTAAAACATTTTGTTATAGAATCATCTTTTATTATTTTGTACTTTGGCAATGTTTATTAATATAATAATATTATTCTTCCCTGTTCTTTAGTTTTCTTTGGATACCTCCCACATTTTGTTATAGAATCATCTTTTATTATTTTGTACTTTGGCAATTTTCATTAATATAATAATATTATTCTTCTCTATTCTTTAGTTTTCTTTGGATAGCTCCCACGGAGTTTTCACCCATTCTTGCAAATCCTGGATCACGGGTAATATCTCCGTATCCTCCCCATATTCATTTTGGCTCGATCGAACTATTTTCATAGGTACGCTGTTATTTGAAGTTCTTGAATATAATGTAGACAAACCTTATGTAATAAATAAATAAATAATGAGTTCAATAATTAATACCATTAGGTACTTGCAAAATATTTTTCATCACTCATGCGGGGAAACCACTCTAGTTGTACAATATACTATTGTACATTTTGAAGTAACTGGTATCACAAGAATGACGTCAATTTCGAAACGCCCCCCCCCCCCCCCCCCCCTCATCCATCATTTACCGTCATCCGCAGACGAACCCCCCCCCCCCCCTATTTTAAAATGACGTAATTTATGGACGGCCCCTTACACACGCAAATACACACTCACACACATATAAACATAAATATATAGTTATAGATATATATATATATAGACACTAGACTGATTCAAAAAAAAAATTTCCTTCTGGATTCTCGTGCTATTGTTGGGCACTGATAAAACAAAATTTCTCTAAAAAGATGGGCGCGGTCACTCAATTTTTAGAGGTGGCTATCTCGACTTTTTTGTATTTGAATTTTTTTTAACGAACGTATTGCATTTAAGCATAGTCATGGCTTCGGATTACAGATAAAAATCGGAAAAGTTTTGAGTTTGTTCTTTTACAAACATAACAGAGAAAAACTGACCATACGTCGAAGTGCACACGAAACGATGAAAGAAATTTTCGAACAATGGAAATGTGCTGAAATTCCAACGCGTCGATTGAATAACGCAATCTTGAAATCAATAAAACTCCATCTAGTCTAGAAACAACTTTTAAAAAATCGAGTTAAAAAGAATTTGCCGTCACAAATATCGAAGGAGCGTAAATTTAAGAGAGATTTGGACAAACTGTTCAACGTTGCACATTTTCGTTCTGCCCAAAATGTTAACGAACTTGAGAATGGCTGGGAAGAAATGTAAATGAGTTTGAAGATAATATAAGCGTAGCATTTTGAAAATGTAAATATACGATTTATGAATAAAAGCTTATAATTTAATTTTTCGCAAAAAGTGCGAAATGTTAATGCGTATAAATAAATATACATGAATAACGAGAGTAGTATAGACGCCATTATTGATCTACCTGGATTTGAATTGTGAATATTGCACCCTTTTCAAATTGTTAGAGTTTATTTTTGTTACGAAAAAGCTGCTGGATGTGATTTTTATCCGTAATCCGAAGCCATGACTATGCTTAAATGCAATACGTTCGTTAAAAAAAATTCAAATACAAAAAAATCGAGATAGCCACCTCTAAAAATTGAGTGACCGCGCCCATCTTTTTAGAGAAATTTTGTTTTATCAGTGCCCAACAACAGCACGAGAATCCAGAAGGAAATTTTTTTTTTGAATCAGTCTAATAGACACACACACACGCACACGCGCGCGCACACACACACACACACACACACACACACAAAGGGGTTTTAAAAAAATCTTTTTTTTTCTAAACGGAAAATTGAAGCATGTTAAAGAAAAAGTTTTCCAAAATTTGATTTTGAACAATTTTTTAGTTAGTGCTCAAACGCCTTCTTCATGATTATCGGAATATTAATTTTTTTTAAATCTCGACGCAGAAAATGTTAGTACGCGATCCCATGTAAGTCTTGATTTCATTTTTTCCGTACCAATACACAATTTTCATTTAAACATTCTTTTTTACCATAAACAATTTGTATTTGCAGATTAAGAATCAATATATATTATATTTATTTATTCCATCATATAGCGTTACCGCTTTTTACATGTCCATCCTTAATTCTAATACTTATCTCTATTATCTTTCTTGTAATCTCGCATATATTACATTGCCATATATCCCGTTCCATCGTCTTCCGCCCTCTTTCAGCGACCTTTTCCTCTTCGCTTACTTTCCTTTTTCCATCTCATCTTTAAGCGCTCTAAAAGCCTTCGCGTATTCGCACACACTAGTTATTATTTTACCTTTCAGTGTTCTTATTAGCCACCATCTTAAGGCTTCCCCAATTCTTCCCCCTCTCCATTCGTCCACCGCCTTGACCCATTCTTTTTTTATTTTACTCCTTGCCTTCCTGCATGTCAATATATGCTCCATGCTTTCCTCCTCCTGGCCACAGATTCCGCACTCTCTTCTCCTAAATCCCTTATTTCCTATTTTTCCCAGATTGCCGCATCTAATCCGGGCCCAATCTTCCTTCAGGTCACCCCTCAGATCTTTCTCTTCCCAATATTTTTCTCTTCCAATTTCCTCTTTCAAGTGTTTATATATTTCGCAGAAACTCGACTTATCGATTTTTGTCCAATCCTTTTGTATATCCTGGTCTCTCATTTTTTCGATTGTTTCCTCCATTACCTTTTTGATGTTAGTTGATTAAGAATCCGTGTTTTTTTTATTTCGAGTAATACGTTGTTTAGGAGTAAGAAAACAAAGTCATACGGATTCGTGAGTTACAAACCGCGGCGCTGTTGACGCTACCGCACCTTTGTTTCTCCGACTGTCCGTGAGTTCTTTTCGCGATTCATTTGACTGTTTCCAGCAGTCGCTGTATTGAGGTACGTCACAGTACACGTAAAAATAAAAATGTAAAAAAGTTTATTCGAACGATTTGAGCTCCCGTGCAGTTTTTTGCACGTGAATCCTTCACTTTGGTACTTTAATCAGGATTACAATACGTGCTTGATTACTTTTAAAAACATGCAATTTGTGAACGACATAGCTGAGCGAGCCGTTTCTTTGATGAAAGATTTCAACGGTCTGATTACGAAAAACGAAGACCAAAAACAATATCTGTCGCAATTTGTGAGCGGGCACAGAAAAACCCATCCTCTTTGCGAGAAGGGAAATTATTATTCGGCTCGATCTTCGGAGTAATTACGTAAGTTTTTTAACAATCGCATACTGTGATCCAGAATACATATTTTTTTAAACATCGTTTGGAATTATTATTTTTATTAAAATTACTTGAAATGAAAACGACCTGTTTATGTTAACTTAGAGAATGCTACAGAGCATAAAAACTTTTAAGAACATTATATTGTTATGATGTCTATTGGCGGGGGAAAAAATTGAGGAAAAATCGAAAAAACAATTA
Source organism: Ophion obscuratus (assembly GCA_964007375.1). Classification (NCBI taxonomy): domain Eukaryota; kingdom Metazoa; phylum Arthropoda; class Insecta; order Hymenoptera; family Ichneumonidae; genus Ophion; species Ophion obscuratus. Next base: position 70,085,624 of record OZ023313.1, on the reverse strand, counting down.
AAAGTCGTCTGAGCGCTACCTAAAAAAATGTTTACACTTCTTAAATTTTGTATGAATTACTTTTTCATAACTTGCAAGGGGACAGTACGGCAGTCGGATTTTTGTAATTTTTCGTACTCATGGTACGTGAAGTTCAGAGCTCGAATATTAATATCCCAAAGCAGTTCGACGCCATATTCAGAAATTTTCGAGAAAATTGACTTTGAAGTTTTCGAGCGCCCTCTTATCCCACAAAGATGCACCGATATTCGAACCGGGCTCGTGGCGTACCCGGTAGCGCTCGAGTCTAGTAATCGCGGGGTCGCTGGTTCGAGTCTCACTTCGAATTTTTTTTTTTTTTTTTCTTTTTTTTTAAATGAAAAAACGCAAGTCATATTTTTAATTATCTCTTGATTATAAACATACATTTTCAAGTATCAATATTTATAACCAACAACATTTTTAGGATGAAAATGAAAAACGTCGGGTAAGGAATTGTATACTTTATTATTCGGTCTGTATTCGTTTGTTTTATACATCTATTCACATATTTCAACATTTATTCTTCTATTTATATTCCTATTTATCTACAAGGGAGTTTATGTAAATATTATTACTGGATATTTTTACGTCGCCTATTCGCAATTTCAAGCAAGAGATAATCAAAAATAAGACTTGCATTTATCATTGACGATTATAATTACATATATGTGAATTAGCATAGATTTTATGATTTTTATCCCGGGATTATTTATTTATTTTTTTATAAATAATCACCTATTGTTATATATAAATAATATATGATCATATATGAGAAAATATATAATTATGTATAACTATAATGAATTTTGTACATAAATAACTATATATGGATTTTGTCCATATATAAACATATATAGATATATTATATTAATTATATATAATAATATTTGATTATATACAACAAAAATTTATCGGGATATTCAAATGACGGAGGTATGCGAATTAAAAAAAAATGAAAAAAAAAAAAAAAATTTCGAAGTGAGACTCGAACCAGCGACCCCGCGATTACTAGACTCGAGCGCTACCGGGTACGCCACGAGCCCGGTTCGAATATCGTTGCATCTTTGTGGGATAAGAGTGCGCTCGAAAACTTCAAAGTCAATTTTCTCGAAAATTTCTGAATATGGCGTCGAACTGCTTTGGGATATTAATATTCGAGCTCTGAACTTCACGTACCATGAGTACGAAAAATTACAAAAATCCGACTGCCGTACTGTCCCCTTGTTAGTAACATTTTCCGTTGAGTATCGCGAAAAAAAATCATTTTTTTTAACCACCCTTTACACACACACACGCACGCACACGCACACATTTATATACATACATATATATACACTACCGGCGAAAAGTTTCCGGGCAAAAATTTAAAAAAGTTCCGAAACGATTTCTCATGCCATTTCGCCGATAGTTGACGTAAATAAATTTAATAAACGGCCTTTTAAAGGGGAAGAATTCACCTTCATTCCGTTTTTTAAAAACATTTTTACTATTTTTTAACGACTTCGATTGACGTGACTAGAAAACTATAAAATTCTAACGAGGAAAAAAATGTCGAAAAAAAATCTGAAATAATTCCATTGCGTTGAAAATAGAGAAATACTATTCTGTCCTCTCTTGAAATTTTACCACAAACCTCTTCGTTCTCGAGTTACAGTAATTAAAGCTGATTTTTTACCAAAAAAGTGAAAAAAAATCGAAAAAATTTCCCCGAACTCAACACAAACCGATTCAACTTTTCGCGTTACGCGTTACGCGTTACTTTTCAAATTGCCGCTTTTTTTTCAAAAAATCAAAATATCTTTTGAAAAAAAATCGTACGAAGCTTAAAAAAAACAAAATCGACGCTTGAGCTTCCCCCTTTATGATACCGGTCAAAGAATTGCTTAAAAAAATGTTTGTAAACGGGGTCGACCAGAAAAGGAACAAAAAACGCAATTTGGTCGTTTTCGAAAAAGGGTACTAGTCGTAAAAAAAAAGTAAAAGATTTTTAAAAAACTGAACAAATTCCGGAACTTTTTTGAATTTTTGTCGGCCAACTTTTCACCGATAGTATACACACACACATGTGTGTGTGTGTGTGTGTGTGTGTGTGTACACGCGTATAGAATTTTTTTAAAATTAACTTTGCCTGCGACGCGCTCTCGCACCGACAGAATGGAAAATTCCTTTATGCGCGTGCAAGCACGGAGGAGCTTCGTTAAATCAATAGAATACAGTCTGCCCGTATCTCTGTCAATGTCACACAAGCGCCTAGCACAAGCAACGAAATAATCCGCCCCGACAGAAGTTTTACAATCGCGTAAATAAAATTCCCACACCAATTGTACAATCTCGTGCTGCAACAATTGGCCCTCGCGTCCGCGGACAAGGCGAACAAAAGCATTGCTATGAGTCTCGAGGTCGTGCGATAACCGTTGAAAAACAATTCCCAATTACGAGGCGAAAATCGTGGGAGGCGAAATTGACAGTGATATCTCAATACTTTACAGATCGTAATAAAAGATATCGGCTAATTTTGTGCATGCGTGCGATTATACAGGGCGATTCACAACTATCAGGGCGCCCTTGCTGTTGATGGTCTTACATACAGGTCTGGAAGCGAAGCCCGATTTCAATGGAGCCGAGTGCAGAGCTGCCAGACGTGTAGTGAGCGAAACCGCCGCCAGACGCCGCTTGTCCCAAAAACCGCGGGACTTTACGAAGCCCAAATAGCGCGGTAAAAGCTCGCATATATAACCGAAATTCGTGGTTTTGGTAGGTCATGAAGGAAAAGCACCGATATAAGTTAAAAATTGAATTGTTTCTTTAATTATTTAAAAATCAAACAATCAAATATCTGTATTTTGTAACAGGCTAAAACAATCACATATACAAACAAATACTTATTCCTTGGGATTACACTAGTACAAAAATCACCCAGTTTCAATCACAGTCTCATATACGAGGGTGGGGTGAAAAGTTTCCGGCCTGACCAAGAGATGGTGCCACTAGGTCTAGTTTTGGAGCGGCGTCCTACAGTACCATTCCTACCGAGCTTGTATGTAGAGTTTCGGCCCAATCGCTATGTTAGTTTGCGTTTGAGAGCACATTGCGCGAGACGCTTCCGTTGTTTTCGTAAAAATTGAAAAATTGGAAAAACGTGCTGTCATCAAATACTTCCATTTGAAAGGTTATACACCAAAACAAATAAAAGAAGAGATGGATTCAGCACTAGGAGACTCCTCCCCATCATATTCAACTATTAAGCAGTGGGTTTCTGAATTTAAAATGGGTCGTGTGAGCACCTCTAACGAGCCTCGCTCAGGACGGCCCGTTGAAGTCACAACTTCAGAGATGATTGAAAAAATCCATAAAATTGTGTTGGAAGACCGCAGGTTGAAAGTGCACGAGATAGCTGAGACCTGTAGGATGTCAGCTGAACGTGTGCGAAATATTTTGCACAACCATTTGAACATGGAAAAGCTGTGTGCAAGGTGGGTGCCGCGTTTGCTAACGCTCGACCAAAAACTACTTCGAAAAACCATTTCTACCGACAATTTAGCGCTGTATAGGCGTAATCCAAACGAATTTTTGCGTCGATTCATAACTGTTGATGAGACATGGGTCCACCACTACACTCCTGAAAATAAAGAACAGTCAAAACAGTGGGTTGGAAAAGGGGAACCAACCCCAAAGAAGGCAAAAACAATTTTATCGGCAAACAAGGTTATGGCTACTGTTTTTTGGGATGCGAGAGGAATTATATAAATTGATTACCTTGAAAAGGGTAAGACTATCACTGGTCAATACTACGCAGAGTTATTGCAACGTTTGAAGCACGAGGTGCAAATTAAACGACCTCATTTGGCGAAGAAAATAGTTTTGTTTCATCATGATAACGCACCAGCGCATTCGTCGATTGTTGCCATGTCCAAAATCCACGAATTGAAGTTTGAATTGATCCCGCATCCTCCCTACTCTCCAGACTTAGCCCCCAGCGACTATTACCCGTTTCCTAACCTCAAAAAATGGCTTGGCGGAAAAAGATTTGAGAGCAACGAAGAAGTTATCGAAGCTGTAAATTAGTACTTTGAGGAGCTTGACGAATCTACGTTTAAAACTGGTATAACTAAATTAGAACACCGTTATGAGAAATGTATCAGTGTTGATGGAGATTATGTTGAAAGATAAAGCAAAAAAAAATTTTAAAACATCGTTTTTCTTGGTCAGGCCGGAAACTGTTCACCCCACCCTCGTATGATATATGAATAAGAATATTAAAGTAAATATCTTTACGTTCTCTAGAAATCTAAATCGACTATGTCCATCATAGAAACATAAAATTCGTTTAGCAGGTCCGCTGCATTCGAAATTTGAATCTCTGGTACATCAATATTCTTTGGCACATTCTCTTGGGCAGGGACAGGGCCGGAGTCCGGATCATCCGGATTCAAGTTGAATTCAGCTTCCCTGGTCGGCTGAGAAGAGGACGCGGGGGTATAAGAGTATATCGGACTGAAGGAAAATGCTTTTTTATGTTGGTCCTTCGTTATGTATTTTTATTTTATGATACGTAATTAATAAACAGTTTTTCTTTTTTACATTTGAAGTTTACTTTTCCTCCAATTCATAATCATACATTTAAAATACGTGTTGTCCGTGACCATGGATTCAAGCGGGACAATAATAGGCTTTTTGTGTCCATGACGCAATTTCATACAAACTTTAAATCAAACCTTGTGAATCACATAACAATGACTCGATGGCTGTATAATTGTATATTTTTATTTGAGATTTTAATAAATATTAATTCACCACGTTCAATTATTTATAGGTATAAAATATATTACTCTAAAACCCATAATGAAAGTTACCTCCATAAAATAGTTGTTAACGATTGCGTTATCGATTTGGGTGCTCCTCTATTCTTCTATTCTGGCACCCACATTCGTATAGCGTGTAAAAAAGAACACGATTTTTGTATAATCGTTTTGATGATAATTTGTGACCGCAGTAAATTGTGTGTATGTGTGTATTCCCTCACTCCCTTAAAAATGTGCGGATGGTTTTGTTTGAAGCGAACTATGCAAGACGCGAACTGTGATTGCATGGTCTAAAAGCCACAGGAAAGCCATTTTATTATCGTATATAACCCATATCGCGCTTTAGCGCGTTAAAAAAATTTGGGTCGTGAAATGGCCTCCCAAGATAGCCCAAATCGCGGTTTATAGCCCAATCTGGCAACTCTGGCCGTGTGGTACCCAGTGTTGCCAGATGGTTCTGGCTGCTTCCCCCTAAAAATCTCCTAAATAGCCCCCGCCGAGCCACTGGCCTGAACAGTGCTGCAAATGAAGGGTAATTTTCGCGATCGGTCAAATGTCATCAAATAGCTGTTATTTAACATGCGTTTCCTACGTGTGTATTGCGTATTTTGCTTTGAAACTTGATGGCTGCGATCTGTGCGAATTATAGATGAAGATGAATACTTTTTTTATGGAAATAATTGTTGCAGTTAGGTGAAACGTACGGTCGGTAAAAACATTTATCGTGGTATGGTAATCTGTCTTTGAGCTTTGGAGGAGGGGATTTATTTCTTTTTGAATTTGCATATTACAAGAATCCCGCTTTTATATTTGTCTATATATTTGTTTATTATTACAACTTTTTACTTATAAGCCGAGTATATAGTGTGAACTATTTTATAGTGTAACTTATACTCATTGACGACGGTCCATTGCAAGTCCATTTTACGAATTTTTGCCCCCTGAATACAAAGTCACTATTAGTTTTCGCGAAACCCTCAATTTTTATTGAAAAAGTGTGGAAAAATTTGCTAAAATCGATGGTCCCTCTTTGAAATTCTGCCAAAAATCGAACAATACCAATTAATTGTCAGGAAATATATCGAGGGTTGCAACATCGCTGTCATTTATATTATTATAAATATTCCCAGAGCTGACACGCTTCAACATACGAGCTGTCAGCTTGAAGTCACAGCAATCAACGCTGAGCGTGAGTCGAAAGTGCATTATAGCCTCGACCATTGCGACCGACATTTTGTTTCGCAGCTCGTATCGGTTGGGTTTAAATGATTGTTTTCGTTTGTTTGGGCTTACTTGTTTGTTTGCGTTCACTCGGCATTGGTGCACTTGTGGGTGGCTTTTTTTTTACTTGTTTCGAGAAAAAAAACCTCAGAAATTTATAATCTCCTAAAAATACCCTCACGCTTCAGAATTCCCGGAAAAAATCTCCTACAAATTTGTTCCCCTATTTTTCTCCTAACCCATGTGAAATACCCCTAAATTTGGGAGGAAATCGCCTAACCTGGCAACACTAAAACGAAGCCCGATTTCAATGGAGCTGGGTGGTACCGTTGAGCAATCCACGTTTTATTCCGCTAGCCGCCACACGCGTCGCTGCTATCGGAGGGTTCCCCCCACCCACCAACCATAACCTCGATCCGTGTGTCATCTCATGATCTTGAAGTATTTCTTTAACGAACTCGAATATTTAACAATTAATTGATTTTCGTCTATAATCAAGTAAAAATATATCACCGTATACTGGTAAAATTGAAGAAGACAAAGACCCGATTAATACCATTTTTACTAATGCAGAAAAACCCAAAACAAAATAAACCGATAATTACAAAACAAATATTCATTTAATTTAATTACTTAATATAGCCATTCATTAATCCGAAGACTGAAGAAACTGGAAAAGAGCTTACCCGACCAATCGAATTATTTAAATCCGCCAATAATACGTATACAAAAAAAGGACGAATAAACGTACCAAAAAAGTATTTTAACACATCTGAATTAATAAACCATTTTGCTACCTGAAAATAAAAGTAAAAACTTGTTTAAGAATCGAAACCTGAAGCTTGGGGTTACCAAACTTGGTGCTACCCATTTGACATACTACGATTTGGTAATTTGGCATAAAGATCGTTTATGTTTATCATAGCTGCTTGGTTCTACAGAATTGTTATATGATATGCAAATGATTTTAATTATGATGGTGTATGTCAATTATTTTGGTCTTCAGTAATCTTATTGTTTGTACATTTGTTTTTTTTAATTCTTATCCCTATCAAATATGCGATAACCCAGGTAGCGAAATATTATCTACATGGTATCCGAAAGATATCCCAAAACGGATATGGATAACTTTTTCGTTGTCCAAGAAGATGCCGGCTTGAATTACAAATAGTATCACTAATGACCGCCCTGCTGCAAATTCCCGTACGGGTTTTAATGTGGGAATGTGTGGGAAAGCATGGGACAGCCAAGGAAAGTGTGGGATCCCGTACAGTTTCCTGTACAGGATGAACATTCCTGTACAGGAACCTGCATGGGAACCTGTGTGGGGCAACGTGGGAAACTGAATCCTGTACGGGATCCTGTACGGGAGAACGCAGGAAATAAATTCCTGCTCGGGATCCTGTACGGGAGAACACAGGAAATAAATTCCTGTACGCGAACCTGCATGGGAACCTGTGTGGGGCAACGTGGGAAGCTGAACCCTGTACGGGATCCTGTACGGGAGAATGCAGAAAATAAATTCCTGTACAGGAACCTACATGGGAACCTGTGTGGGGCAATGTGGGTAGCTTAATTTTTGAGACAGCGCTTAATAAGCTAATCACGATTGAATCAAAACAAATGTGAAACTTCTCATTTTTTCATTTGTATCTACACTTTCGTGAGAAAATAAATCATTAATCACTATAGTCAACGTTTTTTTGAAAATGTTTCATCTCACGTCAAAAGTATTGTTTTTCAACGTGGGTCCCGGCCTCGCAAAATGGCGTGAAATATTTAATACACAGTTCTTAGTTAAACTTTATTAAACGCAATATCTTAATGTTTTGTTTTTTATTAAACTTTTTAATTACGATATCATTTTGAGTCTTGCAAAAATGTGTTTGCAGAAAATTACAATAATATTATATGGTTAATTTACTATTACAATGGCTATTAATAGAAATACAAGTTCGTTAGCGGTGCAATATATTCATCCTCGTGTACCTTAGTGTGGAAACACACCCTAAAAATGTTGGCAGTGGGGACTGCAATTAAATATCTCTTTATCACAACAATTTTTCGTAACACCGAAATACGGGTTCCTATATGGGAACCCGTACGGGTTACCTGTACGAAAACACCACGTGGGATCTCGTGTGGGTTCTCATACAGGAACCTGTCCGGGTTACCACATGGAATCCCATACCCGTACGGGTTCCCTGTACGAAAACACCACGTGGGATCCTCTGTGGGATCCCATACAGGTTCCTGTGTGGGAATTTGCAGCAGGGCGCTTCGCGAATAACTTATTTGTATCCAATACGTTAACTATACGGCAACTTTTAATGGTTGACATATTGATAACCAGAGGTTACCGTTTATCGGTCGTCGGTACGTTACCGTTGAGTTATCAAATCGACATATCCGAAAGATATCCTCTTAAAGGCATGAGAATGCCATGATGCCATAGGCATCTAATAGTTGACAAAACGACATCCAAATGACATTAAAAAGTCCTATCGAATGGATATCTATTCATTGGCGATATATATATATATATATATATATATATATATATATATATATATAAATTTCTTTATCAAAATCAACTTATTGATAGTCTAGGATATTCAATATTGCCCAACATTACCTATTTTTAGTGATTACATGGTAAACATAGTGAATAACCAAAAATAAGTAATATTGGGCTATATTAAATATTCAAGACTATTAATAAGTCGATTTTGATAAAAAGATAGATAAGATAGTATTATGACGGGTTTAAAGAGGGTCGGAAATTAAATGTTAGCTGGTCAATGAAAAATGAACTGTAATTTAATATTACTAAACGATACATTCATTGATTGTAACGAACATTGTAAGTGGGAAACATATCAATGTAACGGCAAGACATGTGGAATAAATCTATTCTATTCTATATTCATTGTTTTTTATTGTCGTCAAGGGGCAGCTTTTATCAGCCGCCAGTTGCCTAGCCTTCAACCGGTCGCCCTCACGGCGAAGCCAGTCCGCGATGCGATTTTCGATATCCTTTAGTCGCGCCACGGAAAGTGCTTCCTACGACATCTGATAAAGAAAATGAACAAATGTGTATTGAACGTGCGATGACGTCTTTACAGCGAATGACTTAACAAAATATTGAAACAATAAGATATTTATTCATACGTCTAATATATACGTACCGATACTGCACTTACTCAAATTTTCGCGTCTCCTCGAAGAAAACTGCCTGCGCTGTGAATAATTCTCTGTATAACCTCAAAAGCAAACGTACGCTTTTAGAATACAAGAAACTTACATTAAATATACATATATCTACTCACCGAGGTATACACACTCACGTGTATTTGTTTAAACACTCTCGTTTTTATTTATTATTTTGTCACACTTTGCACTATACTCCAGTACGCGAGCCGGTGAGAATATAGGCCTCCGAAGTAACTCTTGTGGCGCACCCTTGCGGCGAGTTTTGGCAAAACTTGGATTGGTTTTCGTCTGCTAGTGCAGTATGCCGGTCGCCATTTAAATCAGGTGTCCAATCGATGATGCTTGCTCAAGCCTAGCTCTTTCGTGTTTGTGCCGGTTTGACTTAACCGCCATGCGCCAATCCAAGTTTTGCCACCGGCAGCCGTTACGGGGCGCCATCACGAAAGTTACTTCGGAGGCCTATAACATTGATCCGTTGAGTGTCATCTCGCGGACAACTTTGGATGCCGTATCGCTATCTCCCGCCAATTCCAAATACGTCAAAAAGACAGTATATTACCGATGTCCGAAAGATATCACGAAAAAGACATCTTATGTGATTATTCTTTAGGATATCCTTCGGACAACGTTTAATCAGATGCAATAGATAACAGCAGGCAGATAAATTTTTGATTCCTGAAAATAGTCATCAATTGGATTACAGCTTATGATACTTTTGGGACATCTGTTTTCACCGCCAAAAGATATCGTAAAAAAGATAACTTCACGACAACATTAAACGGGATATCGTTTGAAAGATGTCGAATAGTTATCTTACGGTAATGTCTTAAAGATAACCTGAAAATGGTAACTTATCGGCGTCAATTGGACATCTATGCTGCCTGCGGCGTGGACTTTGCACGCGAATATTCCGAGCAACACAAATGTCCAATTGACGTCGCTTAGTTACTGTTGTCAGGTTACCTTTAAGGCGTAACCATAAGATAACAATTCGACATCTTTCAAATGACATCCCGTATAATGCTGCCGTAATGTTATATTTATTCATAATATCTTTCGGCGATGAAAACGGATGTCTAAAAGGTATCCCAACATATTATCCAATTGATCACTTTTTTAAGTTATCGAAAAGTTATGTATTATCTATTGTATCTAGTTCAACGTTGTCTAAAGGATATCATAAAGACGAATTACATAATACGTCTTTTTCGTGAAACTTTTCAGATATCGGTAATATCCCAGGTAGCATAAATGTCCAATTGACGTCGATAAGTTATTGTTGTCAGGCTACCTTTAAGACATGACTGTAAGATAACTATTCGACATCTTTCAAATGACATCCCGTATAATGCTGCCGTAAAGTTATCGTTTTTATGATATCTTTCGGCGATGAAAACGGATGTCTAAATGGTATCCCAAAATATTATCCAATTGGTGACTTTTTTAAGCTTATCAAAAAGTTATCTATTTACTGTTATCTATTGTATCTAGTTCAACGTTATCCAAAGGATATCATAAAGAAGAATTACATAAGACGTCTTTTTCATGACATCTTTCAGATATCGGTAATATGCTGTCTTTTAAGATATTTGGTATTGGCGGGAAATAGTAAAAAGTCATCCAAATGTTGTCCTAAACATCACATTTAACGGATCACTTTTATCATAGTGCGAATATAGCGTGTCATATTTCATTTCACCGGCAAAAGATTGTGTGAAACAACAAGTAGTTGACAAAATAAAGGTGTTGAAAGATATATACGTGAGTGCCTTTTATCCTACTATTCTTTTCGCCTCTGTGAGTACATATACGTGTTTAATGTACTATCTTTTTATTCTAAAAGCGTATGTCTGCTTTTGAGGTTATCCACGGGATCGCTTGGAGCATCGCAACCACCAAAAGACGTGACTGCAACGGGAGAGAAGTCTAAAAACGACTGTACCGCTTTTATAATATTAAATTACATTTCACTTATAATGAATTAATCGATGTTCGATGAATTAATTAATCGAATATCTTATCAATGTCTTCATGATAAAAATTAACTTATCAACAGTCTAGATTATTGAGCCATATTAAATATTCTAGACTATTAATAGGTTACTTTTTATAAAGAAATGGATAGGATATTGTTATACATATATATCGCCAATAAATAGATATCTTTTCGATAGTACTCTTCGACGCCGTTTGGATGTCGTTTGGTTAACCTCATTCGGATGGCTATTGGACGACTTTTAGATGGCAGTGGTATTTTGGCATTTTTGTGGCTTCCCTGATGGAAATCCGCTTATTGGAATTCGACAAATAATGTTGAAATCTGTTAAAAAATGTCAGAAACTGTGAAAATGAATAGATTCTAACATAATTTAATGGAATCGTACATATTTTGATAGATTCTGTCGGAAATAATCTATGAAAATCGGACAGAACCTCACATATTATGTTAACTTTACGGAATGTCATAAAATCACAGAATTCGATACTTTCTGTCATCTTTTTGTCAGAAAATGTCATCTTTTAACAAAAAATGATAAAATTAATTTTCCATTTTTTGACATATTGTTGCATCGAAAAGAATGACAGAAAATGACAAAAAATGATAGAAAACGATAATTTTTATCATAATTTGTTGTCACATTTTTGTTGAATTCTGACAGATTTCAGCTGTCATTAAATCACAGAGTTTGATACTTTCTGTCATCTTTATGTCGGAAAATGTCATCTTTTAACAAAAAATGATAAATAAGTTTTCCATTTTTTGACATATTGTTGCATCGAAAAAAATGACAGAAAATGTCAAAAAATGATAGAAAACGATAATTTTTATCATAATTTGTTGTCACATTTTTGTTGAATTCTGACAGATTTCAGCTGTCATTAAATTGCAGAATTTGATACTTTCTGTCATCTTTATGTCGGAAAATGTCATCTTTTAACAAAAAATGATAAATCAGTTTTCCATTTTTTGACATTTTGTTGCATCGAAAAAAATGACAGAAAATGTCAAAAAATGATAGAAAACGATAATTTTTATGATAAATTGTTGTCACATTTTTATTGAATTTTGACAGATTTCAGCTGTCATTAAATCACAGAATTTGATACTTTCTGTCATCATTGTGTCGGAAAATGTCATCTTTTAACAAAAAATGATAAATCAGTTTTCCATTTTTTGACATATTGTTGCATCGAAAAAAATGACAAAAAATGCAAGAAAACGATAATTTTTATCATAATTTGTTGTTACATTTTTCGTGAATTCTGACAGATTTCAGCTGTTAGTGAAAAGGAGCTTTATTGTGAATAAAGTCAGAAATAGCATAAACTACATTTGTATGGAATATTTATTTTATTCAATATTTATTCTAATTGTCGATTGTACATCCCTGTGGTATAGTCGCTATATATTTTTTTTCGTCGATGTACATTAAAACACACGGACTTTTTATATCTTTAGGTTCACACACAATCAATTTTTCAGTACATTTACATTCCTGGAGATGGGTTATTTAGAAGAAGCGGGACTCAACGGATATCTCAACCGGACAACGGATTCATCTCGCAAGAAAGTAAAGAGGGCTCAATAAGGAGGAAACAATATTCAACCGTACTAATTATATTTTTATCTATGTATTTTATCTGCGTCTCTGTATGTTGAATATTTTTTAAGATCTCAACAGTTGCCAAATATGTGTTACCAAATAAAAGTATTATTGAATATAAAGTCCCAAATTTCTTTCTTTCAGCATTTCCATTAAAATTTAGAAAATTATATGTAAATTCCATCAAATATTGACGAATTCTGACAATTTATTATCAGAATCGATAATTAAATGTCAAAATTCATCAGAATATATCATATATTTATAATGCAAGATGTCAAAAGTTAACAAGTTCGGTCATTATATGACAAAAAATAAAAAAGAATGATATAATTTGACAGATTCGGTCATAATATTTCATGAATGTTAAAGAATTCCATTTCATTCCATTAAATAATGACATTTAATGACGAAAATCTCACAAAAAATAAGAAAGAATGATATAATTTGACATATTCGGTCATAATATTTTATAAATGTTGAAGAATTCCATTATATTTCATAAAAAAAAGACATTTAATGACGAAAATCTCACAAAAAATAAGAAAGAATGATATAATTCGACCGACTCGGTCATAATATTTCATGAATGTTGAAGAATTCCATTTTATTCCATCAAAAAATGACATTAAATGACGAAAATCTCACATAAAATGGAAAACTCTTACGACATTATATGACATATTATGTAAGATTCTGACAGAAATTACTGAATTATAACATTACTTTTCTGATAAAATATGACAGATTCTGTAGGGCATGTTCCAATTTCCGGTCAGAAATCATGAACTTCTCACAGAAAATGTCAAATCTCGAAATAATATGACAGATTCTGTCGTATAAATGACATATTCTGACATTATTTCTCATTGAAAGTTGACGGAATATTATCAAATCTGACATTTTTTGTTAAAATCTGACGAATTCCAATAAGCGGATTTCCATCAGGGTTTAAGAAGATATCTTTAAGATACCTCGATTTGATAACTTTGCGCTAACGTACCGACAACCGAAAAGAGTTAACAAGAGTGTCGACCTTTTGTCGACACTATGTTAATCCTTAAAAGTTGCCGTATAGTTAACTATCGGACGAAAATAGGTTATCTGCCAAGCGGACATAAGTGATACGTTTTGTAATACAAAATGGCGTCTTTTTGGACAACCAAAAGGTTATCCGTATCGGTTTTGCGATATCTTTACGATGCCACACAGATAACATTTTGCTACCTGGGTATCTCGGCAAATTGTTGTCGCACGACATTTAAAAAAAAAGCGTTTCGGTCGCAACGAACACACTCAATGTAGCGGAAGGGAACGCCGATAGTTGCGAATCACCCTGTATGAGAATAAAATTTGTCAAATCTCGATGCGAAGTGAGCCGCCGTCACGAGATACACATCCTGCAAATGCAATTAAAGCCGAATGAAAAATTTGCGCTGCGCAATTGCCGCCCGACCTAGATCCACCGACCGGTAATCTCTGTCTCCCTCGCTCTCCGTGCATCAATCCAACCAGATTGACGTTCCGAGCTGGAGCGTCCCGCCTCGTAATTCCCGCTATTTTCATCAGCGCGAGCCCCGCGCGATTGGCGCGTCGCCGGGCGTTGGGGGCCCGATAAGCGGCGGCAATTGGATAAAGAGAGCGCCGCTCGCGTCCGCGGCGCTCACATCGTGTCCGACCGCCGCGAGCGCGACTCGTTCATCCCCACTACGCCGCGCAGCCTCCCACCAAACGACCGATCAGCAGGCGACCACCAGCGGTGCGCCGAAGAATAAAAAAAAAAACACATAAAATCACGATCGCCAACGTTACAACGAGCAATGGCCTCGTCGTCTCAGGCACAGCTGGACGAAACAGCTGTGGAGAATTTTCGCGAGTATCTTCGAATCCCGTCCGTTCAGCCGGACATCGATTACGGTGAGTTTTGTTTTTCTTCGCCTTTTCTATCACTCGATTTTCTTACTGCGATAATGTGTCGGGCGAAAAAAAAAAAATACGTCGAATTTGCCCTAATCGAGTCGTTGACGCTCGGACGCGTGAATTGCACGCTGCTGGAGGAAAACCGAGGGTCGCTCAATCAAGCGTTTCCTCGTTAAGCTCTTCCTCTGCTCGCGACGCGCCAAAAGGGACGCGCTCTTTATCACTTTTATCAGATTTTCCGGCGATTTTCAACTTTTTTTTATGTCCTGACAATCGGCATGTACGAAAAAAAAAAAGTAACTAACAAAAGACGCGGCGTCTGTTGGCGCGACGAGCCCCGCCCCGTGAATCCCCGTGATTCTTTTCTCGTGATACGCGACTCGCTATCTTTGTTCTTTACAGCGACGCCGCGAAGACGTCAAGCACGCGTCGCGTTCTTTCGCGAATACGCCCCTTTGTACTCGCGCGTTTCGAACCCCCCAAAATTACTACTAACATCCCACGGTGACAAAAATCGAATTTCGAATTTTTCGCGTAATTGCAGGTTGAAAAAAAGTCTTCGTGTTTTTTCGTCTTGAATGTGTCGATTGACGAGTTCGCGAACGTTCGGAATCGCCGGCGTGCGCGGCCGGAACGATGAGCCACTCTACAGTGTCGCGATCTTTTTTTTTTTTTTTTTACTTTCCAACTTTCACGAGAAAAAAAGAGAGCCGATCGGGTCTCCATTCCGAAGAGTTGCTTTCGGTTTCTTTTGCCCCACTGCCCAACTGGAACACTCGAGTAGTGCGGAGGTCAGAGTTCAAACACCGCAGGGGAAGTGCGACGACGTTGAAAATCAGCTGGTGCGTCGGTTTGAACGTTGTTAAATTTGATTTTGCAGATGATTGCATCGCGTTTCTTAAGAAACAGGCAAAGTCTCTGGACATGCCGGTCAAAGTTTATGAGCACTACAAGGGCAAGCCGATCGTCGTTCTCACCTGGGTAGGAACGGAGCCCGGCCTACCGGCGATCCTACTCAATAGCCACATGGACGTTGTACCAGTCTTTGCTGTGGGTATTCAATCTTCCCGCTAGTTACCACGAACTCAAAGTTTAGCGGGTAAAAATCTCCAGGCCCTTTGGAAGAATTGAAAAAATCATTCGTATTTAGGAAATTGATGATTTGAGAAATTTCTACAGCCGAAGCTCGACATAACGATAAATTGTTCATTTCCTTCCGATAGACGCACCAAAAATTGCTATAATCAAATACCTTCCATCTTTTAAAAATATCCCTATATTTTTAGTACTTACATATTTTTTTTACATGATATTTTGAGGAACATGATCTCGATAAAACGAAAACTCGATCTGACGAACTTCCCTAGAAATTCGTTGTATCGAGGTTCGATTGTATTTCTGGAGTTTTGAGACTAAAATCGAAACATCTAGATTCAATTGAAATTTATATCACTTAAGGGGTAAGGCCACTGTAACGGCCCAAAAAAAAAGGTTTTTTCACTAATTTTTTGCTCCCGAAATTGAAGGTATTTGAAAAAAAACTTTTAATGGTGTTATCGGGCATACATTAAACTTTATTATAAAATTTTTTTACAGTAAAAAAAAACAAAATGGCGGTTCCACAGCTATCTTCCCGGGACATGTTTTGCTTCCAGGGCTCCGCGGCACGCAGCACCACTGGTGCACTTTTGAATCTAGAACAAAAAAAAAACCATTAATCTAGAGGGCTATAGCTAGAGAATGTCGATCGGATTTTAAAAAGTATCAGTTTTTGTGGATTTGGCGTGCGTTTGAAAAAAAAAATTGATTTTTGACGAAAAAAACGGCAAGTTTTTTGTTAATAAGAAATCAATAAATAAAGTTCTTGAAAATTCCGATCGACATTCTCAAGATAATGTAAATGTTCACATCTGGTTAAAATTTCAAGTAAAAAAAATGAAAATTGTTCGAGTTATGCTGCGTGCCATTTTGAAAAACCATGTTTCGAGAAAAACGCGTTTAAAGTTTTGCGAATAGTTTTTTATTGGAAAAAATTTAAAAAAGAAGTTAAAAGGATTTAAACTATTTTTAAACTAGAGGGTTTAAACTATTTTTTAAGCCAATAAAAAAAAATCGATTTTTCAAAAAATTTACAGTGGCCTTACCCCTTAAAGGGAGATGCACACCTAGAAGCTGCAAAAAAGGTCATTTTTGTGAATTTTTTCAAGGAAAACTATTTGAAATTTCGGATTGGGGTTTTAATTATCTAAAAGTGTATGGGGCGTTCCATACCATTCCGAACGGTCAAAAAGTTGTCCACTCTCAAAAAAATTGAAATTTTGTCAAATTATTTAATTATATGAAAAAAAAAAAACAGTGTAAATTCGTTCAAAATTTTTGGATCGCATTTTCTCGAGTTTTTCAAAATTTTCAAAATACCGTTATATCTCGTGAGCATTTGATTTAACAGAAAAATGTGTAAGATAAAAAAAGTTGCAATTTCACATGAACTTTGTGAAAAAATTTTGTTTTGAATTTTTCGAGTTTAAAAAATGCCCATTTTCACCAAAATTATACAAAAATATTTTTTTTCGGTCGGTATGTCGCTTTTTATTTTTCTCAAAAAATTGCAGATAATACTCTGAAGTGTGTACGGTAACACCTATTTTTTTCAGAGTGGCTCGATTCGTTGTTCCAAAGCTGTGCTTTGTTTTATTATTATGAGATATTTCTTTTTAGACAAATCAATAAATTATTAAAAATTATTCTCTCCCAAATTTTTCTCACCTTTTTCAGGTAATAAACATCCATGACAGTAATAATTTTTTTGAACGTAATCATAAATTATCGGTAAGATATACAATACTCCGTGCCAAAATACTATCCGAGTTCTCCGTGTGTTTTGATTTTTTTACACTAGGTTGCACGGTGTGAGCCAAGCGGGGAATTCATATGCTTTCTTTGAATTTTCTTAGTGGTTTCTCGAGTTACAAACTAATTTTTACAAAGAATTACAAATCCTTGTTGCGAACTAAAATTTACAAAGAATCAACGTTTGTAACAACAATTCAGTAACAAAATTTACTAAAATTTACAAAGAATTACAAAACCTTGTGACAAAGCCTTGTTACAAACTAATTTTTACAAAGAATTACAAAAACATCTCATAATTATAAAACAAGGCACAGTTTTGGAACAACGAATCGAGCCACTCTGAAAAAAATTGGTGTTATTGTACAGACTTCGGAGTATTTTCTGGATTTTTTTGAGGAAAATCAAAAGTGACATACCGGCCGAAAAAAAATATTTTTGTATAATTTTGGTGAAAGTGGGCATTTATTAAACTCGAAAAATTCAAAACAAAATGTTTTCACAAAATTCATGTAAAATTGCAACTTTTGTTTCTTAAACATCTTCCTGTTAAATCAAATGCTCACGAGATATAACGGTATATTGGAAATTTTGAAAAACTCGAGAAAATGCGGTCCAAAAATTTTGAAAAAATTTACTCATTTTTTTTCATGTAATTAAATAATTTGACAAAATTTGAATTTTTTTGAGACTGGACAATTTTTTGACCGTTCGAAATGGTGTGGAACGGCCTATATACATTCAAAAATATGTTTAATTTTCTTTATTTAAAAATATCAAAAATATACAAGGATATTGTATGATCCTTGGAGTGTCGTAAAAAAATCTGCGTACACGGTACCCACTGGCGTTTCTTCAAAGATCATCTGAACAAAAAAAAACCAAAAAAGTTATTAAATTAGAAACTATAATCTAGTATTTGTCTTAGCCGATTTTGAAAATATCGATTTTCGACAAAATGGCCGACGTTTGAACACAAATAGTGATTTTTGAGCCAAAAATTAGTCATTATTTTGGCTATAAAACAAAAACTAAGTAACGGGGAAAAAAAAATCCTATGAAAAGTACTAGATAATGGTGTACAGAATAACCACAAAAAACCTCAAGGCAATCGGTTCATTGGTTTTCGAGAAATTTTGGGTACCGATTTGAAAAACGTGGTTTTTGAGAAAAACGCGTTTGAAAAGTTGGGAATGAATAAATCATGAAGTTTGTCAACTTACATGGAATTATCGATACCAGGCCCGTAGTGTAGGTCTTCTACGGTCGGCGGAATGTTCATAGCTTCTAAATCCTCGACCTCGACCATCTAGGTGTACATCTCCCCTTAACGCACGTCGAAAATAAATCGACATATTAGGTGTACAAATAAGTTTTAGGACAGTTTTCAAAAAATTCAAGATTTATTAAAAAATAAGTAAAACACAGTTATTCATCGAAGTAATCTCCATCGCACTGAATGACCTTCAGCCATCTCTCAGGTAACTCGCGGATGCCTTTCGCAAAGAAACTTTCGTCTTGCGAGGTGAGAAATTTAGCGACCCATTTTTCCACTTCTTCAAATGTTTTGAATCGCACGTCAGAGAAATCGTTCTGCATTTTCCGGAATAAATGATAATCGGATGGGGCTAAGTCTGGTGAATACGCCGGGTGTGGTACAGCTTCCCATCCAAACGCTAGTAACGTATCCTTGACCGGTTTACCCACATGAGGCCGCGCGTTGTCATGGAGCAGTTTTACTGGGTGTTTTCCTTTACCAGAAAATGGACGTTTCTTCTCAATTTCTTGATTCACTTGCATCAATTGATGACAATAGCGATCGGTAGTAACTGTTTGACCAGGTTTGAGAAGTTCATAATACAGTACGCTTTTCATATCCCACCATATGCACAGCATGACTTTGTTACAATGAACATTGCGCTTTGGCGTGGATGTTGTCGGCTCGCCGGGGTCAACCCAATGATATTTGCGTTTCGGATTATCAAAATAAATCCACTTTTCATCGCCGGTCACAATTTTCCACAAGAAAGACTTTCTATGTTCCTTGTTGTAAACACTCACACAAATGTTAAGACGGCTGTTTTTATTTTCTTGAGTCAGAAAGTGTGGTACCCACTTTGTTCCTTTTCGAATCTTACCCATTGCTTTTAAACGATAAGAAACAGTTTGTTGAGTTACTCCAAGCTGTTCCGAAAGTTGTTTCTCCGTCTGACAAGAGTTTTCATCCAGCAACGCTTGCAGTTCCTGATCGTCCACCTTTACAGGAGGCCCCGTGCGTTCACGGTCACTAACGTCGAAATCACCTCCTTTGAATCGCTTATACCAATACTCACATGTACTTTTAGATACAATGTTGTCTCCAAGAACAGAACATATCGATTCACACGCTTTCCTAACACTTTTTCCTTGATGGAATTCATAGCGAATGCAGTGTCTAATAAATAGCTTATCGGTCTGCATGTTTAATTTACAAAATTTATAGGTTATGTTTATGACTCCTTTACTTTTCGATACTACATATCAAGCGCTATCTATGATAAGTGAGCGGGACCTTTGAATTAATTTAAAATAGCTGTTATGATACAAAATCGAAGTGTCCTAAAACTTATTTGTACACCTAATAAAACGCGATTGAAAGTTACATTTTAGTATTTCGTTTGACATTTGGTATTCGGTATACGTAAATCGTAGTTAGCCTCGTATAAAAAATGGAAATTCGGATATTTACCGAAATTTCGTTGACTGCCTCAGCGAGCAAGTCCGGTGAATGTTTCGTCGCCGGCAGAAATTCCGGACAACTCTGATCTGACGGGAATTGTTTCGTTTTTAGGAAAACTGGACTTATCCGCCGTTCGACGCTCACATGGACGAAGCCGGGAATATTTACGCGCGCGGCAGCCAGGACATGAAGTGCGTGGGTATTCAATATCTCGAGGCGATACGACGTATGAAGTTGCGAAAGGAACGCGTGAAGAGAACGATACACGTGTCGTTCGTGCCGGACGAGGAGATCGGCGGTGTCCTCGGTATGCGCAAGTTCGTTCACACGGACGATTTTAAGAGTCTCAACGTTGGTTTCGCCCTCGACGAGGGCGTCGCCTCGCCGAGCGAGGTTTTTTACCTCTTCAGCGGCGAGCGATCGATATGGCACGTTTGGGTGCACTGCCCGGGCGATCCTGGCCACGGATCTCTCATGCTGACGAACAACGCGGGCGAGAAAGTTCGCCTTATTATCGATCGGTTCATGGACCTTAGGGCTAAGGAGTCCGCCAAATTGGGCACCGGTCGGTACAAAATCGGTGACGTTTTATCGGTCAACCTGACGCAATTGCAGGTGAGAGAGAGAGAGAGAAAGAGAGAGAGAGAGAGAGAGAGAGAGAGAGAGAGAGAGAGAGAGTGAGGGGGGGGAGCCGGGTTGAAATTCCGAACTTTAAGGGGTGAGATGCAGTCAGAGGCGTGAAAAAACGAGCATTTTCAATCATTTTTTTTTCTTATAGTAATTAAGTTTCTTTCACAAAAGTGGTTACGCCGACTTTTTATGTTATATTTCAACTTGACTCGTACAAATTTTCAAAGAAAAATAGTGATTGTTTATAAAAAAAATATCGCCATTTTTGTCGGACCCCCTTCGGCATGTAGTGCTTTGCGGTGACCGTCATAAAATTTTAATGGATCATCTGAAATTAAAAAAAAAACCAAAAAAAAATCATTAGTTTAATAAGAAATCTAGTCCTTAATCGAAGCTTTTTTTTTCCAATTAAGGGAGACTTCGTCCTTGGAGTGCCATATTTCAGGTGTTTACATTTTTTTTTTTTTTTTAAAGCAAACGAGTAAAGCTTTTTGATTGCGGTTTTTTTCTTGCTTTTATTCATGATATACAGAACGTTAAAAAAAATTTTTTTGAAAAAAAAACCAAAATGGCCGCCGTTGCAGCTCCGCGAAAACAGGTCCTCAAATCGCGGGAGGTAAACGGCTGACATCACTGCCCCCTCCGAAGAAAACTCCGAATTCTTCATATTTGTTCCAATTCACAGAAAAATTCGGAAAAATTTTCCGGAAAAAATCGGAGTTTGTCGGAAAAACACTTGCACTAGGGAACATATTCATTTATTAATTTCGTGCCGTTATTCTCTCCAGACTATCAACCCAACCAACCCAAACAATAATGACAACAATGCCATTGCGACGATAACAATTTTTCAGTTTTGCCCTCGTATTCTATCCAACCTATCTCAACCCAAACAAGAATGAGAACGATGCCATTGCAGGCATTGATGATTTATCCTTTTTTTTTGGTATTCTAATCAACCTGTTCTACTATTATTAAGGGAGACTTTGTCCTTGGAGTGCCATATTTCAGGTGTTTACATTTTATTTTTTTTTAAAGGAAACGAGTGAAGCTTTTTGAGTGCGGTTTTTTTCTTGCTTTTATTCATGATATACAGAACGTTAAAAAAAATTTTTTTGAAAAAAAAACCAAAATGGCCGCCGTTGCAGCTCCGCGAAAACAGGTCCTCAAATCGCGGGAGGTAAACGGCTGACATCACTGCCCCCTCTTTGTTGATCTGAAACACAAATTCAAAGCATATTATCAATCTGTGACCCTTTGGTCGTGGAATGGCGAATGGGTTTTTCGTTTAGTACAAATTTCGGAAAATGGCGGCAATTAAAAGAAAAATCGAATTTTCGCGTTTTTTTTTGTTCGCATAAAAAGATAAATAATAAATGCAAAAATGTATCTATCGAAAAAACGATCCGTCATTCCGTGAAGACATATTTTCTGAGTATGCTCTCCAAATTTCAGGTCGATATGTTAATTACAACGGTTAGGAGAATGTCAGCGATTTTTAAAAACGTGTTTTCGAGAAAAACGCGTTTAAAGTTTTGTAATGTGTTTACACAAATGTGTTTGTAATTTCCGCTAATCGGCAATGCCCGGTCCATAGAGGCATCCCTCCTCTTCTAGCTGCTCACGTTGAGCCGCTAACATCTCTCGCTGCAATTTCAAGGACAAAGTCTCCCTTAACAAAATGGCGGCTTCCGACAGATAACTTTCTATTTTCGGCAAAAAAATCGCTCGTTTATTGTTAAAGAAAAATATATAAATTTTCAACAAAAATGAAAATCCTTCGATTAAGGACTAGTTTTCAAATGCTATCAACAAGCACACCAAATTTCATCAAAATCCATCGAGTGGTTTTTGAATTACAGTGGCCACTGACGTGAAAAAAATAGTTTCGAGAAAAACGCGTTTAAAGTTTTTCGACGTGGATACGGTATTATACGTTCGTAAAATGTTGAGCTCGACGGATGAAGCTAAACTTTTTTTTATGTATTTTGATCCGCTGAATCCGAATATCACAATTTTTGCCGAAAAGTCGAGCATTCAATTGTTTATAGCCAATTGTTGGAAGAATTTTTCAAAAAATTAAAGTTTTTAGGATGAATTATTTTTTTATTAACATTTTGGGCAATTTTAAAATGTAAATATTCTTTATAAAATTTTGCTAAAGTTCATAGTTCTCGAGTAATACGTTTTTGAAAATTTCTGAAAAATCCAATTTTACAGTTGATTTGTGTGTAGAAATACTAATTAAAAAATTACATCGAATCATGAATTCCTGGCGCATACAATAGGGCTTCTGCCGATGTGGAAGCTTCAAAAATATCAATTTGTTGTTGTCTTCGAAGCATTCTGCGTTCCCGGGTATTATCGCTTGCGCTTTCGTCAGCCGCGTCTGTAGGCCTCCGAAGTAACTCTAGTGGCGCAGCCCTTGCGGCGAGTTTTGGCGAAACTCGGATTGGTTTTCGTCTGCTAGTGCAGTATGCCGGTCGCCATCTAAATCAGATGTTTGCGCGAATGACAGCACCGCGTGTGATGTTTACTTTGTAAAAACAGCCTTTCACGTCATATTTGGGATTGTTGACGCGTGTTTGAGGAAGAACTTTTCCCATCACAGCCTCACCAGCAACAATTTCGCGAACTTCCGATACGCGATGACTATCGAAATTTTTCTGCCTATACTACAACATCCTTTATATAAATTTCCGATGCCAACAATAATTTAAACCGAAATTTTGTTGTACGGCAGAAAAAAATTTGTGCGCAGCCAATGTACGCAATTTCATTGACATTCTCTTCGTCACATACCCTATAGATATGCTTTTAGGGCGAAAGGAAGTTGTGAGGATACATTGAAATCCGCAAGTAATCGTTATTAGTTCCATCACACTATTTTATTTTATTTACAAGCACATTCCATTCACAATGGGAAATCTACAATCGATTATGCTTGCTCAAGCCTAGCTCCTTCGTGTTTGTGCCGGTTTGACTTAAGGGGTAAGGCCACTGTAACGGCCCAAAAAAAAAGGTTTTTTCACTAATTTTTTGCTCCCGAAATTGAAGGTATTTGAAAAAAAAACTTTTAATGGTGTTATCGGGCATACATTAAACTTTATTATAAAATTTTTTTACAGTAAAAAAAAAACAAAATGGCGGTTCCACAGCTATCTTCCCGGGACATGTTTTGCTTCCAGGGCTCCGCGGCACGCAGCACCACTGGTGCACTTTTGAATCTAGAACAAAAAAAAACCATTAATCTAGAGGGCTATAGCTAGAGAATTTCGATCGGATTTTAAAAAGTATCAATTTTTGTGGATTTGGCGTGCGTTTGAAAAAAAAAATTGATTTTTGACGAAAAAAACGGCAAGTTTTTTGTTAATAAAAAATCAATAAATAAAGTTCTTGAAAATTCCGATCGACATTCTCAAGATAATGTAAATGTTCACATCTGGTTAAAATTTCAAGTAAAAAAAAATGAAAATTGTTCGAGTTATGCTGCGTGCCATTTTGAAAAACCATGTTTCGAGAAAAACGCGTTTAAAGTTTTGCGAATAGTTTTTTATTGGAAAAAATTTAAAAAAGAAAAGCACAGGACCTTTTTTTTCTTATTCTAGAGGGTTTAAACTATTTTTTAAGCCAATAAAAAAAATCGATTTTTCAAAAAATTTACAGTGGCCTTACCCCTTAAGGGCGGGGTAAAGTATTAAAAAATTTTTTTTTCATTTTTTTTTTCATTTTGTGTGTTGAAATTTGAATATTGTGTTAAAATTTCAAGTCGATCGGAGTAAAATTGACGAAGTTATGAGTATTTGAGCGTCTATTGCTCCATGCCGTTCTCTTCTCTTCTGCGTTTTTCAAACCGTTTTTCCGAGACTTGTCATATTTGAAGTCCGTGCGCACGATAACTCAAAATCTACTGGAGCAATCGCTTTGAAATTTTGCACAGTACTTCTTCACATAATTCACCAGGTATTGTCGAGAGCTTTTTTTTTTTTTTTTTTTTTTTTTTTTTTTTTTTTTTTTTTTAATAATTACTAATTTTTCAACAACAAATTAGCCGATTTTTTTAGCGAAAATCGGGTTTTTGGCTCCCAAGTGCTACGAAAAATCGAAAAATCGAAAGAAAAAAAAATCATCCCGTCATTACCTCGAGAAACATCTCCTTTAACAAATGCATTTTGATTTTTTTGTTTCAAATGATTCTGTTGCGAGTTATGGTGCACACCGTAAACCAACTTTTTTTCGAGGCGCCTCCGGGCTTTAATTTTCACTCGCTCAATTTTGAATATTTTGCAATGCAAATTTAGGAGAATGTTGTTCAAACGTTACTTTATTATATGTAAATTTTTCAATAAACGAACACTATTCGTTACGCCAAAAAAAAATCATAAAAACATGCCTTTTTTCGCCGAATTAACTTTACCCCGCCGTTAATCGCCATGCGCCAATCCAAGTTTTGCCACCGGCAGCCGTTGCGCGGCGCCATCACGAAAGTTACTTCGGAGGTCTATACGTTGAGAATAGACGTGGCCCTTTCACTAATTGCGGGATATCCCGGAAACTATTCATCGGATTGGCTTGAAATTTTCAGGGAATATTTTCGAAACATCATACTTCAAGAAAACGTTTTAAAAAATCGATTTTTTGAAAATTCTGACTGCATCTCACCCCTTAAATGATCAGAACGCTCGACACTCCGAAAGAATACTGCCCTGAAATATCGAAACTCCGAAAATGTGAACGGGGCCGGGTTGAAATTCCGAACGTTGAATGATCGCTCGAAGCTACGAAAATATACTACCCCGAAAGATCAAAACTCCGAAAGAATTTTACACAAAAGACCAAAACTCGGAAAATCTGAACACTGTCAAAATAATTCGGCTATGGAAGCATTAAGTTTGAAATTTTCAATCAATCGACGTATTATTTTTAAAAAAAATTTTATTGAGGGGCTATACCAGTGTGACCGCTGAAAATTTGGGTCATTTTCGGGATTTTTTTGGAAGAAGAGTACTCAGTTAAAAGTTTCGGAAAATTAAGAATATATTTGGCTATATTTGGCCTATATTACATAATTTTTTCATAGAAAAATACTGAGATCCAAGCGACTTATGCGCTGCCTTCGGAGGCGCGAAAAAAAAAGTTCCTCCACTGCTGACATGATTCCGGCCGATTGAGTAGCTGAAACCGAAAAAGTAAAAAATGTCGTTAAACGGAAAGGTATTTCCTGTACAAATGACGAAGGATTTTCGAAAAATCTCAAGGTCTAACAAAATCGCGCAGTTGTGGAACAAACGTCTGTTTTCTTGCCTATAAAATGGTCGTTTTTTTCAATGCCAAATCGTCAATTTTCATCCAATCAAAAATATCCTCCGTCATTGTAGAGTAAATATATTCAAGAATACTCAGTTCAAATTTCAAGTCAATCGGATAATTGCTCTTTGAGTTACAATGTCAGCAAAGGCCATAGCCGGGTAAGTAGAGAAAAATTGCCCCCGAATTTTTTCCAGCGAAATTTCGAGTATATTCTGAGGTATAAAAAAAAAAAAAATTCTGAAAATTTCAAGCCCGTCAACGTAATGGTTTTAGAAAAATGAATTTTTTTTTTAAATCAAAAAAAAATTCCGGAAACGGTACAGTGGATCGATTTGATTTTTTTTTGTTACTTGTTCCGAATACGGGAAGGAAAAACTGGAAATAGTTAAAGAATACCGGTACCTAGGGGTAGTTTTCTCGCCGGGTTATATTTGGCGGATGGAAGCGGGGTGCAGGAGCATAACGGTGGAAATGTGGAAAAGAGCGGCAAACTATTTATTAGAAATTATGAAGATGGGAGACGAAAGATGGCCGAAAGAATGTCTAAAAGAGGAAGCGAGAGGAATACTAAATGGGAAACCAACGAAATGGGGAAAGGAGGTTAAGGAAGCATTGGAAGAAGTGGGAGAAGGAGGGCTGTGGAAAGCCATCGCAAATAACGACGTAAGAGAAATGAAAAGAATATTCGAAAGGGGAAAGAAAACAAAAATAGACCAGGAAATTCAGCAGGACTGGATTAAGATCGAAAAATCAACATACTGTAAACAGTACAAAAATAGGAAACACACAATAGAAGCGGAAAAATACTGGGAAGAAAGAAACATATCAATGGATATGAAGGAAACATGGGCGAGGTTAAGATGCGGAAACGTGGGAAAAGATGGTAAGAAGGGATACAACGATAACAGATGCAGGGCGTGCGAAAAGGAGGTGGAAAACTTAGGACACATTTGCACGTGTCCTAAAATCAGAGAAAAAATCAAAAAAGAAATCGTAGAAGACCTAGACCGGTGGTTGGGAGACGAGAAGGGAGAACGGATAGAGGAGAAAATAGAGGCGGAATTAAAAAAGAAGCCGACGACACAACTGTGTACTT
Source organism: Ophion obscuratus (assembly GCA_964007375.1). Lineage (NCBI taxonomy): Eukaryota > Metazoa > Arthropoda > Insecta > Hymenoptera > Ichneumonidae > Ophion > Ophion obscuratus. The sequence goes on along the minus strand of OZ023313.1, from coordinate 70,058,237 downwards.
ATGTTAAAGAATTCGAAAGGTTGGTTAGGAAAATAACAAATGATGAAAGGGAAAAGAGACAAAGAGAGCTGTGAAAAGAAATAGAATAAGGAATAGAATATAAGTAGATATAAGAGAACGTATGTAAAGACGAATGGACATGGCGGAGGGGGTCAATTATGTAAACACCCGGAGAGGGTATACTTGAAATAAACTGTACTACTACTGTTACTTGTTCCGATCAAACGTGTTACGAAATAAAATTATAGAACATCTTGCGAAAGATTAAGGTTTGAAAAAAAAAAATGTTCCTTGCTTTATTATTTTTTACTATAATCCACTTGGGGTACAATATCGAAAATTTTTTCATATAATCTTTGGGCACCTTATTAGATTATATAATTTTTTCAAAATGATCGGTTTGGTACGCCACAGTGAAAAAAAAAGAAACACACTTTATTGATATATTTTAGTTATATAGATATATAACTAAAATATATCAATAAAGTCTGTTTCTTTTTTTTTCACTGTGGCGTACCAAACCGATCATTTTGAAAAAATTATATAATCTAATAAGGTGCCCAAAGATTATATGAAAAAAAAATCGTTATTGTACCCCACGTGGATTATAGTAAAAAAAAACTAAACAAGGAACATTATTTTTTTTTAAACCTTAATCTTTCGCAAGATGTTCTATAATTTTATTTCGCAACACGTTTGGTCGTAACAAGTACCAAAAAAAAATCGAATCGATCCACTAAAGCGTTTCCGGAATTTTTTTTGTTTATTAAAAAAAATTCATTTTTCCAAAACCATTGCGTTGACGGGGATGAAATTTTCAGAAAATCTGTTTTTTTTTATACCTCAGAATATACTCCTAATTTCGCTGGAGAAAATGCGGGGGCAATTTTTCCCTACTTACCCGGCTATGGCCTTTGAAAAATCTCATTTCGAGGAAAAACGCGTTTAAAGATTGAACTATCGATTTTTGAAAGATAAAATTGTATTGATATAAATGATATTCTTGAAAGTATAAATTGTCGAAAAAGGCAAAAATCGATTTTTTTAAAGTGTCATACTGCCATAGCCCCTCAAAGTTTTAAAAGCACTTTCGAATGCTCCGACACGTCATTACAAATGTGCGTGTAACTTCGAGAATATTCGCCGGATCGACACGAAATTTTTTGTGTGGGTACTTAAATATATGCATTACGAAAATGATATTTAAAGCGACCGTTTTTTTTTTCCGAAAATTTTAACTGTATATAACCCCTTAAAAGCCCCGTCGTGTTACACACGAATCTTGCACTTTATACGTGACAAATTGTTTTCTTTTCAACATGTCTTTCCAATCAGGACGAAGGATGGTGAGTACGCGTGAACGCTTTCAAAAATATTTCTTTACTGATTTTTTTTCCTCTCTAATGAAATATATGAGAAAGTATCGCTTCGATTCGAGTACGGTAGAGCGATGAGTTATCACGATTACGGAATGATAATTGCAAATCGAAATATCGCAACTTAAGGGAGGACTTGTGACACTGAAGTTTGCATCGTTGTCACGCAACGAAAAAGATTCCGCTTAATGTCTAAAATCTCCCTTGGCCAACTTGAGGCACAAAATTCACGTGAAAAACCATTAGCATATTTACTTAGCGCTCTAGAGCCTGAATGTACAAAATATGATTTAGGATAAAATAAGAAATTGTAAAAGACTCTTCGTTGCATTCCAACCATGCACACTTCAACCCCATAAGGATCTCAGGAAGGATAATAACGTAGGTAAATAATTTACCTTCAGAGTCCCTTTGCCTTAGAGCAATATACGTTGGGGAGGGTCCTTACCTACCTAATTATCCTTCCCAGACCCATCCTTACAGTAATTAGGTCTGTAGAACCCTTATCCTTCCTTAGATCTTCAGGGTAAACCCATTTTCTTTATACCCAGGTACACCCTTGCGGGTTTTTACACAGTTTCGTCCCTATACATTAAGGGGCTATACCAGCGTGAACGCTGAAAATTTGGGTGCTTTTCGGGATTTTTTTTGGAAGAAAAGTACTCAATTAAATATTTCGGAAAATTGAGAATATACTTGGCTATATTTGATCTATATTACATAATTTTTTTTTCATAGAAAAATATTGAAATCCAAGCGACTGCTTTCGGAGGCGCAAAAAAAAAGTTCATCCACCGCTGACATGATTCCGGCCGATTGAGTAGCTTAAACCGAAAAGAAAAAAATGTTAAACTGGAAGATATTTCCTGTACAATGACGTAGGATTTCCGAAAAATATCAAAATCTAACAAAATGGCGTAGTTATGAAAAAAGTCTATTTTCTTGCCTATAAAATGGTCGTTTTTTTTTCAATGCCAAATCGTCAATTTTCATCCAATCAAAAATATCCTACGTCGTTGTGGAGTAAATATATTCAGGAGAGCGCAGTTCAAATTTCAAGTCAATCGGATAATTGCTCTTTGAGTTACAATGTCAGCAAATTTGAATAATCTTATGAGAAAAACGCGTTTAAAGATTTAACTATCGATTTTTGCAAGATAAAATGATATTGATATAAATGATATAAATGACGATGATATTCTTGAAAGTATCAACTGTCGAAAAAGGCAACAAAAAAATCGATTTTTTGAAAGTGCCACACTGGTATAGCCCCTTAAAAAGACAGTTTTGAGAAAAACGCGCGTAAAGTTTCAAAAGCACTCTCGAACGCTCTGACACGTAATTACAAATGTGCGTGTAACTTCGAGAATATTCGCCGGATTGGCAAGATATTTTCTGTGTGTATACTTAAGGGGTTAGGCCACTGTAACGGCCCAAAAAAAAAAGGTTTTTTCACTAATTTTTTGCTCCCGAAATTGAAGGTATTTGAAAAAAAACTTTTAATGGTGTTATCGGGCATACATTAAACTTTATTATAAAATTTTTTTACAGTAAAAAAAAAACAAAATGGCGGTTCCACAGCTATCTTCCCGGGACATGTTTTGCTTCCAGGGCTCCGCGGCACGCAGCACCACTGGTGCACTTTTGAATCTAGAACAAAAAAAAAAACCATTAATCTAGAGGGCTATAGCTAGAGAATGTCGATCGGATTTTAAAAAGTATCAATTTTTGTGCATTTGGCGTGCGTTTGAAAAAAAAATTGATTTTTGACGGAAAAAACGGCAAGTTTTTTGTTAATAAAAAATCAATAAATAAAGTTCTTGAAAATTCCGATCGACATTCTCAAGATAATGTAAATGTTCACATCTGGTTAAAATTTCAAGTAAAAAAAATGAAAATTGTTCGAGTTATGCTGCGTGCCATTTTGAAAAACCATGTTTCGAGAAAAACGCGTTTAAAGTTTTGCGAATAGTTTTTTATTGGAAAAAATTAAAAAAAGAAGTTTCGGAGAAACTTAAACTATTTTTTATTTTAAACTTAAACTATTTTTTAAGCCAATAAAAAAAAATCGATTTTTCAAAAAATTTACAGTGGCCTTACCCCTTAAAGATTGGCGAGGCAGATGTCTCGCTCCGTTCCCTTTCTACAAGAAACGTTGTAGCGACCGTAATCATTTGAATTTCGATTTAAAAATTTGACAGAATGTTTATTACAGTGTATACTATTCGATAATGCAACAAAAAAAAATCGATTTTTCGAAAATTTCACACTGAGACGATCCCTTAAATATACAAGGCATTCCACGTCAGTAAAAAAAATCCGCAAATAATTTTGAAAAATCGAGTTACCTTGTTGAAAAAAAATGCACCGAGTGTCGGAATTAAAAAAAAATCTTACTTTTTTTCTCGTTGATAACCATTTTTTAACATTTTTCCATTCAAATGGCTGTATCTTTGGCAGGATTTGACGTATTTATATTCGTAAAAAAAAGAAAATATGCGTCTTTTTATAGCCTTCGAGAAAAAAATTTATTTAGATTTTATTGAGCAAGTCGAACGTCCGGTTCAGAGCAAAATATGCAAAAATATGTTTTTTTCTCACGGAAAGACACTCGTTATTTTATGTTTTTAAATTTCCCCGAATTGTGAACACGAAAAACGGATTTTTGGTATTTTTTGTGTTATGGGGTTCCTAAACACCGTGAAGTAACAGCTATTTTTATTAAAAAAAATTTTTTTTTATTCATATTCGATTGAAGAGTGAATAAGGTCCTTATGATTTTTCCAAATCATATCCCAAATTTTTCCAAAACATATGGCATATATGTCATATGTATTTCAAAAAAAAAGCGAGTGCTCGACACTCTTCAATCGAATATTAATATAAAAAAATACAAAAAATAAAAATAGCTGTTACTTCACGCTGTTCAGAAATCCCATAATATAAAAAATACCAAAAATTCGTTTTTCGTATTCACAATTCGAGGAAATTAAAAAAAAAAAATAACGAGTGTCTTTCCTTGAGAAAAAAAATATTTTTGCATATTTTGCCCTGAAACGGACGTTCGACTTGCTCAACAAGACCTAAATTAATTTTTTTCTCGAAGGCTATAAAAAGACGCACATTTTCTTTTTTTACGAATGTAAATACGTCAAATCCTGCCCAAGATCGAGCCATTTGAATGGAAAAATATTGAAAAATGGCAATCAACGAGAAGAAACGTCGGAAATTTTGAAAAAAATGTCGCCACTCGGTGAATATTTTTCAATAAAGTAACTCGATTTTTCAAAATTATTTGTGAATTTTCTCTTTTACTGGCTGAAGTGACGTGGAATGCCTCGTATGTACATTACGAACAAACAAAAATCGATTTTTCGAAAATTTTAACTGTATATAACCCCTTAAAAACCATATGAAAGTCCTTAAAGTAAAATTATAAATGATCAAACAGTTTTCGACAAGTTGACTCGATTTTTCTTCTCTTCCGCGCGCAGAATTATAAAAATCGTTGCTCACAATCGATTCGTTCGATTTTCCAGGGTGGAATACAGACGAACGTGATACCGGAGAAATTGGTGGCTGTTTTCGACTTGAGATTACCACCGACGGCGGACCACGAGGAGGTCGAGAGGATGATCGACGGCTGGTGCAAGGAGGCGGGCGAGGGTGTCCACGTGACGTACGAACAGAAAAATCCAAAAATCGAATCGACCAAACTCGACTCGACGAATCCATTCTGGATAGCTTTCAAAGCTACGTGCGACAAGATCGGCGTCAACATCGAGACCGGAGTCTTTCCCGGTGGCACTGACAGCCGCTACGTACGATCGGTAAGCTCAACGTCCATTGAAAGTCCTTCGAAGAATAAATTTAAGGAGTAAGGCCACTGTAACGGCCCAAAAAAAAAAGGTTTTTTCACTAATTTTTTGCTCCCGAAATTGAAGGTATTTGAAAAAAAACTTTTAATGGTGTTATCGGGCATACATTAAACTTTATTATAAAATTTTTTTACAGTAAAAAAAAACAAAATGGCGGTTCCACAGCTATCTTCCCGGGACATGTTTTGCTTCCAGGGCTCCGCGGCACGCAGCACCACTGGTGCACTTTTGAATCTAGAACAAAAAAAAAACCATTAATCTAGAGGGCTATAGCTAGAGAATGTCGATCGGATTTTAAAAAGTATCAATTTTTGTGGATTTGGCGTGCGTTTGAAAAAAAAAATTGATTTTTGACGAAAAAAACGGCAAGTTTTTTGTTAATAAAAAATCAATAAATAAAGTTCTTGAAAATTCCGATCGACATTCTCAAGATAATGTAAATGTTCACATCTGGTTAAAATTTCAAGTAAAAAAAATGAAAATTGTTCGAGTTATGCTGCGTGCCATTTTGAAAAACCATGTTTCGAGAAAAACGCGTTTAAAGTTTTGCGAATAGTTTTTTATTGGAAAAAATTTAAAAAAGAAGTTAAAAGGATGTAAACTATTTTTAAACTAGAGGGTTTAAACTATTTTTTAAGCCAATAAAAAAAAATCGATTTTTCAAAAAATGTACAGTGGCCTTACCCCTTAAGCCCTCTTATCAAGCCCCCCAGAGACTTATTTCAAAACCGACCACATTTCTTTTAAATAAGTTGAAAAATAGAAGAAAAAAAAATTTCATGCGAAATATCTCTGAACTCTCGACGAGAAAAAAGTGGAATGAGAAACAAACTGCGAGGAACATTGTAACGTTAAACCCAAACAAATTTCTTTCGGAGTGAAATGATGAAAAAGATAGGATTTTCGAAAGAGTTTCGGGACCGTTCCTTGGCCGCGAGAGTGAGGATGAAAATACATTAAGTTTTCCACCGGAAGTCAATCTCTTGCGAATAAATTTTATGAAAAAATAAATTATTATTGGACTATTTTCAACTCATAATATTGTCGAGAAAATATTTCTAACAAGGGGACAGTACGGCAGTCGGATTTTTGTAATTTTTCGTACTCCTGGTACGCGAAGTTCAGAGCTCGAATATTAATATCCCAAAGCAGTTCGACGCCATATTCAGAAATTTTCGAGAAAATTGACTTTGAAGTTTTCGAGCGCAGTCTTATCCCACAAAGATGCAACGATATTCGAACCGGGCTCGTGGCGTACCCGGTAGCGCTCGAGTCTAGTAATCGCGGGGTCGCTGGTTCGAGTCTCACTTCGAATTTTTTTTTTTTTTTTTTTTTTTTTTTCATTTTTTTAAAATGAAAAAACGCAAGACATATTTTTAATTATCTCTTGATTATAAACATACATTTTCAAGTATCAATATTTATAACCAACAACATTTTTAGGATGAAAATGAAAAACGTCGGGTAAGGAATTGAATACTTCGAATACGCTTCGCAGGTAGTTGATCTGGTAGGAATTGAATACTTTTGAATACGCTTCGCAGGTAGTTGATCAGGACAAAGGCAAACGATGTACGCAGAACTGTTATTCAGAATATCGACGGTTGCCAAAGCAAGCGTTATATTCACATATTTCAACATTTATTCTTCTATTTATATTCCTATTAATCTACAAGGGAGTTTATGTAAATATTATTACTGGATATTTTTACGTCGCCTATTCGAAATTCCAAGCAAGAGATAATCAAAAATAAGACTTGCATTTATCATTGACAATTATAATTACATATATGTGAATTAGCATAGATTTTATGATTTTTATCCCGGGATTATTTATTTATTTTTTTATAAATAATCACCTATTGTTATATATAAATAATATATGATCATATATGAGAAAATATATAATTATGTATAACTATAATGAATTTTGTACATAAATAACTATATATGGATTTTGTCCATATATAAACATATATAGATATATTATATTCATTATATATAATAATATGTGATTATATACAACAAAAATTTATCGGGATATTTAAATGACGGAGGTATGCGAATTAAAAAAAAAATGAAAAAAAAAAAAAAAAAAAAAAATTCGAAGTGAGACTCGAACCAGCGACCCCGCGATTACTAGACTCGAGCGCTACCGGGTACACCACGAGCCCGGTTCGAATATCGTTGCATCTTTGTGGGATAAGAGTGCGCTCGAAAACTTCAAAGTCAATTTTCTCGAAAATTTCTGAATATGCCGTCGAATTGCTTTGGGATATTAATATTCGAGCTCTGAACTTCACGTACCATGAGTACGAAAAATTACAAAAATCCGACTGCCGTACTGTCCCCTTGTAAGCCGAGAAGTAATATCTCCAGTTAGAATTTTCCCAATTCAATATAAATATATGGACATTTTGTTTAAAAAAATGTAACCGATGGACTTGAAAACACCGACAGTTTCTGCCAATGGCACGAATTACTATCGCCAAAGCGTCGTTGGATGTAATTCTATGTACGTTTTAAACATCACGAATTTTGATTATACCCTGCTAGCAGAGTTGCGAAATTTCTGATGAAAAAGACATGCAATATTCATTACTTTTTTAATTGGCAGTGAAAAAAATATTTCGTTACCCATTACATTACATTCAGTAATGTAAAAAATGCCATTATTCATTACATTATATTTTGTATTGTAAAAAAATTCGAGTACTCATTACATTGGAATTTGTAATGTAAAAATTTCCATTACTCGTTACATTTCATTTTGTAATGGGAAACATATTCATTACAAAATGCAATGTAATGTGTGATGACAAAAAGTTCATTACACATTACATTGTAATGGGGAATGGACATTTTTTACATTGCAAAGTCCAATGCGATGGGCAATGGAATTTTTTACATTGCAACGTGTAATGCAAAGTGTGATGTAACATAATGTAATGAGTAATTAAAATTTTTTACTTCACAAAAATTAATGTAACGAGTAGGGGAATTTTTTTACATTACAAAATGTAAGATAGCGAGTAATGGAATTTGTCCACATTACTAATGTAACGTAAAAAATCTCCATTACTCATTACACGGTAATATGGATTATTATTCGTTTCCCATCGGCTCAGATCGATCCAGTGCAAAAGTCGCTGCCCTTAATGGGAAACGAGTAATAATCCTCATTACATTGTACTGAGTAATGGAAATTTTTTACATTGCATTGCTCTAGTAATGTGAAGGAACACCATTACTCGTTACCTTATATTTTGTAATGTAAAAAAATTCAATTGCTTATTACATTACATTTTGTAATATAAAATATTTCCATTACTCATTACATTGGAATTCGTAATGTAAAAAATTCCATTATCCATTACATTGTAATGGGTAATAAAAATATTTCACATTGCAAAATGTAATGTAACGGGGAATGGAATTTTTTTACGTCACAAATTCCAATGTAATGAGTAACGATTTTTTTTTACATTACACGATTTAATTCAATGAGTAATAAATCGGTTTGCATTACAAATTCTAATGTAATGAGCAATGAAATTGTTTTTCATTACAAAATGTAAAGTAATGCGTAATGAAAACGCTAATGCATTACGAAAAAGTAATGCATTATTTGCAACCCTGCCTGCTAGTTCATTCTTGACCGTAATTTGCTCACTCGATAAAGCCAGTTAAGGCCTTAGGCCACAGTAACGGGTATAAAATCATGTGCGAATTTAACAACTTTTTTTCGTATGCAAAAGTGATTCACTCGTGAAATTAATTACACATCTATTTAGTATGAATATCAAGCTGTGAGAAATTTTTTTTTTTATTATGTAAAAAATGGCCGACTACTAATATTATCTTTTGTTATCTTTTTTTAGGCGCTCCGCTGAAATTTGGCATCCACAATTTTTGACCTAGAAAAAAAAAAATTCTCGTCAGTCTACATTAGAATACCTAGAGAAGTACGTACGGAATTTACAAAATATTGTTTTATTCAAAAGTTGTAGGTATTTGAACTTGAGAAATGAATTTTCAGTGAAAAATTTCGTTATGACTGCTCATAAAATGAAAAGTTTTCCATTAATCAGAAATTCCGTACGTACTTCTCTGCGAAATGCAATTAGGAACATAAATTTTAAAGGCCATAGTCGGGTAAATAGGGAAAAATTGCCCCCGCATTTTTTCCAGCGAAAATTTGAGTATATTCTGAGGTATAAAAAAAAAAAAAAAAAAATCTGAAAATTTGATGCCCGTCAACACAATGGTTTTAGAAAAATGAATTTTTTGTAATATAAAAAAAAAATTTCCGGAAACGGTACAGTGAATCGATTTGATTTTTTTTGGTACTTGTTCCGATCAATCGTCTTACGAAATAAAATTATAGAACATCTTGCGAAAGATTAAGGTTTGAAAAAAAAAATTATGTTCCTTGTTTTATTATTTTTTACTATAATCCACTTAGGGTACAATAGCGAAATTTTTTTCGTATAATCTTTGGGCACCTTATTAGATTATATAATTTTTTTCAAAATGATCGGTTTGGTACGCCACAGTGAAAAAAAAAGAAATACACTTTATTGATATATTTTAGTTATATAGATATATAACTAAAATATATCAATAAAGTTTGATATAAACAGTCTGAAGAGGAGAATGTATCTAATGGAGGCCATAGTTAAAAGTGGGATGCTATACGGAAGCGAAGTTTGGGGGTGGAAGAGACCGGAGGTAGTTGAGAGGCTACAAGCGGGGTATATTAAAATGGCAATGGGTCTCAATAGGAACACGCCGGGTTATATTTGGCGGATGGAAGCGGGGTGCAGGAGCATAACGGTGGAAATGTGGAAAAGAGCGGCAAACTATTTATTAGAAATTATGAAGATGAGAGACGAAAGATGGCCGAAAAAATGTCTAAAAGAGGAAGCGAGAAGAATACTAAATGGGAAACCAACGAAATGGGGAAAGGAGGTTAAGGAAGCATTGGAAGAAGTGGGAGAAGGAGGGCTGTGGAAAGCCATCGCAAATAACGACGTAAGAGAAATGAAAAGAATATTCGAAAGGGGAAAGAAAACAAAAATAGACCAGGAAATTCAGCAGGACTGGATTAAGATCGAAAAATCAACATACTGTAAGCAGTACAAAAATAGGAAACACACAATAGAAGCGGAAAAATACTGGGAAGAAAGAAACATATCAATGGATATGAAGGAAACATGGGCGAGGTTAAGATGCGGAAACGTGGGAAAAGATGGTAAGAAGGGATACAACGATAACAGATGCAGGGCGTGCGAAAAGGAGGAGGAAAATTTAGGACACATTTGCACGTGTCCTAAAATCAGAGAAAAAATCAAAAAAGAAATCGTAGAAGACCTAGACCGGTGGTTGGGAGACGAGAAGGGAGAACGGATAGAGGAGAAAATAGAGGCGGAATTAAAAAAGAAGCCGACGACACAACTGTGTACTTATGTTAAAGAATTCGAAAGGTTGGTTAAGAAAATAACAAATGATGAAAGGGAAAAGAGACAAAGAGAGCTGTGAAAAGAAATAGAATAAGGAATAGAATATAAGTAGATATAAGAGAACGTATGTAAAGACGAATGGACATGGCGGAGGGGGTCAATTATGTAAACACCCGGAGAGGGTATACTTGAAATAAACTGTACTACTACAGTAAAGTCTGATATGTGACTAAATGATCGGCTTGGTACGCCACAGTGGAAAAAAAAGAAACTCACTTTATTGATATATTTTAGTCATATAGATATATAACTAAAATATATCAATAAAGTCTGTTTCTTTTTTTTCACTGTGGCGTACCAAACCGATCATTTTGAAAAAATTATATTATCTAATAAGGTGCCCAAAGATTATATGAAAAAAAATTCGTTATTGAAGCCCAAGTGGATTATAGTAAAAAAAAAATAAAACAAGGAAAATTATTATTTTTTAAACCTTAATCTTTCGCTTGATCGTAACAAGTACCAAAAAAAAAATGGAATCGATCCACTGAACCACTTCCGGAGTTTTTATTTTTATTTTATTAAAAAAAAAAATCATTTTTCCAAAACCATTGCGTTGACGGGGATGAAATTTTCAGATAATTTTTTTTTTTTTATACCTCAGAATATACTCCTAATTTCGCTGGAGAAAATGCGGGGGCATTTGTTCCCTACTTATCCGGCTTTGGCCTCTTAAGTAAATCGAGTGAAAATTGCTGAAGTTATTTGTCACGCCAATTGGAAAAAAGCTGTTTCGAGAAGTTTCGAATAGTCGACTTTTTCGAAAAGTCGAATAGTTTCGAGAAGTTTCGAATAGTCGGAATAGTAATTTTGTACATCGAAAAATATATATATATTTTCTAACAGCTTGATATTCATACTAAATAGATGTGTAATTAATTTTACGAGTGAATCACTTTTTCATACGTAAACAAATTGTCAAATTCGCAAATGATTTTATACCCGTTTCTGTGGCCTAAGGCCTTAGGGGCGGTCCATAAATTACGTCAGTTTAAAATAGGGGGGGGTAACGATGATTGGATTATGACGATAGGAAGTATAGGATGATTTGGGGGGGGGGGGGGGGTTAAAAATCAGCCAAAATCGATGACGTAATATATGGACGACCCCTTAACGCTATGGTGCCACGTTTGACCTACTAGTTTCGCCAATGTCCGGAAATATACCGTTCGAGCTCAAAATTCACATCTTTTTCCGATTATCATTAACGAACGCACCAGAGAAACGACTTCATTTTTTGACACTACATTCCTAATACCGTAATCACGCTTTGCTAACTTTTTAATAAAAATCGCAATAGTAGTATCGAGTTTTATTTGCACAACTTTTTTGCAAAGTTTTTTACAAAATATGACAGTTTTACAAACGAATTTTTCACTTATTATCTACTCCCTACATTCCTACATTCCGCATTATTTTTACATTCTCCCTTTCTTCATTTATTCGTCCCCGTTGTCGATCTCTCCTCCTCCCTGTTCCTTACTCATCTTTCTACATAATTCCTCTATTTCCCTAAAATACTCGCATATCCCTGTTTGAATTTTTCCTCCCAGCATATTTATGATTTCCCCCTTTACTGCCAAATCATCCATTCCTTCCATCCACTCCTCTGCTTTCTTCCTTGCTTTCTCTGATACTAACTCCCTACCTTTTTTACATATCATTAGGTGTTCCAATGTCTCATTTTTTTCTTTACATATCCTGCACCTCCAATCCTTTTCCCCTTTCTTTCCAGCCCTTCCTATGTTGCCACATCTTAACCTCGCCCATATTTCCTTGTCCCTACCCTTTACTCCCTCATCTGACCAATATTTCCATGGCATCTCGTCCTTTTCTATAATATATTTATACTTATCGTTATACGTCGATTTTATAATTTTTTCTTCTTCCCTCCTTAAGATTCTGTTTTTTAAGTTTTCCAGTCCCTCTTCTATCCTTTCGTCTATTTTTTTTACTTCTTTTCGCTCCCTTATCATTGTTATTATATCTTCGATTTCCATATCTCTTAATACCTTTACCAGGTTTTTCCCCCATTTTGACGGGTCACCGTTTGTTATCGCTCTAATTTCGTCTAGTAATCAAATTTTTGGCCATCTTGTCTCATCCATTCTCATCACTTCTCTAATATATCTCGTCGCTCTTTCCCTTATCACATATTCCATAGTAAACACACCTAGCTCTCTCCTCCACATATAATTTGGTGTCGTTCTGTCCACCCCTAACGCCATCTTACAATACCTGCTCTGTATTTTTTCAAATACGCTTATTTCTCCCATTCCCCATATCTCCACTCCATACATTGCTCCTGCTTTTACGATTGAATCTAATAAATAGAGTCTCTCCTCCATCATATCTCTCCCCGCCCTCTTCCAAATTCCCCACACCATATTCGTTGCCTTTTGCGTTTTCCCTGTTACCTTTTTTCCATGTGCCCAAATTGAGTTTTTACACGTGAACCAATATCCGAGATATTTAAATTCTTTTACTATTTGTACTTCTTCACTCTTAATTTCCCATTTTTCCTCCTTCCTAACTTTTCCTCCGTTACTGAAAATCATGATTTTTGTTTTCTTTGCATTTATTTCCATCTTATTTTCCTGCGCCCATCCCTCTAGATCCTTTATTATACTTTTTAACCCTTCCGCCGTCTCTGCAATCGCCGCTACATCGTCTGCATATTTTATTGCGAAAATCTTTTCCTTTCCTATCACAACTCCGCCCTCATTTTTCCTTTCCCACTTTTCCTCCAAATCATCTATGTATAAATCGAATAATACCGCACTAAGCGCGCATCCTTGTCTTACCCCTTGTAAAAATCGCAATATTATTAGGTGTAGTAAAAAGTAAATCCGTTACTTTTGCCTTCACAGGGTGTCTACCGACCTGGAAAGTCATGAAAAATCTTAAACGTCACGAAATTACACTCGACCCTGAAAAATTCACGAAATGTCATGAAAAATGACCAGTCTACCTGAGTTATTATACCCTACTGAATTATCGTTGAGTCTCTATTCAATATGAACCAACTTTGTGGTACTTGTCGATAGAGAAGCGAATATCGAATCGATAGAAAATAAAATAGAAGAAAGTAAAAGAAAATGATGCGTTATCTCAACGTATATTAGTTTTTCTTTGTTATTCGTGCAAAGCGACCAGATCATATTACTCAAAGTTCCTAAATGTATGTAATATTTTTCTAGATGTTCCCAAAATATATTTCTTTACAGCAATCTTGACATTATGTTTGTCTCACATTTTTTTACTACATATGGAATTGTACAGTTTGGTGACTTTTCGTTTATATCCCGTATAATTTTTATTGGCATATAACACACATCTGTTTGAAAGAGCAAAGTAAAAATATAAAAATTTATAAAATCGGTCGCACTGTAGAATCATTAAGTATACTTCTATGCCAGAGAGTCATACTAAGAGTCATGAAAAATCCCCATTCCTTGCCTTAAAAATCCTTAAGGCGTTACCCCCACTTGTAGCGCAAAAAAAGGCTTTTTTTATAAATTTTTTTAAAGAAAACTACAAAACTTTTTTAATCGATCGATATACCATCTTAAAGAACACATCTTGAAGAACTTTCGGTAATTTTTTTCATTGAAAAATATTACATTGTTTAGCGGCAAATGGCCGTCAATGAAATAATGTTTTTATATACACGGTTTGCGGTGACCAACATTGCGGCGAAGTGGATCATCTGGGAAAAAAAAATGCGGATGGATTTAGTCAAATATAAGTATAAACTAGTCTTTACCCTGATGGAAATCCGCTTATTGGAATTCGTCAGATTTTAACAAAAAATGTCAGATTTGATAATATTCCGTCAACTTTCAATGAGAAATAATGTCAGAATATGTCATTTATACGACAGAATCTGTCATATTATTTCGTGATTTGACATTTTCTGTGAGAAGTTAATGATTTCTGACCGGAAATTGGAACATGCTTTACAGAATCTGTCATATTTTATCAGAAAAGTAATGTTATAATTCAGTAATTTCTGTCAGAATCTTACATAATATGTCATATAATGTCGTAAGAGTTTTCCATTTTATGTGAGATTTTCGTCATTTAATGTCATTTTTTGATGGAATAAAATGGAATTCTTCAACATTCATGAAATATTATGACCGAATCTGTCGAATTATATCATTCTTTCTTATTTTTTGTGAGATTTTCGTCATTAAATGTCATTTTTTTATGGAATATAATGGAATTCTTCAACATTTATAAAATATTATGACCGAATATGTCAAATTATATCATTCTTTCTTATTTTTTGTGAGATTTTCGTCATTAAATGTCATTATTTAATGGAATGAAATGGAATTCTTTAACATTCATGAAATATTATGACCGAATCTGTCAAATTATATCATTCTTTTTTATTTTTTGTCATATAATGACCGAACTTGTTAACTTTTGACATTTTGCATTATAAATATATGATATATTGTGATGAATTTTGACATTTAATTATCGATTCTGATAATAAATTGTCAGAATTCGTCAATATTTGATGGAATTTACATATAATTTTCTAAATTTTAATGGAAATGCTGAAAGAAAGAAATTTGGGACTTTATATTCAATAAAACTTTTATTTGGTGACACATATTTGGCAACTGTTGAGATCAACAGCCAACGATGGTGTGAAAACTGTGGTCTTACTTTTTAAAATAGTAATAAAAAAGAATTCCTTCTTGAGCGATTTGCAAGTTGAAATAAACCATCTCCAGGAATGTAAATGTACTGAAAAATTTATTGTGTGTCAACCTAAAGATATAAAAAGTCCGTGTGTTTTAATGTACATCGACGAAAAAAAAATATATAGCGACTATACCACAGGGATGTACAATCGACAATTAGAATAAATATTCCATACAAATGTAGTTTATGCTATTTCTGACTTTATTCACAATAAAGCTCCTTTTCACTAACAGCTGAAATCTGTCAGAATTCACGAAAAATGTAACAAGAAATTATGATAAAAATTATCGTTTTCTTGCATTTTTTGTCATTTTTTTCGATGCAACAATATGTCAAAAAATGGAAAACTGATTTATCATTTTTTGTTAAAAGATGACATTTTCCGACACAATGATGACAGAAAGTATCAAATTCTGTGATTTAATGACAGCTGAAATCTGTCAAAATTCAATAAAAATGTGACAACAAATTATGATAAAAATTATCGTTTTCTATCATTTTTTGACATTTGCTGTCATTTTTTTCGATGCAACAATATGTCAAAAAATGGAAAACTGATTTATCATTTTTTGTTAAAAGATGACATTTTCCGACATAAAGATGACAGAAAGTATCAAACTCTGTGATTTAATGACAGCTGAAATCTGTCAGAATTCAACAAAAAATGTGACAACAAATTATGATAAAAATTATCGTTTTCTATCATTTTTTGTCATTTTCTGTCATTCTTTTCGATGCAACAATATGTCAAAAAATGGAAAATTAATTTTATCATTTTTTGTTAAAAGATGACATTTTCTGACAAAAAGATGACAGAAAGTATCGAATTCTGTGATTTTATGACATTCCGTAAAGTTAACATAATATGTGAGGTTCTGTCCGATTTTCATAGATTATTTCCGACAGAATCTATCAAAATATGTACGATTCCATCAAATTATGTTAGAATCTATTCATTTTCGCAGTTTCTGACATTTTTTAACAGATTTCAACATTATTTGTCGAATTCCAATAAGCGGATTTCCATCAGGGTAATGGAAGGATTTTAAAAAATATTCATTTTTCACAAAATGGCGGACAGTCAAAGTTAATGGTTCGATCTTAACGAAAAAAACGGTCGTTTTTGGCTATAAAACGGCCATTTTTTTTTTCGAAAAAAAAAATCGAACGATTAAAGACTACATTTTGATGTATTAAATAAGCCTGCAAAATTTCGAGAAGATCGTATCATCAGTGTTCGAGTAATCATGGTCACCGACTTCAGAAATGCCATTTTGAGAAAAACGCGTTTAAAGTTTCAATTTCCGGTCGTTAACACAACGGATTCTTCTCTTTCAACGCTCATATCTCAGTAAATTTTGTTCGGATCGACTTGAAATTTTCAGGACATATTCTCAGATACTTATACTTCAAAAAAATGCAATAAAAAAAATCGATTTTTTCAAAATCGCAAGTGGGGGTAACCCCTTAAACGTCATGGAATTTCAGTTCTGGTCAAAATTAGACATCGTGCTTCAATTTCATGCGAAAATAATGGATTTCTTTTTACCACACCTAATAATCCGGTCCCTGCAGTCCTGTAACTAGTGTTTACGAGGTGTCACGTGTATCACCAAATGAATAAAGGTTCTGCTCGAACGGTAAAAATATCCGAAGCCATCTGTGAAACTGATGGTAATTCTTTGCACAAGTGACTCGTCGACGAACAATTGTAACGAGCAAAAAATAATTATAATTGTTTGGGTTTGAAACCCAAACAAACCCAATATAAGCGTCGAAATGTTCCGCGAACTTAAAAACCCCATAACTTCTTATGGGACGGGGAGGTGAACTTCCGCTTTCCCCGAAATATCATTTATAACCCAATAAACGAGAAAATAGCAAAGAAAACAATTTTAGGCTGATTTTTCCCAAAAGCCACTTATCGCAAAAAACAAGGTTCACGCGACGTTTAAAGCACTCGACTTTTCTAGGTTGGAATCCCAGCGATAGGTTTCTCGCCGATGAACAACACCAAGATCCTGCTGCACGATCACAACGAGTATCTCAACAAGGACGTGTTCCTCCGAGGCATCGACATCTACGCGAAGCTCATTCCGGCAGTGTCGAACGTGTGAAACGACGAAGAGCTAAACCGAAATTGACGAAAAAAAAAAAAGAAACATCGCGTAATTACCAAAATATCCATTCTATATGTGCGTTGCGCGGGAAAGCCGCTTGAAAAAATTCTGCACACAATTCTCAACGCAAAGGCGAAAAAGAAACGTAACAAAAAATAAAGAAGGTGAACCCGCGAGGGAAAGGAGAGAAGAAAAGAAAAAGGAAGAGACGAAGAAACTAAAATTTCTTCGGGAGAAAGTGATCGATCGCACAGTGCGGAGCATTAACGATCGAGCCACGCCTGCCCTTGCCAAAGATTAAAGGAAAAGTGAAATGAAATCGAGGGAGCGAGACAGACAAGCGCTTCTGCCACGGCGGCAAATAATTTTCGAATGTGCAACTTTGTACGTGAATTAACCAACTACGTTTGAACGATTGTTTACTACGAATGTTTGTGAATACATAGTTTACGAATGTTACGAGCGATACATATGTTTACCAGTGATATAACGAAAACAAAAAGAGAAAGAGATATATATATATATCTGAGAAGATTAAAAGAAATGTTACATGAAAAATAAGGATCAGTTAAGGGAGATTTTGTCCTTGGAGTGCCATATTTCAGGTGTTTACATTTTATTTTTTTTTAACGGAAACGAGTAAAGTATTTCGAGTGCGGTTTTTTTTTCTTGCTTTTATTCATGATATACAAAACGTTAAAAAAATTTTTTGAAAAAAAAACAAAATGGCGGCCGTTGCAGCTCCGCGAAAACAGGTCCTCAAATCGCGGGAGGTAAACGGCTGACATCACTGCCCCCTCTTTGTTGATCTGGAACACAAATTCAAAGCATATTATCGATCTGTGACCCTTTGGTCATGGAATGACGGATGGGTTTTTCGTTTGGTACAAATTTCGGAAAACGGCGGCAATTTAAAAAAAAATCGAATTTTCGCGTTTTTTTTTCGCGTAAAAAGATAAATAACAAATGCAAAAATGTATCTATCGAAAAAACGATTCGTCATTCCGTGAAGACGTATTTTCTGAGTATGCGCTCCAAATTTCAGGTCGATATGTTAATTACAGCGGTCAGGAGAATGTCAGCCATTTTTAAAAAACGCGTTTTCGAGAAAAACGCGTTTAAGGAGTAAGGCCACTGTAACGGCCCAAAAAAAAAGGTTTTTTCACTAATTTTTTGCTCCCGAAATTGAAGGTATTTGAAAAAAAACTTTTAATGGTGTTATCGGGCATACATTAAACTTTATTATAAAATTTTTTTACAGTAAAAAAAAAACAAAATGGCGGTTCCACAGCTATCTTCCCGGGACATGTTTTGCTTCCAGGGCTCCGCGGCACGCAGCACCACTGGTGCACTTTTGAATCTAGAACAAAAAAAAAACCATTAATCTAGAGGGCTATAGCTAGAGAATGTCGATCGGATTTTAAAAAGTATCAATTTTTGTGGATTTGGCGTGCGTTTGAAAAAAAAAAATTCATTTTTGACGAAAAAAACGGCAAGTTTTTTGTTAATAAAAAATCAATAAATAAAGTTCTTGAAAATACCGATCGACATTCTCAAGATAATGTAAATGTTCACATCTGGTTAAAATTTCAAGTAAAAAAAATGAAAATTGTTCGAGTTATGCTGCGTGCCATTTTGAAAAACCATGTTTCGAGAAAAACGCGTTTAAAGTTTTGCGAATAGTTTTTTATTGGAAAAAATTTAAAAAAGAAGTTAAAAGGATTTAAACTATTTTTAAACTAGAGGGTTTAAACTATTTTTTAAGCCAATAAAAAAAAATCGATTTTTCAAAAAATTTACAGTGGCCTTACTCCTTAAAGTTTTGTAATGTGTTTATAATTACCGCTAATCGGCAATGCCTGGTCCATAGAGGCATCCCTCCTCTTCTTCTAGCTGCTCATGTTGAGCCGCCAACATCTCCCGCTGCAATTTCAAGGACAAAGTCTCTCTTAATACCGCCACGTTCGTCCGAGATGAGAAGCGCAATAAATGAAGGAAATCGGAAATTGTGTGATTTTTTTTTTTTCGCACGTTTTTCGCGAAAATTATTATCAGTGCTGTGAGATAAATTCGATTTTATCGCGTTTATGATGAGTGACCGTGCTTCGATGTACGTACGCGTACGTATACACAATATGTATATGTGCATATAGATATACACAGACACGTGCCATGTGCTATATATGTATGTATTAAGTTAGGTGAACGATTTTTTTCGCTTTATTTTTCCGGAGTTCAGAATTTGTTTATAAAACTACAAGATTTCTAAGAAAGAGGCGACAGACTCCATTTTCCCTTGCCTTGAAATCGCTGAGTCAATGATTTTTATCGTTTTCTTTCTTGTACTTTTATCGACGAATGTCGAGCCTGGCTAAAAAGCAAGTTTCAAGTTTAAGCTTGACCGAATTTCGAACTATGCTGAAAGTTTTTCAAAATTTGAGTAAAAAAATTACAGTTTAAAGTTGAAATTAAAAATTGAAGGTTTAACAAATTTTTTATGACTAACATTTCGCTTTAAAGTTAAAAATTTAAATTTAGTTTAAAATTTGAAAAAGACAGGTTTAATAATGTTGACGATTAAGAAAAATTACGACGAGAATTTAATATTTTTCAGTGAAGTTTCTTTGCACGCTCACGTGTGAAAGTTAAACGTTAGTTTAAACCTGAAAATGAAAGACTAAAGTTGAACAATTGAAAGAAATCAATTTGCACGCTAAATTACAAAAGTAAAAAAGGTGTTTGGAGTTTTAAATCAAAAATGAAGTCAAACTCAAACGCTCTTGAAACATTAATTTGCACACAGCGATGAAATGAATTTGCCCAGTGTGAAAGTTAATGTCTTGCTTTTTATTCATGCGTAAAATTCATCAAATAAAAGTACAGAAAAGATTATGATCAAGAAAATAGTCCACATCGTATCCAAAGTAATTGAAATTAATAAACGTATCGTTTCCCTCGTAAATAAATTCTGAAAGTTGGGAAAATAAAGCAAGAGATGAAATATTTCAGCTGGCTTTATTTATGAATATTAAATGCCCATGAATTCCTTGCTTTTAAGGGGTCAGGCCACAGAATTTAACATCTTTGGTCGTATGAAAAAGTAATTTACTCGTAAAATGAATTACACAACTATTTAGTATGAATACCAAGGTGTTAGAATGTTTTTTTTTTTTTTTTCGATGTACAAAATGGCCGACTAATATTTTCTTTTGTCTCTTTTTAGGCGCTCCGCGGCGTGACATTTAGCGTCCACAATTTTTCACCCAGAACAAAAAACAAAAATTCTCGTCAATCTACATTAGAATACCTAGAGAAGTACGTACGGAATTTAAAAGATATTGTTCTATTCAAAAGTTGTAGGTATTTGAACTTAAGAAATGAATTTTCAGTGAAATAATTTCGTTACAACTGCTCGTAAAATGAAAAGTTTTCGATTAATCAGAAATTCCGTGTGTACTTCTCTGCGAAATGCAATTAGGAACGTAACTTTTAAATTTGAAGTAAATCGAGTGAAAATTGTTGAAGTTGTTTGTCACGCCAATTGAAAAAAAGCGCTTTCGAGAAGTTTCGAGTAGTCGGCCATTTTGTACATCGAAAAAAAAAAAAAAAATTCTAACAGCTCGATATTGATACTAAATAGATGTGTAATTCATTCTACGAGCGAATCACTTTTTCATACGAAAAAAATGATAAATTCGCACATGATGCCCCGTTACTGTGGCCTTAAGTCAACTTCAAAATTCGCGGATGAAAGTGCTAGACGATTTAAAAAATGGCCTCCACCAAGGTAATCAAAAAAATGGAGACTGCGCTATCCCTTTTAACGGCGGGGTAAAGTTAATTCGGCGAAAAAAAGGCATGTTTTTAAGATTTTTTTTTGGCGTAACGAATAGTGTT
Source organism: Ophion obscuratus (assembly GCA_964007375.1). Taxonomy (NCBI): domain Eukaryota; kingdom Metazoa; phylum Arthropoda; class Insecta; order Hymenoptera; family Ichneumonidae; genus Ophion; species Ophion obscuratus. The sequence goes on along the minus strand of OZ023313.1, from coordinate 70,036,722 downwards.
CGTTTATTGAAAAATTTACATATAATAAAGTAACATTTGAACAACATTCTCCTAAATTTGCATTGCAAAATATTCAAAATTGAGCGAGTGAAAATTAAACCCCGGAGGCGCCTCGAAAAAAAGTTGGTTTGCGGTGTGCACCATAACTCGCAACAGAATCATTTGAAACAAAAAAATCAAAATGCATTTGTTAAAGGAGATGTTTCTCGAGGTAATGACGGAAGGATTTTTTTTTTTTCGATTTTTCGATTTTTCGTAGCACTTGGGAGCCAAAAACCCGATTTTCGCTAATAAAATCGGCTAATTTGTCGTTGAAAAATTAGTAATTATTTTTAAAAAAAAACAAAAAAGCTCTCGACAATACCTGGTGAATTATGTGAAGAAGTACTGTGCAAAATTTCAAAGCGATTGGTCCAGTAGATTTTGAGTTATCGTGCACACGGACTCCAAATATGACAAGTCTCAGAAAAACGATTTGAAAAACGCAGAAGAGAACGGCATGGAGCAATAGACGCTCAAATACTCATAACTTCGTCAATTTTACTCCGATCGACTTGAAATTTTAACACAATATTCTTGATATATTACGCATTCATTTAAGGGGTAAGGCCACTGTAACGGCCCAAAAAAAAAGGTTTTTTCACTAATTTTTTGCTCCCGAAATTGAAGGTATTTGAAAAAAAACTTTTAATGGTGTTATCGGGCATACATTAAACTTTATTATAAAATTTTTTTACAGTAAAAAAAACAAAATGGCGGTTCCACAGCTATCTTCCCGGGACATGTTTTGCTTCCAGGGCTCCGCGGCACGCAGCACCACTGGTGCACTTTTGAATCTAGAACAAACAAAAAAACCATTAATCTAGAGGGCTATAGCTAGAGAATGTCGATCGGATTTTAAAAAGTATCAATTTTTGTGGATTTGGCGTGCGTTTGAAAAAAAAAATTGATTTTTGACGAAAAAAACGGCAAGTTTTTTGTTAATAAAAAATCAATAAATAAAGTTCTTGAAAATTCCGATCGACATTCTCGAGATAATGTAAATGTTCACATCTGGTTAAAATTTCAAGTAAAAAAAATGAAAATTGTTCGAGTTATGCTGCGTGCCATTTTGAAAAACCATGTTTCGAGAAAAACGCGTTTAAAGTTTTGCGAATAGTTTTTTATTGGAAAAAATTTAAAAAAGAAGTTAAAAGGATTTAAACTATTTTTAAACTAGAGGGTTTAAACTATTTTTTAAGCCAATAAAAAAAATCGATTTTTCAAAAAATTTACAGTGGCCTTACCCCTTAAAAAATAAAAAATAAATTTAATACTTTACCCCGCCCTTAACGGGAGCCTAGGGGTTTCAGCGTGAAAAAAAAACACTTTTTTGCGAATTTTTTTCATCTGTATGGATAGAGTAAATTTATTGAAACCTTTTGTACATTGTTAAGTGTCATTTCAAGAACATTCCGTGAAATTTGGCGTTCCGTTGAAAGGCGTTCCAAGAACGCCTTTGGAAAAACACGATTTGCGGTGTTCACTGTATCTCAGCTAGAAATTATCTGAAATCAAGTACCGTTAAAATTTCGTCAAAGTATCATCGAATCCTCCCCCCAACGGTCTTTGATAATTTTTTTTTTTTCATTTCTAAATTTTTGGTGGTCATGTAAAGTGAAAATTGCTATTTTCCACGACAAATTCCGCCATTTCGGGGGTGGAAAACGTCCTCAATGTAAAAGAATCTCAAACTAACCGTTGCGGGGAGGTATTTTATGTGTAGAAAGTGCGTACCAAGTTTGAAATAAATCGGTCATGTAGTTTTCAAATGCCAGTGAACGCGGACTTTGAAAAACTTGTTTCGAGAAAAACGCGTTTGAAGTTTAGAGAAGTCGGAGCTACAGTGTTAAGGGGTAAGGCCACTGTAACGGCCCAAAAAAAAAGGTTTTTTCACTAATTGTTTGCTCCCGAAATTGAAGGTATTTGAAAAAAAACTTTTAATGGTGTTATCGGGCATACATTAAACTTTATTATAAAATTTTTTTACAGTAAAAAAAAAACAAAATGGCGGTTCCACAGCTATCTTCCCGGGACATGTTTTGCTTCCAGGGCTCCGCGGCACGCAGCACCACTGGTGCACTTTTGAATCTAGAACAAAAAAAACACCATTAATCTAGAGGGCTATAGCTAGAGAATGTCGATCGGATTTTAAAAAGTATCAATTTTTGTGGATTTGGCGTGCGTTTGAAAAAAAAAATTGATTTTTGACGAAAAAAACGGCAAGTTTTTTGTTAATAAAAAATCAATAAATAAAGTTCTTGAAAATTCCGATCGACATTCTCAAGATAATGTAAATGTTCACATCTGGTTAAAATTTCAAGTAAAAAAAAAATGAAAATTGTTCGAGTTATGCTGCGTGCCATTTTGAAAAACCATGTTTCGAGAAAAACGCGTTCAAAGTTTTGCGAATAGTTTTTTATTGGAAAAAATTTAAAAAAGAAGTTAAAAGGATTTAAACTATTTTTAAACTAGAGGGTTTAAACTATTTTTTAAGCCAATAAAAGAAATCGATTTTTCAAAAAATTTACATTGGCCTTACCCCTTAAAGGAGCGGGACTAAATAGTCAATAACTCCGAGACTTTTGCTCCGATTGACTTGAAATTTTGGGATTATATTCTTGAAACGTTTAACTATAAGAAAAGACAAAAAAAACATCGATTTTTCAAAAGTGCAAACCCCTACTCTCCCCTTAAAAGTTTTGCAGTTTTATAAATTGCTTCCGGGCTCTGAAAACTAAGCAAGAAACATACATATATGCGCGCACGGAACACACGTATTTTCGTATGTTTGCCTCGGCGGCAAAAAAACGCGGTAAAACACGTATTTACGAATCGAGTGCCGGTCTCATCGTGCACGTGCTTTGCGAAATATATATATCCGTGGGTCCGTATACATCTATAGGATTCGTAAAGAGTGCATTCTCCCGCCATTATTGCGCGTAGTGGTTCGTTCCGGAGTAATCCAACTTTTCTCCCCCCCCCCCTCCACCTCTGAACGCCCCACTCCAATTCGCCGTCCCCACTATGCCGCTTTCGTCAGCCGCGCCTCCCCCCTCCCCGTTCCTCGTAATAATGGACTCGTCCGTGGCGGCGCTCCCCGCGCCTCTCTTTCCCGCGATATCTGTCATCGCGATAAAGCCCCCCCGATAACCGCGTAACTTGTGAGAATACGCAACGCCAAAATAACTCTCGCATTAAAAAACGCATAATAGCGTGGCTCGATTGACAAAAGAAAATAGCGATAAAGCGTCGCCGGTGGGAACGTTGCTTTGTTTTTTGTCGCTGTCTCTGTCGCACGCGGGCAGCGTCCGGGCTCGGCCATTACGAGAGTGGGGATGGCCGGCAGGGGCGCGCGTTGCCCGCGCGCTCCGCTCCTCTGTTTACACTCGTACGAAAGTCCTCGCGCCTCGTGGATCCGCGTAAAAACGAACGATGCCCTCGTACCGCGAGAAAACAAAACGCTAAAGCCCCCAAAATTGTTTATAAACGTTGCTTCGGCTAATTCGTCGTCGATTATTGCGCGCTGGCGTGAGAGAGGCGCGGCGAGCATTCGTTCGAAAAAGTCTCGTAGACTCGTCGTTCGCGCGCGACCAATCGGAATATCGCGGCAAAGTCACGTGACCGGTGCGAGCCAATAGCGAAACGTGGATTTGAAATCTCGCACGGGCTCTTTGTTCGCAACGAGACTTCGCGTCAACGTTGATCCTCAGTTCCGTGAACGGGGGTCCCTGTGTCGGTGTGTTCCGTTCCCTTTTTTTTGCCTCGCTTCTCTCTCTTCTCGTGCACGGGGTTTGCGCCTTGCGCGCCTTCCTTTGCTACACACAACACTCGCGGGCCCGTGAATATCCGTCGCCGGACTCCCCCCTCGGCATATTATTATTACCTATATATATATATATATACACGTACTTATGTACACATGTATCTATATATTCGTACAGCAGTGTGTATTTATGCGTGCATATATAGAGGCGTATGTACAAACGTGTAACGATTTTTAATCAAAATATCGTGCCGCAAAGAGGAAGTTACGAAAAAAAAATCACAACGGGCGGAATAACGACAATTTGTGAATTATATATGTGTGAAAGTGGTGCTCGGTCGAGAGGACGACGTAGTGCGAGACTCGTCAAAAGCACGGTAGGTTCAGTGCCATTCTATTTAATTGCTTTTTTATTTTATTTTATTTTTTTTTAATTTGCGCACACGAACTTTTCGTGTGCGCCCCGGGAGGCATATACCTCGCGTTAATATTCGGCGGAGGCCTCGACGAAAAAATATTTCGTCGATGGAAAAATCTCCGAGGGCTCTCGCGGGTTGAACGAACGAGAGAGTGCGGGAAAAGAATCGAATAAAATAATAGAAACGAGCCGGCTCTGGCTGCATTCGGCGACAACGTGTGGAAGTGTCAGATTGACGCGGGAACGAGTTTCCGTGCGTGGATTTGTGCGTGTCTCTCTGTGTGTGCGTACGAAGAAGCTCGCGCGCCACGACGGTTGCCGGCGGTATATACTTTTTTGCCTCGTTACGCCGGCTAGCGTGTACCGGGACGTTTCGCGACCGTTGGCCCGGACGAGGATTTTTTTTCTGTTGCCTCGGAACGTAACCAACGGATCTGCGTTATCGCGATCTTTTTTTTTTTTTTCTTACGATTTTGAGTACTCGGAATTAGCAACGATTCGCGTAATTTACGAGACGCACGCGGGAGTCGAGCGCGCTTTTTCTCGCCATTTTTTTTTTTTCCCACGAGCCGTGCGCTCGATGGAATTCGGGCGGAGGGAATTTTAGGCGGGAAACCGCGCTACGCGACCTCTCGACGTCCTCCCGGTGTCCGGCTCGCTCGATCCTTTCGCTCTTTCTCTCTCGTTATTAATTATTCGCGCGGATTGATGCCTCGCCGACACGAACACGTCTCGCACGTTTTTTTCTCTTCTCTTTTTTTCTATCCTTACATTGTCGCGAATCGTTTCCCCCACCCGGCCCCGTGTCGCCATCTTTGATGGCGCCCCGAAAACGAAGGAATACACGCAACCGGGACGATTTTTAACTGAGCTCGGAAAAATGCGAAGATGGAAAAACGTCCACGATCGATCCGAGCGGTGGGACTTTCGCGTGCATAATTTCGTTGAGGGGAGAAGATTGCGCGAGTAATAATAATAATGATGATGATAATGACGATTTTCGCCGCTAGTTCGTTGAATCAGAGCAAAAGACGGGACGGAAAACTTTTGACCGTGGGAACTGAAAGCAGCGACCGCGCCCCCCCCCCCCCGCCCCTCGAGGGGCCCTTATAACCAGCAGGCCCCCGCCATATGCACACCGCGCAGGAAATATCCTGTGTGTATATACGTGTGCGTGCGCACCCGCATTTCCAATATTTGAGAAATGTATTACGGAAAGGCGTCGAAATGAAAAACATTTACTCGCTACGATTGTATCATTAAGGGGTAAGGCCACTGTGACGGCCCAAAAAAAAAGGTTTTTTCACTAATTTTTTGCTCCCGAAATTGAAGGTATTTGATAAAAAACTTTTAATGGTGTTATCGGGCATACATTAAACTTTATTATAAAATTTTTTTACAGTAAAAAAAAACAAAATGGCGGTTCCACAGCTATCTTCCCGGGACATGTTTTGCTTCCAGGGCTCCGCGGCACGCAGCACCACTGGTGCACTTTTGAATCTAGAACAACAAAAAAACCATTAATCTAGAGGGCTATAGCTAGAGAATGTCGATCGGATTTTAAAAAGTATCAATTTTTGTGGATTTGGCGTGCGTGTGAAAAAAAAAATTGATTTTTGACGAAAAAAACGGCAAGTTTTTTGTTAATAAAAAATCAATAAATAAAGTTCTTGAAAATTCCGATCGACATTCTCAAGATAATGTAAATGTTCACATCTGGTTAAAATTTCAAGTAAAAAAAATGAAAATTGTTCGAGTTATGCTGCGTGCCATTTTGAAAAACCATGTTTCGAGAAAAACGCGTTTAAAGTTTTGCGAATAGTTTGTTTGGGTTTGTTTGGGTCGCACAGGACCTTTTTTTTCTTATTCTAGAGGGTTTAAACTATTTTTTAAGCCAATAAAAAAAATCGATTTTTCAAAAAATTTACAGTGGCCTTACCCCTTAAGGGGAGATGTACATCTATGAGCCGGAGAAAAGGTCATTTTTGTGATTTTTTTTTTCAAGTAAAACTATTCGAAATTTCGGATTGGGGTTTTAATTATCCAAAAGTATATACATTCAATAATATGTTTAATTTTCTTTATTTAAAAATATCAAAAATATACAAGGATATTGTATGATCCTTGGAGCGTCGTAAAAAATCTGCGTATACGGTACCCACTGGCGTTTCTTCAAAAATCATCTAAAAAAAAACCCAAAAAGATTAAATTAGATACTATAATCTAGTACTTGTCACAGCCGATTTTGAAAATATCGATCTATGACAAAATGGCGGACGTTTGAATATAAATAGTGATTTTTGGGCCAAAAATTAGTTATTGCCTATAAAACAAAAACTAAGTAACGGAAAGAAAATCCTATGATAAGTACGAGATAATGGTGTATAGAATAACCACAAAAAACCTCGAGGCAATCGGTTCATTGGTTTTCGAGAAATTTTGGGTACCGATTTGAAAAACGTGGTTTTGAGAAAAAACGCGTTTGAAAATTTCGGAATGAATAAATCCTGAAATTGATCAACTTACATGGAATAATCGATACCAAGCCCATGGTGTAGGTCTTCTACGGTCGACGGAATATTTATAGCTTCTAAATCGATTTTTTCGACCATCTAGGTGTACATCTCTCCTTAAAGAAATTGAAAATAACAAGAATTTTCATCCAATATTTCATACAACACACGAATGGTGTTGAAGTTTTAATGGTTGGAACGCAACGAAAAATCTTTTTTGCATTCCATTTTTACTATTGTAGATCGTGCTGTAGATCGCTTAATAAATATCTTCCGAAACGGTTGAGGTATTTTTATAGGCAAAATCTCTCAAAAGAAATTAAAGATATTTAGAAATATTCATTTTCATTGCATTCCAGCTGTGTAAACTTCAAGCTCATACACACGAGCGAGCACGTATGTACAGATATGTTGTATGAGATGTTCAGACAAGAATTGCCAGACTTTGTGTTGACGGTAGAAAATAATAATAATAGTAATAATAAGTAACTGTGATTCTCATCAATTTTCAGCCAATGAAATTGCCGTAAGGGTATGAAATATTCCTCCTACTATTTCCCACCCTTACGTCACCCAAATGTTCTATTTTCCGTTTGTCGCGATTCGAAACAATGAGCTCGTTCTTCAACGAACAAGAGTAGAGTATGCGCGCACATTACCACGAAGTAGTAATAAACGCGAGCTCGATATAAAGAGCAAAAAGAAAAGAAAGGTCTATTTCAAGGTTCTTCGGAATTTTGAGTTTTTCCCCAAGCGGTGGGATATTATTTCTAGAGGTCGTTTCCGGTCCACTCGAACTTGGCCCGGGCTTCCCTCTCGCGCTCTGCCTCCCGCGCCCCTTTTTTCCCTTCGAGCCACAGACTCACTCGTCTTTCCTTCCTCGCTTAAGGAAGAAGAAAAAAGATTATGATCGAAGGCCTTGTACT
>OZ023313.1:69971481-70028860 GCA_964007375.1 Ophion obscuratus | reverse complement strand
TCTCCCTCCCTGCTCCCTCTCTCTCCCTCTCTCTCTCCCTCTCTCTCTCTCTCTCTCTCTCTCTCTCTCTCTCTCTCTCTCTCTCTCTCTCTCTCTCTCTCTCTCTCTCTCTCGCTCTCTCTCTCTCTCGCTCTCTCTCCTCTCTCTCTCTCTCTCTCTCCTCTCTCTCTCTCTCTCTCTCTCTCTCTCTCTCTCTCTCTCTCTCTCTCTCTCTCTCTCTCTCTCTCTCTCTCTCTCTCTCTCTCTCCTCTCTCTCTCTCCTCTCTCTCCTCCTCTCTCTCCTCTCTCTCTCTCTCTCTCTCTCTCTCTCTCTCTCTCTCTCTCTCTCTCTCTCTCTCTCTCTCTCTCTCTCTCTCCCCCACGCCAAAATGACCACCTTTCGATTTTTTTCTTCGAGTTGGTTAAAAGAAACGCACTTATTTAACGCAAAGGTACATATATTGAGAGCCTTTCAAAAAATTGGCGAAACGTTTAACGGTCCATCTGAAATCTAAAAATCAAATGGATTATTCGAGTTAAAATCAAATACGAGAATCTTTCTGTACCTCTCTCTCTCTGAAAGTGAGTGAGGCGGACAAAAGAATTTCCAACGTTTAAACCTAATTTTAATGTTTTCTATATAATTATTAATTATTTTTAAGAATATTATTTTTGCTATATAGTATTCGTTATTTTTTCTTTTATTTCTGTTATGTTATTTAACGGTACTCTCTCTCTCTCTCTCTCTCTCTCTCTCTCTCTCTCTCTCTCTCTCTCTCTCTCTCCCCACGCCAAAATGACCACCTTTCGATTTTTTCCTTCGAGTTGGTTAAAAAGAAACGCACTTATTTAACGCAAAGGTACATATATTGAGAGCCTTTCAAAAAGTTGGCGAAACGTTCAACGGTCCATCTGAAATCTAAAAATCAAATGGATTATTCGAGTTAAAATCAAATACGAATCGTTGATTACCGTCGATTTCAAAATCATTTTTTCTTTTAACCGTGTCGTCGAATTGAAACTCGAGCATGTATAATCTATGGAAAAAACCGTCATTTTTATGTAACTATTAGAAGCTGTGGCTCGTTCAATTTTAGGGACAGTTCAATGAAATTTTCAGGGAATTCGCTAAAAGGTGATAAGATCGAAAAAATATTTTTGGAACGTGCAATTTTGTTACCCACATAGGTAGATGTAGCCCGTTAATTCTAGGCTTATCATTTCAGTTTGGTTGACATCGAGTTTTAGTTTGCACTGCAATTTGCCGTTCAATTTTTTATTTATTATTAAAATTTGGTCCTCGACTATAATTTTTTTTTCTCCAGCCATGGCATCGGATATTGCTTATTTTTGTTTTACATTACAGCTTTATTTCTCTAATTTCCGTTGATTTTTTCTTTAGTATCAAATCTTCGTTTCCTTAATTGCTGATAATATTTTTCTTATGTCATCTTCTCCGCCTCTCTGTCCCTCTCACTCTTGCCCTCTTTCTCTCTCTTTCTCCCGCTCCGTCTAAATCTCACACCCGCTTACGTAACAATATTTCTCTCATTCATTTATTCTCCGATTGTCTCGTCATTCCCGCTTTGAAAAAAAAAAAAAGAATCGCCTCCACTCTTTGTTTTATTGTACGCGCAAAATTTGGCGCGCAAACGGCCGCCGTGACTTTTGCGAAACCTCGACAACGACATTCAAGGCCAAAGTTTCACGTGTTTCGCTACAATCCCAATGTGAACACGAGGCAGAGGGGAGGGGGGCTACGACGAAAGAGCAACGATGTACGAAAGCCCCCTTGAAATTTCGTCGTTACGCAAACCCTGGAGTGAAATCGTTTGAAATACTTTTTTCTTTCTCTTTTCGCACCATTGGGATGGGGGAAATAAAAAATAAGAGAAATTATTTTTACGGCGTTCGGGCAGTCTTTTATTTCGCTGGGTTCTGGGTATTGTTATTATTGTTGCGATGGTCTCACAATGATTTTTGGAGTATTCCAAAGATCTTTTTTTTTATTGTCATAATTAATTTTGCTGATATTGTTTCTTCATGTTTTGGATTTTTCTCGGTACATTCTGAAACTATCTTTATATTTGGAAAAAAATTATTACATTCTTTTTTGTATGCGCTTTTTGTGATTATGCTTATAAATAACATTCTGGAACTAATTATTCCTGATAATTATCATTAATGCAGTGTCATCGAAACAATTAGTTGTCAATCACTATGGAAGTAATCATTTTTGGGCAATATTCGTTAAGTAATGATTTTGGACAAAATTCGACTAAATCTTCGTAAAATCTTTCAAAAAAAGGGATTATTTTTTAAATTTTCTTATGTTCGGAATATTGAGAAAATAATGACGTCTGGAATATTTTACAAATAGTTATTCTTCCACGCTTTACTTTGCCGAATTCCTAGTGAATTGAAAAAAACAATTACTTTTTTTTGTACCCACACCGATCTAATCGCTAAAATTTATAATTATTTAAACAAATATTTTGAAATAAAATATAAAAAAAAGTACAAAATAGAATTTTTTTAAAAATCATCGAAAGCTCGACAAAAATTATACAATGCAGAGCAATTACTTTTTTTAACAATATACCGAATCATTAACTTCGGAATAGTTATAAAAACTGTTTTCCATGAATTCCCGATTTTTTATTAATTAAATTATTCCTCCATAATTACACTTTGCATTAATATACAATTAAGACTATTGCTATAATGATCTATTTATTATAATTGTACAAATTATGATTATCAATTGCGTATTCGTAGTATGACGAGGAGAGTCGTGGAATTTCGTCGTTAGTCGAACTTTCGTCTTTATCCCCGATCTTTCGGCTGGTTCAAGCTGCCGAGGGCTCCCCCTCCTTGCTCCACCGTGACGATGAGGCTTGGTAACGGGGCAGGAAGGGGCGCCCGAGCGCAGCTGCGACTTTTCGCGGAAGCCAAAAGAAACGAAACTCGCTCGTACTACGAGAAAATAAACTAATGAAAATTGAAGAAAAAAAGAAAACAAGCGCATATTTCACGAATTATCGGCGGGAGAAAAAGTGAGAGGAAATTGGTTCGGCGATAAAATAAATCGCGATATCCTCTTCCTTCGCGACTTCCGGTTCCCCGAAGGAAAACGCGGACGGACGAAGAAGAGAAAATGGCGATAGTGTTCGCGGGCTCGGGAAAAGCGCGTGTAAAGCGTACACAGCCCCGCAAAATTTCACCCTCTTTTGGTTTTCTCTCTTTTCTCCTTAATCCTCCCCCTCCTCGCGTTTCTGCTTCTTTTCCTTTTTATTTTTCGAGCATTGCCCTCGCGATATTTCCGTCCTTGTCGATCGCGTTTTTTTCCCCATTCGCTCGTGGGGTTGTGTCGCCCTCCCCTTTCTACGATCCTTCCCCATATATGCCGCGAGCGAGCGCGCGCGCATGTACACACACATGTACACGTCGGTAAGTTCCGAACAGAAGGTCGGAATCCCGACAAATGAAGGAAGTTGCCACATTTTTGCTTGCCGGCCTCATATATATATTTATAAAGTTTTAACAGTTCGATTATTTTCTCTCAATATTCTGGAAGAATGCTCGTAACGTTAAAAAGCATTTTTATAACTTGAAAATAAATGTGATATCTTTTTTTACGATATTCTTTCCATAATTATGTTTATCAATTTTTTGAAGTTTTCGTTTTATAAGTAGTATTCTGGTGATGATAAGAATGGTAAAATTATTGCATATATATGTTTTAATGGATTTATGAGAAATTGACACTTTCATAATGGGGACAATGGCCTATATAGATGCTGCCCGAAGTGAAATGCCTTCAATTTTTTATTTTTCTATATATCAAATAAATGTTGAGTATTTTTTCTCTCTTATATTCTGTAACAATCTTCATAATATTTTTTCAAAAAAATAATTTTATTTCAGGACATAATTTATATTCAGAATATAATTTTATTTCGTATGATTTCGAAAAAGACATACACTGCCAATATTTAAAAAAAATTTAATATGATCTATTTAAATCAAATAGGTTTTTTCCTTGTCTCACGGCCTACTACGATCTTATTTGTTTCAAAGATGTTTTTTTATTTGCTTCAGCTATTCTTTTTAAATATTAAATATATTCAAATTGGATGAATAAAGATTCGATTCGAATAAATCTTTATTTGCTTACAATGTACACCGTACATCTAAGTGCACTATGAGCATATGATATTTCATAAATCCAAAATTATTGGAGTATTATAAACATAACTATGGAAAGGCCGTTGTAAAAGAAAATTCACATTGTACTTCTTTTTTTAAGATATAAAATAAAATAATGCTTTGTGGATCAAGTATATTTCGAAATAAATTTTGTTTGGGTGATTTTCGGGAATTTTTCGGAAGAAAAGTACTCAATTAAGTATTTCGGAAAATTAAGAATGTATCTGGCTATACTTGACCTACATTACGTGATTTTTTAAAGAAAAAATAAAGTGCCAAAAAAAAAGTTCCTCCACTGCTGACATGATTCCGGCCGATTGAGTAGCTGAAACCGAAAAAGGAAAAAATTTCGTCAAACTGGAAGGTATTTCCTGTACAATGACGTAGGATTTTCGAAAAATATCAAAATCCAACAAAATGGCGTAGTTATGAAAAAAGTCTATTTTCTTGCCCATAAAATGGTCGTTTTTTTTTTTCAATGCCAAATCGTCAATTTTCATCCAATCAAAAATATCCTACGTCATTGTAGAGTAAATATATTCAAGAGTACTCAGTTCAAATTTCAAGTCAATCGGATAATTGCTCTTTGAGTTACAGCAAATCAAAAAAATCTCATTTTATATTCTTAAAAGTATAAAAATCTCATCCCATATTTTTGAAAGGATAAACTGTCGAATAAGGCACCAAAAAATCGATTTCTTAAAAGTGTCACACTGTTATAGCCCCTTAAGGGGTAAGGCCACTGTAACGGCCCAAAAAAAAAGGTTTTTTCACTAATTTTTTGCTCCCGAAATTGAAGGTATTTGAAAAAAAACTTCTAATGGTGTTATCGGGCATACATTAAACTTTATTATAAAATTTTTTTACAGTAAAAAAAAAACAAAATGGCGGTTCCACAGCTATCTTCCCGGGACATGTTTTGCTTCCAGGGCTCCGCGGCACGCAGCACCACTGGTGCACTTTTGAATCTAGAACAAAAAAAAACCATTAATCTAGAGGGCTATAGCTAGAGAATGTCGATCGGATTTTAAAAAGTATCAATTTTTGTGGATTTGGCGTGCGTTTGAAAAAAAAAATTGATTTTTGACGAAAAAAACGGCAAGTTTTTTGTTAATAAAAAATCAATAAATAAAGTTCTTGAAAATTCCGATCGACATTCTCAAGATAATGTAAATGTTCACATCTGGTTAAAATTTCAAGTAAAAAAAATGAAAATTGTTCGAGTTATGCTGCGTGCCATTTTGAAAAACCATGTTTCGAGAAAAACGCGTTTAAAGTTTTGCGAATAGTTTTTTATTGGAAAAAATTAAAAAAAGACGTCGCACAGGACCTTTTTTTTCTTATTGTAGAGGGTTTAAACTATTTTTTAAGCCAATAAAAAAAAATCGATTTTTCAAAAAATTTACAGTGGCCTTACCCCTTAAGCATCGTTGTGCATGACCGATACTCGGAGCCGTGACCGCTAAGCCGTGCACCGGCCGGCCCATCAACCTGTTGGTTGCCATTCTTAACGGCGGGGTAAAGTTAATTCGGCGAAAAAAGGCATGTTTTTAAGATTTTTTTTGGCGTAACGAATAGTGTTCGTTTATTGAAAAATTTACATATAATAAAGTAACATTTGAACAACATTCTCCTAAATTTGCATTGCAAAATATTCAAAATTGAGCGAGTGAAAATTAAACCCCGGAGGCGCCTCGAAAAAAAGTTGGTTTGCGGTGTGCACCAAAACTCGCAACAGAATCATTTGAAACAAAAAAATCAAAATGCATTTGTTAAAGGAGATGTTTCTCGAGGTAATGACGGGAGGATTTTTTTTTTTTTTCGATTTTTCGATTTTTCGTAGCACTTGGGAGCCAAAAACCCGATTTTCGCTAAAAAAATCGGCTAATTTGTTGTTGATAAATTAGTAATTATTTAAAAAAACAAAAAAGCTCTCGACAATACCTGGTGAATTATGTGAAGAAGTACTGTGCAAAGTTTCAAAGCGATTGCTCCAGTAGATTTTGAGTTATCGTGCACACGGACTTCAAATATGAGAAGTCTCAGAAAAACGGTTTGAAAAACGCAGAAGAGAAGAGAACGGCATGGAGCAATAGGCGCTCAAATACTCATAACTTCGTCAATTTTACTTCGATCGACTTGAAATTTTAACACAATATTCTTGATATATTACGCATTCATTTAAAAAATGAAAAAAAAAAAAAACATTTTAATACTTTACCCCGCCCTTAAGCCATTTTTAAAGATTCAAAAAAATACCATGTAACAGCCACAAGTAGTAATAAAACATACCATAAGTCTAAATGGTCAAGAAATCTTTCCTTAAAAAAAATCGTGCAAATCAGCAAAAAAAATTCTCGCCCAAAGGCATCTCCCCCCTCAAACACGTCCGTGCAGCAGAGAATCTGAACAATATGGGGTCGTTTATAGGGGTAGGAGTTTTCCAAAGTTTCCCCGTACCCTCGGCGAGTGCGACGCAACGGAACGTTAGGTTAGAGTAGCGAAGTGCGGCTAGAGGAGTGTTTTATTTTATTATTTTATTTTATAATTATTTTATTAATAATTATTAATAAAATATTTACAAAATGTAGTAATATTATAAAATTTTATAATAGTTTAATAGTTTTAACATTAACAGTACACATTACATAACATTAACAGTAAACATTTTATAATAGTTATAAAATGGAGTAATTATTTTATTAATAATTATAATATATGTGAAATGTATGCCATATATTGAAAATATATGTTGCATATAGAACCGATGCGATGGTCTAGTGGTTAGCGTGCTCGCCACTAAACCAGCGGACCGGGAGGTCCCGGGTTCGAATCCCAGTCGCGTACATTTCGTCGTGAAATGTTTTTCTTCGGCATTTCGCGGCGAAATAAGACTAGTTCCACGACTGGGGGGGCGAACTCGATGACCGGCTGTATTGGTATAGGTTTTCCGCAGTTTCCCTATACGCATGACAGAAAATGTCATGATGAATATCATAGGGAGGGGGAAGTCGGCTGCGGCCGCAAGAGGGGGGGGGGGGAACAGACAGAAAGATGGAGAAAAAAAGGAGTAAACAGTAGAGGAAAGAACGGTCATAATGAGAGGAAGAATAGAGGTAACAAACGCGAAAAGCGTGTTTGTACCTAAGGAAAAAACAATAAAAAAAATATATATTTATATGTTGCATATATGTGCCGAATTCTAATTTTCGTAACGTTTTTATATATGAAATGTATATGCATGGTATTACTGTATATCAATGTATCATATATCAATGATATATGTAGCATTTACCCTGCATATATATAGCATATATGTTGCATACACATTGCATACATACCACATATATACAGATATGCGTAGCATATCTGTATATAGTGTTTATATGTAAGGGTGTGCTTCGACTGTAAGTTGAGTTTTTTAAATTCAAGGCCTTACCCCCCACTTGTAGCGCAAAAAAAGGCCTTTTTCATGAATTTTTTTAAAGAAAACTACAAAACTTTTTTAATCGATCAATATACCATCTTAAAGAACACATCTTGACGAACTTTCAGTAATTTTTTTATTGAAAAATATTACATTGATTAGTGGCAAATGGCCGTCAATGAAATAATGTTTTTATATACACGGTTTGCGGTAACCAACATTGCGGCGAAGTGGATCATCTGAAGAAAAAAAAATGTGGATGGATTTAGTCAAATATAAGTATAAACTAGTCTTTAATCGAAGGATTTTAAAAAATATTCATTTTTCACAAAATGGCGGACAGTCAAAGTTAATGGTTCGATTTTAACGAAAAAAAAAAACGGCCGTTTTTTTGCTATAAAACGGCCATTTTTTTTTTTCGAAAAAAAAATCGAACGATTAAAGACTACATTTTTATGTATTAAATAAACCTGCAAAATTTCAAGAAAATCGGTTCATTAGTGTTCGAGTAATCTTGGTCACCGACTTCAGAAATGCCATTTTGAGAAAAACGCGTTTAAAGTTTCAATTTCAGTTTACACGAAGAACGGATTCTTCTCTTTCAACGCTCATATCTCAGTCAATTTTGTTCGGATCGACTTGAAATTTTCAGGACATTCTCAGATACTTATACTTCAAAAAAATGCAAAAAAAAAATCGATGTTTTTCAAAATCGCAAGTGGGAGTAACCCCTCAAGGGAGCTTTCCAGTGTGACAGCCCGAAAAATCGCTGTTTTTTGCGATTTTTTTTTTTTAAGAAAAAATAATCTAATCGGTATGGTTTTTTTTTTGTATATTAATTGGGTATTGAAGAATACAAAACAATTTTTTAAAGATCGATTTATTTATTAATTAATATCTATAAAAATGATGAAACAATTGTTGCAGAAAATGCACTTGGATGTGGTGTCCACGTTGGGGGTCACAATTTTGATCTGAAACAAAAAACACAAAAAGATTATTGATCGGTATATAATTGGCTTTCGTGCTATGGAGGCTTTTTTTTTTTGCAAAAATGGCGCCGGTTTGAACATAAAGTATCGATTTTAGCATTTTTTTTTGGCAGTTTTTTTTACAAAAAAATAGGAAGATGTCAAAAAAAAAAACGCTTCCATAGCACGATAAACAATGACGTTAAGAATATTGTGTAAAAAATTCAACTCGATAGCTTTAAAACTCTGCCCTCCAAGTTGGACACCGTTTTGAAAAATGCTGTTTCGAGAAAAACGCGTTCAAAGTTTCAAGTGAGGAAATTTTAGGTAAATCGTTTACTTACGGTCAATCAGCGATGCCAAAGAAGCGATGGGAAGAGTGTATACTATTCGATAAAGCAAAAAAAAAACAAAATCGATTTTTTGAAAATTTCACACTAGAAAGCTCCCTTAAGTTTTAAGTTTTATTAAGTTTAACTGTAATAGTGTTTATACACAGCGTATATTTCTTGTCAGGAATATGTATCGAAAATGTATGCGTCATATATGACGCATAAATGACATATATGAGTCATATATGACGCATATATTTTTGATTTATTTTGCTGATAAAAAAATAGTTTAAAAATATATCGAAAATATATGCGTCGTATATGCCTCATATATGCATCATATATAGTATTTATACGTAGCATATATTTTTTTGGTCAGAAAAATATATCGAAAATATATGGGTCACATATGCGTCATATGTTTGGTGCATATATACTGAATATATACGTATTATTCTTTTTTTCGTCACTATATGTGCGACCGATATATATATATATATATATATATATATATGTATGTATGTAGCATATATTTTCTGCATATATTTTACATACATAAATTTCCATGGGGGAAGGCTTCAATTGCGAATGGGTAACACGTAAAAATCCGCCAGAGTGTACGTTGAAACTCATGAAATATATAGAAAAAAGCATATATCAATGAGGCATTCCACGTCACTTCAGCCAGTAAAAAAAAATCCACAAATAATTTTGAAAAATCGAGTTACTTTATTGAAAAATATTCACCGAGTGTCGAATTAAAAAAAAAAATTTGACGTTTTTTCTCGTTAATTGCCATTCTTTAACATTTTTCCATTCAAATGGCTGTGTCTTTGGCAGGAGTTTTGACGTATTTACATTCGTAAAAAACGAAAATGTGTCTTTTCATAGCCTTCCAGGAAAATTAATTTAGATTTTATTGAGCAAGTCAACGTCCGTTTCAGAGCAGAATATGCAAAAATATTTTTTTTCTCACGGAAGGGCACTCGTTATTTTATTTTTTTAAATTTCCCCGAATTGTGAATACGAAAAACGGATTTTTGGTATTTTTTATATTACGGGATTCCTCTAAACACCGTGAAGTAACAGCTATTTTTATTTTTTAAATCTTTTTATTAATATTCGATTGAAGAGTGTGGTGCACTCCAAGGCTCCAATACATATGACATATATATGTCATATGTATTTCGAAAACCTGGTAAACATACAGCGAGTGCTCCACATGCTTTAATCGAATATTGATAAAAAAAAGTAAATAAAAATAAAAATAGCTGTTACTCCACGGTGTTTAGGAATCCCATAATATAAAAAATACCAAAAATCCGTTTTTCGTATTCACAATTCGGGGAAATTCTTAAAAATAAAATAACGAGTGTCTTTCCTTGAGAAAAAAAGATATTTTTGCATATTTTGCCCTGAAACGGACGTTCAATTTGCTCGATAAAATCTAAATTAATTGTTTTCTGGAAGGCTATGAAAAGACGTACATTTTCGTTTTTTACGAATGTAAATACGTCAAATCCTGCCAAAGATACAGCCATTTGAATGGAAAAATATTTAAAAATGGTAATCAAGGAGAAAAAACGTCAGTATATATATATATATATATATATATATATATATATATATATATATATATATATATATAACTCGCCTCTTTGATATGTGTGTTGCAATAAAGACAGACCATTCAATCAAATAGAAAAATGGTTGACCCCACGAAAATTCGATTTCATTTAAATAAAAAAAAAAAAAAATCAAACAGACCATTTAGTGGATTCAACAAAATTGTTTTTTCAGCAGATGAAACCGAATCACAGATTTATCAGGATTAAATAAAATATTTAGTTATTGTACGATATTGAATATATTTTGATTTGAATAAATAAACACATTTAAAGTAAATAATTTCAATAATGGAATGCAATAGGAAAAAATTGATTCCACGAAAAATCTAGTTAATTCATATGACAAAAAATCAAATAGACGCGATTAGTTCATATCAATAGAATTTTTCTGTCAGTGTATGTGTGTTCGCGAGGAAAAGGGAGGAGAGTGTCTAGCGCGCAAGCGGTCGAAACTTGGAGGGTTGAAGGGGTAGATTTCCCGGCCTCTCTCTTTCTCTCTCTCTCCGCTAGCAGTGGGGCCGAGGGGCGGGAGGAGTGCGAGATCGATACTTGCAAAACGAGACGACGAGGGGGATGATGGGAACCCCGGCCGGAGAAGAGCAGCTACAGAACTCTGCGGGGCTCGTCGAGATGAAGGGAAACGGAATGAGAAATGGGGAGAACAAGAGAGACAGAGAGAGCGGGAGGGGGGGGGGAGAGTGGTTGGGGGCGGAGACGGAAATGCATACAGAATCGGTCCATCGCGAGATCTGGCCGGCAGCCGAGCTCTGAGACAAAACCCAGACTGCACGTATAAAACAAGCGGTTCATAAAACACCCCATCTGGACCACATTGATGCATTCTCGAACCTCGCGCTCGCCGAGCTCACAAAATTGAAGGAAGAAAAATAAGAGAATATAGATGCTTTTTGGCCTTGAAGACTTTTAGGGTAGTGTTTGTTTGTTGTTTTGGTTTTTTTTTTGTTACTTTGATTGGATGAGAATCTGATGGTTTATACCTCTTTACGTCACGCTGAGTGGAAAAGTTATTTTTGTCGATTTTTCTCAGCAGTCGAATTTTTTCTGCTTTATTTTGTTTTTTACACCTTTTGCTTCGTATGTTCTTTTTTTTGTTCCCCCCCCCCCCTCCCCATTTAGATTTGGTATGGAATCGAAGGGAAATATCAAATTTGTAGTTGGAATCTCCGAAATACAATGCAATTTATGGAAACTATAAGATCTTGATGTATATAAAATCGATTAAATGGATAAAATCTATAAAGTCGATACACGCTGAGATTTTGATAAAAATCGAACAATGCTTGATGTCCATCAGGTGTACAATATATTTTAAATGAATCAAATTATTTTACCGATGTTTTTTTATAAAATTGATAAAATGTATTTGTATAGTCAAGTATAATTGGATGCATAAAAGTATTTAAATAAACTGTTAAAATAACTTTTAATTATAACTATATATCATATAATTAATATAACTACTATAAATAATATAATAAAATATAATTGTAAATTAACAATAAACTTCGCAAAATCTGAAGTCTATAAATCTAAGAAATCAAGAAAATCATAAAAATCAATACACTCCGGAAAATCGGTCAAAACTATAATCCTCGATCAAATGGATATAGCCAATAAAATCCAAGCAACTAATAAAATCAAGAAAATCAATCAACGTCGATATAAAATCGATATAATCGATCATATCAACAAAGATTGATAAAGTAAATGAAATCTATCGAATTGATCAAATCCAACAAAATAAATAAACTCCGTAGAATCGATTAAAAAAAAATCATTATCGTAGACCTGCAATATCTATAAAATCAATAGAATTCACAAAATCAATAAACTTCGTGAAATCGATAAATCTATATTACCGATAGATCCATGAGACTGACGAAAACAATAAAACCGATAACCCCTGTAAAATATCGAATCATTAACGACACCGACCAAATCGCCAACATTTGTAACACCTACGAACACGATAAAATCTATAAAATCAATACAATCGATAAAATCTATAAAACCTTTTTGTTTAACCTACAAATCCCGAAAATCGAGAAAAGAGCTATACAGAGCGAAATGGTTCGAAAAAATTATTTGGTCTCGTAGTGTTCGTCGACGGTTTCCTCGAGACCATAAATAACGTTCCCATCGTTTGGCTACACGAGCAACTTGCGCATAGTCCTTAGGGGCGTTTCAAGGGTCCGTTCGGCCCGGGCCTTTTCTCGGACGGACCTTCTTCGTTCGGGCCTACCTTTCTTTTCCCTTTTTACCCTCCTGCCTCTTCCGTCCCGCTCATCCGTGTTTTCGAACGCGAAGGAATCTCGAAACTCTCTTACCTGCGAGTCTTCTCACTCTCAGCAAGGGAGAGCGGGGGGGGGGGGGGGCGAGAGAGACAACGGCAAACGGAGCTTCATCATTTTTCTAGGCTTTCTTTACGAAGATCTAAAACTCCCATGACCTGGGCACGAGAGTTGTGCCCCGAGACAGGAAGAGGGACAGAACAAGGGGCGGAAAAATAAAAGGATCGCGAAAGAGAGGGGCTGGGGATAAGAGAAGGAGGAAGAACTAATCCCAGGGTCAAAGAAAAACGCTCTGGCCTCTTGGGCACCGAAGATCAAGGTTGCCCTTTATTGCTGTCTCGAAAGATTTGCAAGAGCACTTTTCGAATTGATGGTTCGTCTTTGAAATATCGAAGAATATCGAAAAATCATCGTAACTTTGCGAATTAAGGCACCACAAAAAAAATGGTCATTTTTGTTTCATTTTTTGAAAGATACATTTGTCAAGAATGCTCTCACCAATTTTTCAAAAGAAATTTGTAAAATTGGCGGAGATACAGCATTTTATGTGAAACCGTTCGAAGCGCACGACCACACCGAGCGGCACATGTGCGGCTTTGAACGCGTTTTTCCCGAAACTACGTGTTTCATCCTGGTTGACGACATATTTAAAAAAAAACTATTCATCCGATTTGCATGCGCCACGTCTTACACTGTTCGAAAATCCAGTCTCTATGGCGCCACTTAGGGATTTTTAAAAATAAAGAGCCTCCTGTTTTTTTTTTTATGAACGATGAAAATTTCCCATGAAAATCGGAAATAAAATTCGCTGGCCCGCCATTTTTTTAGATATTGAAATTCCCCTACGTGATGCTGTAAACCTATATGTCTAGTTTCTAAATATATTTTTATTTTATTTTTCAAATGAACCGTATGGCTTAATCGCTGTCAACAGCCGAGCAGCAATTTCGTCGAAGCGTCCCCTTGGATGCGGCGTATACCGCAAACTATACTTTAGAATCGAGTACGAAAATTTGTATACAGTCTTCTATATGTATATATTGATTATGAGTATTAATGAAAAAAGTTCGATTCATCGTTTGCTTGAAAATAATTACGAAAAATACACCCTCGTACCGCGCAGGAACCGCGGTGTGGTGCCTTAAACGGCATTTTATAGAGAAAGCGAAAACTACAACGAAGAGAATGAGCACAAATCGAACGAGAAAATAATTCATCGATGATTCAGTGAGGCCGAGATGGGGAGAAAAAAATTCGATAAACTTTTTTTTTTCACCTCCATATCGATGTATTTTTACCCCATGAATACGATTTCACCATTAACTTCCCCTAAAAACGACAGCTTTCATTTAAAAACGTATGGAATGTGGTTTAGCCCCTCAAGCGTGCTAAGGTAAATGTCCCAATTATTGAACACCATCTTGTATTTTTATTATTTCTCATTCACCTGCGTGCATTTACTTATTTATAAAAATTTCATTACATATATGGAACTTTTAGCTATCGAAATGGTACCTTACTTGTGCAAAAAAAGCATTAATTAATAGAGAAAATAATTATTTAATCAGCAACGGTGACCCGATTTGACGTCTCGTGGTAACTGCTTATCGTTTTTGCTAAGACGCGCGGCTTCATGCGTAAGGGCATAAAAAATTCAAAAACTGTCGCATCTCAAAAAGTAAAGGCGTTTCAGGCTGCTCAGAAAATTTCTGACAAATAACAATTTAAAAAAAAATTTAATTATTTGTTAAAAAATACAGTGTTCGATCATTGGGACATAGAAAATGCATTGTGTCCCAATTATTGAACACTCGAATTCTCCAAGTTGGCGTCATTAAACCCATCGAAACATCGAGACAGTTAACGTGTGACAGATCATGTGAATCGGATTTATTCAAACAAAAACTGTAAGTTCTTGAATAAACTTACCTTTATTCTTTTAATAATAACTCTAAGATCGTCAAATATATTTTTTATTTGTATTCTCGTGCAATAATCGTAAAAAGAAAAGTGAAAAGAGAATATAACCTAAATGTAACCTAAAAATACGAATGTAATGTTCAATATTTTTTGCTCTCCGATATTTCAGGGAGCCAAGCGGCGACAAAATCAAACAAAAACAGAACATAAAAACGAGGAAGCTGAAAATAAAAATAAAATAAAGTTCGAGTTGAAAAGCAAAAATAAACCAAATGCGAATGAACCAAAAACCCGTCAAAAGAGACTAAATATATATTTTTGGATTTTTAGATGATTAATAAAAGATTATTTAAGTGTTTGATGTTGCTTTTATTTCTTAATATTGTACCCGAAATAATATTTTCAGAACGGAAAAAGAATTCTCGAGAGTGTTCAATAACTGGGACATGTCTGTTCAATATTAGGGACATAGGCACTTTCAGTGTTCAATAATTGGGACATTTGCATGCTTCACATTGTTATTCTTTTTTTTTTCATTCGAAATTATTTAAAAATAATTTAAAGGGTGATTTTTCGAAAGTAAAAATATCAAAGTATCATTTGAACATGAAAGCGATGGTTTTTTCTCGATTTTATATTTTTTCCTCACCAAATTCAATCCCCCAGATCCTTACCTGTTCAATAATTTATCCGCGAAAAATGCAAAAATACCTAAACTTTAATTTTGTCCACCCTTCAAAGTGTTACCCTTTGTCTTCGATTGAATGCACCCCTTTTAGATGTAGTCCGAGAGTAAGAACAATAGAGGGGTGGCGCATCCCTCAATTTTTGTCTTCAATGTGCCCCCATAGCGAACTTTCAGTCGGTTTGCATCACAAGAATTTTCGTTTCCGTTTCACTGAAATCGGTGTACCGCTTGTGGTGCAAAACCAGCCCTATCACGCTTTACTCCAAGGGGTGGTTTCACCCCTTACAATCGTTTTCCCGCCGATAAAAAAAAACATACTAATAATTCTTGATGCTCTACCCTATACACAAGTCTCAACAAAATCGAAGGCGGACACCAAACCGATGATATCCAAGTCCGCATCATTGTAGTGCAACGAAAATCAATTCTTTTTAATTATTTCAATTTTTTGCCAATTTAGGTTTGGAAAGTCACTCAAAGGTTTTTACGATATCTTAGTGGACATTTATAACTAGAATTTGCAAAAAAAAAAGGGTTTAGATGATGATAAAAATGAACAAAATAGTCGTTTAATTCCAATGATGCAAACTTTAACGTCGTCCAACGTGATGTTCCTCATTGGTCAAATGATAACCCAATAGTAATAATAATGATAAGAAAATAGTTGAATCGCCGACGATCTTCCACGTGTTCACTTCGACTTCTGTTGCTCGTTTTCAAACGGACGATACTGTGTGCCCACAAGAGGAGTGGCAGGGGGCAAGAGGGTGAGAAGGATCGAGAGAACGCGCCCAGGATGAATATTAAAGAAGCGGAAGGATTATTCCCTGTCGTCGTAGCGTGTGCCAAGCTCGTAAAGTTCTGACCAACCAGAAGAGAGTCTGTTACGTCAATGTCTATATATATACGCCACGATATCTCAGATAAAGTATTCCGAGCATTAATCTCAGAAAATACGGATTACAATTTTTAAAAAGGTTTTGAATACACATTGTTCCGTTTGAAGCGGCGAAAAAGGTGGAAATGTTAATTTGATGTCGGGTATAATCGTCGGGGTCGTGTGAAGGTCAACTTGGAAATGTTTCATTGGAAGCCTGACTTTTTATTGTATAAAACTTATGGCTTGTTCGAGAGCTTTTCAAAACACTTTGGATAAGTAGTTGTTTCAGTTACGACACCTGAACGTAACAGAAAAAGAAAACAAATTCTTAACGTTATAAAACACGACGTGGATCGTACTCGTTTCAAGTCTCAGACGTTGAGAACTGCCGTGACCAGCCTTACGATAACGCTTCGTCAATGAGCGGAAAGTACAATGGTCTTCAAGCTGTGCTGTAAGCATTTTCGAATTTTTGGAAGAACTTTTTATATATTTTACCGCCTCAAGTAACAGGTATAAGATTCTAACTGATTGCTTGAACAAAGCAGAATCTGAGAAGATGCCACAAAGGCCTTCTTGAGAGGCTATAAAGAGATAAAACATTACAAACTTGTAAACATTTCAGAGAACGAAGAAGATTCAGGTGAATCACGAGTCACTCCTCGGAGTTTGTCCAACAAAATGCTAAAGATGGAAACAGGGCTGTATGGAGTATTTTGGGTCAAGTGAACAAAACTAGCGAAATGCCACAAAACCCGAGAATGGATGTAAACATAGGTGTCTCAATGTTGGCATCACTAAAAAGCTTCATAGACAGTAAATGCTACAGCTTTGGAGAATATGAGGAGAAAGTTAACTGATTGCACGAAATATGAGAATGAAACAAAGCGTAAACGCAGAATACGTACGTTTAGCTCATCTAGATTGCGTGCAAGCTCCTGAAGTTAATTTTACAATTTCGGATAAATTTTGAACCCAGAGCTTCGTTCCAGTTATATTAGGAGTACAACTTTGCAGTGGCCGTTTTTCTTAGGGAGCCACTGCGGCCGAAGTAGTGGCCCTAGCTCAATAAAAAAGTGGCATTTTAAACTAGAGGCTCTGCCAATGTAAACAATTTAAAAAAGCTAACGGATACGTGTATGCATTATAAAGTTATTGGCACTCAAATATGGCAACCTACGAGCCGAATTCTCAGCATTTGCGGGGGGTTATGATTTACTTCTTCAACATCAAGAAATCTGCGGCTGAGGCCCACCGTTTGCTTGTAGATGCTTAAGGGGACGATTCTATTAGTGAGAAAACGTGTCGGCGGTGGTTTCATCGCTTCAAAAGTGGAGATTTTGAGGTCGAGAACCAGCATGGTGGCGGATGGCAGAAAGTTTTTAAAGACGCCGAATTGGAGACCTTGTTGGACCAGGTTTCGTGCCAAACTCAAGAGGAACTCGCCGAGACGTTAGGAGTAACCCAGCAAGCAGTTTCAAAACGTCTCCGGGATATGGGTATGATCCAAAAGCAAGGAAACTGGGTCCCGCATGAGTTGAAGCCGAGAGACATCGAGCGCCGATTTTTCACCTGTGAATAACTGCTCCAAAGACAACAAACGAAGGGATTTTTCCACCGGATTGTGACTGGAAATGAAAAGTGGGTTTACTACGATAATCCTAAACGCCGAAAATCATGGGGACTGCCTGGTCATATTCCGTCATCGACGCCCAAACCGAATATTCACGGATCCAAAGTGATGCTGTGTATCCAGTGGGACCAGCTGAGCGTTGTGTACTATGATCTGCTCAAACCATCCGAAACCATCACAGGGGAACTCTACTGACGTCAGTTAATGCGCTTGAGTAAGGCACTCAAAGAGAAACGGCCACAATTCAACGAAAGACATGACAAGGTGATACTGCAGCATGACAATGCCCGACCCCATGTTGCAAATGTCGTGAAAAAGTACTTGGAAACGCTGAAATGGGAGGTTTTATCCCACCCGCCGTACTCTCCAGACATTGCCCCTTCCGACTATCACTTGTTCCGGTCAATGGCACACGATTTGGCTGACCAGCACTTCGGTACTTACGAAGAAGTCAAAAATTGGGTCGATTCCTAGATTGCCTCCAAGGACCAAGACTTTTATCGACGCGGGATTCGAATGCTGCCTGAAAGATGGGCCGAGGTCGTAGCTAGCGACGGGCAGTACTTTGATTAAAAAATATGTAGCCACTTTTTTATAATAAAGCCTTAAACTTTTGAAAAAAAACGGTCACTGCAAAGTTGTACTCCTAATAGATAAACATGAAAGTGCACTGCGGAAGACACTTGAGGCATACAAACTTACGCACACACGTTTTGAGTTTCTTAACGAATTGGAAACACTTTCTAATGAAGAAATATTAGCCGCAGCTGAAAACTTGGTAGACACGTATAACAATCCCACATGAAAATAAAATATATAAAAAATATATCGAAAAATATATAAAACATGTATTAAATATAATTGGTTCGAAAAGATGGATATGCCAATTATATTTTTCGGTAAAAGTAAAACCTATACGATATACAAATATAAATCGATTTAAGATACATCTTAAATATATCAAACATACAAACTGAATGTATGGTTTATATATTTTAAATATGGTTGTTTAAGCAACTTGAGTGACAGATGACGTTGCAAATGAAAAACATCCTCAAGTCGGTATCTCGCGCAGACCTAGCCGCACTAGCCGGAATAAATGATCGGACAAAAAAATTGAAGGTTATGTGGTTCTATTCGATTATCGCTCGCTATGCGAACGCAATTAAGTAATTGATCCGATAATGTTAGTTACTCTTGTAAATCCACACATTTCTCAATGAACTAATATTGTGTATTGTACGATATGCAGACGATACGAAAGTTAATTTAACAAGTAGAACTAGCTCAGTGGGGAACGTCCCAGTTCATCACTCAGAGGTCCCGGGTTCGAAACCACCTTACGGCGTGTAAGCGTCTGATATAATTTAAATTTGAACCATTAATATATTTTAACCGCAAACACCATAATCGTAATTAATGATAAGGAAAAATATCGTAAAAGGGTGCAATGATGTAAATAACGTCGTAACAAAATTTTTAAGAATATTTCAAGTATAGTTTAAATATATTAGGTGTACAAATAAGTTTTAGGACAGTTTTCAAAAAATTCAAGATTTATTAAAAAATAAGTAAAACACAGTTATTCATCGAAGTAATCTCCATCGCACTGAATGACCTTCAGCCATCTCTCAGTTAACTCGCGGATGCCTTTCGCAAAGAAACTTTCGTCTTGCGAGGTGAGAAATTTAGCGACCCATTTTTCCACTTCTTCAAATGTTTTGAATCGCACGTCAGACAAATCGTTCTGCATTTTCCGGAATAAATGATAATCGGATGGGGCTAAGTCTGGTGAATACGCCGGGTGTGGTACAGCTTCCCATCCAAGCGCTAGTAACGTATCCTTGACCGGTTTACCCACATGAGGCCGCGCGTTGTCATGGAGTAGTTTTACTGGACGTTTTCCTTTACCAGAAAATGGACGTTTCTTCTCAATTTCTTGATTCACTTGCATCAATTGATGACAATAGCGATCGGTAGTAACTGTTTGACCAGGTTTGAGAAGTTCATAATACAGTACGCTTTTCATATCCCACCATATGCACAGCATGACTTTGTTACAATGAACATTGCGCTTTGGCGTGGATGTTGTCGGCTCGCCGGGGTCAACCCAATGATATTTGCGTTTCGGATTATCAAAATAAATCCAGTTTTCATCGCCGGTCACAATTTTCCACAAGAAAGACTTTCTATGTTGCTTGTTGTAAAGACTCACACAAATGTTAAGACGGCTGTTTTTATTTTCTTGAGTCAGAAAGTGTGGTACCCACTTTGTTCCTTTTCGAATCTTACCCATTGCTTTTAAACGATAAGAAACAGTTTGTTGAGTTACTCCAAGCTGTTCCGAAAGTTGTTTCTCCGTCTGACAAGAGTTTTCATCCAGCAACGCTTGCAGTTCCTGATCGTCCACCTTTACAGGAGGCCCCGTGCGTTCACGGTCACTAACGTCGAAATCACCTTCTTTGAATCGCTTATACCAATACTCACATGTACTTTTAGATACAATGTTGTCTCCAAGAACATATCGATTCACACATATCGAGTGAACATATCGAGTGAACATATCGATTCACACGCTTTCCTAACACTTTTTCCTTGATGGAATTCATAGCGAATGCAGTGTCTAATAAATAGCTTATCGGTCTGCATGTTTAATTTACAGAATTTATAGGTTATGTTTATGACTCCTTTACGTTTCGATACTACATATCAAGCGCCATCTATGATAAGTGAGCGGGACTTTTGAATTAATTTAGAATAGCTGTTATGATACAAAATCGAAGTGTCCTAAAACTTATTTGTACACCTAATAATATTCTGATTATTCTAGTCTTGTTATTATTATTATCGGAATATTATGAACATAATAATGATAAGGATATTGTGAAAAAAATATTCATCCATAGTGTTTTAAAAAGCTCACGAGCCAAGTTACAACAATATCCAATAAAAATTGAAGTTCCAATTCCGTCAAACCTTCAACTTGGCGCTTATACCGAAGGTCAAATTTTCGTTTCCATGCTTTTTCTGTCACAAAAGGAAGCAATTTTTGTTTGAAATATTTTTTATTATAGCGTTGAAATTTGCGTCGTTGGAATGCAACAAAAGTTCTTTTAAATTTTTTTCCTTCCCTCCATTTTCACTGTAATCTATAATTTTTTGTATAGACTAGGGTCGTGGGTCTCTAATGAAGATGAGAAAAATGGTTCGGGACGATTTCGTACCCAAAATTGAAAAAATAAATGTGAGCAATGGAAGAAAAATGAACTTTCGTTGCATTCCAACGATGCAAACTTCATTTTTAATTATTTATCCGAGCTTCATCCGAAACACCCTGTATACATACCTACATACATATATCTCTCCCGTTTCTTTTTTCCCTCGTATTCTCGCAACGTCGTTTCCGGTTCTTTATATTTCGTCACGATTCCAAAAGCCCCTTAGAACACGCGGAAGCACCTGACGCCAAAATATTTCCCCGCGATTCCTTCGAGCCGCTGCTTCTTTCTTCTCCTTCTTTTTTTTTACTCCTGCATCGCGGCAGTGAAGACACGGAGTGCCAATTCGACCGTCGAAATCAATAATCGAGGTATCTCAAAATGTTGTTATCCAGGCGTTCTCGTTCGTTTCAGAATGAAATAAAAATCGAATCGGAAGTCCTTATATTTGCGATATTCATCAGTTCATTACTTTGACTGTATGTTTAGTATAAAAACAATATCAATTTAAAAAATCGCAAATACGACAAGAACTTATCAGTCAAACAACTCTGTCGATAATATTTTGTAAGTGATCAATTTGCAATACTGACGATATGAATAATAATAAAAATTATGAATAATAATAACAATAATAATAAACCCCTAATTTATCGTGTTATATTATATGCTTATTTAATTTTTATTTGCGGTTATATTACGCAAAATTTACGCAAAATTGTATTACGTACAATTTATAATGTATATTATAAATATACATGGACACACACATGCAACGTATTATACCTACCCCTATTATAATACACTTATAATAATAATTATTATTAATACGTATTCCGTGAATTATTGTTTTTGCAATGTTGCCCACTTAAAGGACTGCAATACTTTGCAAATCATTACAAACCCAAACAATTATGTCGAAAAAATTTTGTAAACAATAAACTTTACACAATTTTCCATATGTATAATAATAATTATTATTATTATTTGCGATATTAAGGCTCCACTGAAAGGTCTGCAATATTAATCAAACTATTCCAAACCCAAACGATTCTGTCGAAAATATTCCGTAAATAATCAATATTGAAATATTTTCTATCTGCATTATTATTATTATTATTATTATCATCATCATTGTTTCCCGTGAACTATTGTTTTTTTTTTTTTTTCAATATCATGGACCCAATTAAAGGTCTGCAATATTCGGCGAACCCTTCGATAATATCCCGCCAAAACTAATTCTTTCGCGATATTCCGGATGTCTGCATTTTGCAATGAAACGAGAACTTTTCGTTTCCCAAATCCTGTATCGTGTTTCGTATCAAAGTTCAATTGACTCGAGTCCGAAGCGCAAAGATTGTCGCTCGTGTGGGCCACGATGAAAAATAAAAAAAATAAACAGGAGGCAAGCGGCGTCGGAGTGAAAAAAAATTAACGTTTTGTCCGGATGAGTGAACGAGCTCTCTCCTCTCGCACCTGTCGTGCTCACGAAGGGTCCCCGTTCGACGCAAGCCACCGCAGTCTTCATATACGCGAGGACGAACCGACCAACAGACTTTTTTCTTCTCTCCTTGCTCTCTTCCTCTCTCGTGGCCCTCTCTCTCTCTCTCTCTTGCTCTCTTTACCGCACTCTTCCTTCTCACCTTTGCGAACAAAGGGAGTTCCCGATTTCGTACACCTTTGCCTCTCTTTCGGTCTATATCCTGCACCGTTTCAAGTTCCCCTTCGGTCCTTTTTTACCTCACCGTATTAGCAAATGTACAGCAGACTTCAGTTCACAGTCCCAGAAGTTATTATTTTTGGAAATATTTGTGGAATTTGTTTTTTCATTAATTCTATCTCGAAATAGTGCTCGGCGATAGGACAAGCAGATTTTCGAGGATTCCTATATAAATAAAGAGAGAGAGAGAGAGTGAGACAGAGGGAAGATCAAGAAAAAAAAACATAACGATATATTTCGAAAGAAGAAAACGAGTTTTCAGTGAGTAGGAATAATTTTTTGTTTTTTTTTTCTACTTCACTGCATAGACATTATTTGAGACCGGTATTTTAAATTATTACGAAAATGTTTGTGCTGGCGTGTATATTAGACGGTGCAAAAAAGAACATTTCGTGCATAGATACATATGTGTACGTGTTTTTGAAGTTTGCATCGTTGAAATGCAATGAGAATTAATGAGAATTAGGGAGTTTGAAGTTTGCATAGTTGGAATGCATTGAGAAATAATATTTCTGAATTTCAAATAATGCAGCAATACTTCATGCAGAAAATAAATCATTTTTCGCATATTATTATTATTTCCTTTTATGTTGAGCGAGGCGACTCAAAAAAATGGTTTAAAAAAACTTCTATGGACTCAAATTTTTTAATTACTTGTAGTTTGCGAACACACTAAAAAGAACGATCAATAATATAATAATAATACCAATCTGCACACATTGTTGAATCAGGGGTCCAAAGCTCTGCAAGTCCAATAATTATTCTTATTTCACTATTGATAATTCTTTGCTATTGTCCTCAATCTACGAATAATAAACAAGTTTGATTCCGTGCGACAGTGAAAAAAAAAATTCATTTTCAAAGTTGCCTACCCCTCACTTGAAAAAATAATAATACGTCGAAAATAATTCGCTTTTGTAGAAAGCATTACCGGGTTATTTGATAGCGGAAAACATGTCCTCCATTTCTTTCGCGGGATCTTGACTGTAACATTTTTTTAACAAATAATATTTTTTCCACCAGGCAAAATCGACAATGATTGCGAATTAATTGTAAATAAATTTGTTGACGACATCGTTTATCAATCTTCTTCCCTTTATCGCTCTCTCTTCCCGTCTCTCGTCCGTGCTGGTCCTCGTTTCCTCTTTCGTTATTCTTCTTTTACTTTTGATATTTCAGATCTGATTATACATATTTTGGCTGGTGCAAGAGTTCGTGCGTTTTGATTCTTGTCACAGAAATGGGACGAACTTTTGCATCGACCCTAATATAATCAGATTTTAAATATGAGCAAATAAAAACATATATATATATATGCATTCTGCAGCTGATGGAATATTGTTGTAATGATTTATCGGGTCCTTCGTTCTTATATACGACAATACTGCAGAAAAATACATGGTTCGGGACCCACATAGCGAAGGATTTACCATCGGAGAGGAGCCCGAGTGCGGTCCCCGGCTCTCCAGTATACACCGAATGAAAACCGGTTCTCTCTCTCGGCGCCCGAGACCGATCACAAAGAACGATCCGCGCCTTGTCCAGAAACGGTTGCCCCTCGAGAAGAGAGAGCGAGAGAGAGAGAGAGTGAGAGAGAGAGAGAGAGAGAGAGAGAAGGGGGAGAGAGAGAGAGAGGGAGAGTAATCATGGGGAAGCTCCTTCGTGCTTACTACTATGTAGTATGGGAACGCTCTACTCGCTCGTTTCTACCGCACCGATCCTCTCCGCGAACTATCACATAGCCTCGACGTTGTTTTTTCGATCGCGTACTCGTATGTCCGTACACGCGATTCTTCATTCTTTGTTCCTTTTTTCGCCCATCGCTCTCGCTACAAGACGATAGTGAGTGACGCAAAGTAGAGCTGTTTGCTTTTTTTTCCTCGCGCAGACCATGTCGATAGTGCTTGGAGAATTTTTACTCTCGGTCGGATCGTCGCTGAGGAGACGAAATGTGGCCTTTTTTGTTTGGAGAGGAAAAAATGGCGAGCTGATTTTTGGGCATCTCTGGAGGCTGGAAATATTATTTTGGTCATTTTTTAATTTCGATTATTGTGCCAATAGCTGGAGAGTAGTGTGATAAATAATGGGAAATTTGTCTCGGCATTGATTATTATAACTATTATTGTTAATATGATTGCAGCAATGGGCAATATCCTATTCGTCAATATTCTATTTATAAATTTTTAAAAACTATTTTTTATTGTTATTGTATATACTATCGCAGAAAAATTTGAGTAATGATAGGAATACTCCATACCCAATAACTGACTGAAATCTTAATTATCAACAATATTATTGTTGTTATTGTCACTACTACCGCTATCACTACTATTACCATAATTTGGCTCGTAGTTATTTTACAATTCTTTTTTCACATATTCACTATCGTAACAGGAGAAAAAAAGTAATCGCCTGTACAACAATTATAGCTGAAGTTCCAAACTTTGTGAGAACCTTCGTATCAGTCGTTTCTCTCCAAATCGATTGATGACGTTGAAGTCCATGGTTTGAACGAAAATAAAAGTTTTTTTCTTCATTGCCTAATTTCGTTGGCAGACTTGAGCCACGAAATTTACGCGAACATTCTTTTAGAGTCTTATTTAGTGATCTGCAACTTAAACTTTATAATAATGAAAATGAGATATTGAAAACAATTTTCGTTGCATTTCAACGATGCATACGTCAACCCCATATTTAACGGTCGAATTGCTCTTGTTGATAGATCGTAGACAGCTCACAAAAATATGCCACATTCTCTCCGGCAATTCTTCCGATTGTTAAGAACGAACGATACCTCGTGGCCAATTGCAAAAAGAACCCTCGAAGGCTCGCGACACCCGACCTCACCGGTGAACCTCGAGATCGTTGCAAAATCGGCTAACCGTGACCGAGCAAGGACTCACGGGGGGAAAAAAGGCGAAGTTGGTGAAAAGGAACAAGAAAATGTGTGTGTGTGTGTGTGTGTGTGTGTGTGTGTGTTTCACAGCAATTTTTGAAATTTCTTGGGAATGCTTGAGAGTGCCTGTGCCTCCGTCACAATGGAATCAGAAACAGAAGAGAGAATGGGACGAAAGGGCGGGGCAGCGCGAAGGGTGGTTAAGAGATCGCTAGGATTTCTAGCAAATGTGTGTACCTGTAAAATCCCTTGGAATTTTCCGAACCTTGGTCGTCGTTAGGCTCAGGTAACCTAGAACCTTTTTGGATCTTCCTGGGATTTGGCGAAATAGGCGGTCAATGCTATATATATATATATATATATATATATATAGGGCCGGCAGTTTGTCGACATTCTCCTGGCTCTCTTCTACAATTCTGCACGCACCATTTTACCGTTTATTGGGAGTTATTACGTACCCTCTAAGAACTCAGGGCAATTAATGCGATTCCTTTTTGTCGACGTCGAATTTACATGGACACACACATGCACGCGCGCACACACACACACACACACACACACAAATGTCAACGTATTTAAAATGAAACACTGCAACATTTTACCTTCTTGATTATTTTGTCTCTAACTCAAAAGTTGTCGAAATACGCCAATCAATTTTTTGGGTGGTTCTAAAAGTATCGGCCAAAAAATTTCAAAAAAAATTCTGTAGAAATTATAGCAAATTCAAAATCGAAAGTTAAAAGAGTTTCTCCAACGATAACGCTTCGAATTCTGCCAGTGCTGAAGCATCGGATAATGAAGATTGCGTTGATGACGAAGCCGAAATTGATGGCGGAACTCAAGAAGAAGAAGAAGAAGAAGACTATGATGACGAAAGAAACGCTGAGGAGGAGAGTGACAACGAAGTAGCTTCAGATGTTTCAGCCATCACTGGTACAACTTTTGTGGCAAAAGATAAAACGGTTTGGAATAAAACTCCGCCTCAAAACCATCAAACTTCGGCTAGAAATATTGTTAGGCAGAGAGCAGGACCGCATAAAAGTACGGAAATTTTATTGATCTCTGGCACATTACAAAAATTCATCCCGTTGGAAATGGTTTACATTATCGTTCGGTGCACAAATAAAAAAGCGGAAGCCGAGTATCAAGATCACAATAGCAAGCATCCACGGAACGAGCCCCGTGTATGGAAGAAAGTTACGGTAACTGAAATGTACTCTTTTTTTGGAATCTTGATAGGTGCTAGTGCAAATAACTAAAACACAGACCATATAGATGAAATGTGGAAGAAAACCTCATATCCGCTATATCGTGCAACGATGGAACGAAGGCGATTTCAGTCGCTTTTACGTTTTATACGTTTTGACGATTACACTACACGCCAGGAACGAGCAGCCAATGATAAGGCTGCACCTATTTTTGATATTTGGAACATGCTGAATGCAAACCTAGCGGCGGTGTATAGACCAACGGAGCACTTGACTATCGACGAACAGCTCTTTCCTTTTCGAGGAAGAACGAAGTTTACCCAGTACATGCCATCGAAGCCTGCTAAATACGGTCTAAAAGTATTTTGGTTGTGCGACGCAAGTAATGTTTATCCACTGAAAGGGATGTTCTATACAGGCAAACAAGGTAATCCTCGAGAAGTCAATCAAGGAGAACGAGTTGTGAAAGAACTGTTCGCCGCTTACAAAGGATCTGGCCGGAACATAAGCATGGACAGATTTTTCACGACCTTACCGTTGGCAGAGAGTCTTTTGTCATGGAAGCTCACTATCGTCGGTACTTGGAAAAAAAATGAAACATGCATTCCTCAAGAAATGAAACCGTCGAACTCTAGACCATTATTGTCAACGCTTTCTGGATTTCACGAGAACGTTACCATCTGTTCGTATGTTCCGAAGAAAAACAAAGCGGTGATTCTTCTCAGTACGACGCACAATTAGCTACGATCTCTGTTGCATCTCACCAGAAACCAGAAATGATTTTGTTTTACAACAAAACCAAAGGTGGCGTTGATACTATAGATCAGATGTGCATGAGATATTCCACCCAACGGCAAACGTGCAGATGGCCGCTAGTTTTTTTTTTTAAAATATTTTGGATGTCGCCGGTGTTGCTGCGTACGTCACTTACTATGAAAATAATTATATGCTTGCAAAAAAACTAACAGACGCAGACTTTTTCTACGCCAGCTCTCGGGAGAACTAGCCATGTCAATGATAGAAGAGCGATTTTCTAACCAGCAAGTAATGCGAAATCATGCAACGAAAATCGCAATCGAAAGTTACTATGAAAGGCCAGTAACAGAAGTGGTAACTGATAACAACGATCAACGAGACACTAGTGGTAGAAAAGTTGTAGTTGGATCATGCTACATTTGCAACGAGCAGCCTTTTCGAAAGAGAAGAAAGACAGGGAGTCTTGCGTTGACTGTAACAAACCCGTTTGTAATCAGCACAGAGCAAAAATCACAAAATGTTTGAATTGTAATCATTGATTTCTAATATATCTGTGTAAAAGATTGAAATTTAATTATTTTTTTGTAATATTTCATACAGTATTTGTATATTACTGTGCAAAAAACGAAAACTCCGTGATTTTTGTCCAACAATCACATTGCAAAATGTGATAGTTGTTATTGTTATATACAGTACATTCAATAAAAACTATTTGACATAAATATATATTGTTATTATTCATATATTAATCCATATTTACTCATTACATTTTTACAAACTTTTCTTTTATGATATACTATACGAAAATCATGCCTTTTCTATCGGGGTACCCAGGTATCCGGGTGGCTCATACAGAATTGCTCAAATCATGGGGTTTCGAGAAGGTTTTGGCCAATCTTTTTTGGAAAATATTATCCAACAAAACGTACGCCGATGGGTGGCAACACAAGGGTTAAAAAATGTCAACTCGATATAAGCCCTTGATTCGGACATTTCTCTCCCTCGTGGTTTCCACTATTCGTTTGAAATAAACTTCAAAATGGAATAAAAACTGCAGCATGTGTCGGTAGCCAAATATCACAAAGATACATGTATATCGTCGTGTTTGTGCCACACTCGCACTCATTTGCCCAAGCCTCTTCACCGTCTCTCCTCTTATTCGATCATTCCATGGACGTACTCGTCTCCCGTAAATACGTACACTCCTCTCGTGCATTAAATTTTCTTCATCATTCTCGGTATACTTCTGTTTCCATCGTTCGTTCTGTTGTGCGGTTACTCCAAGCATGACCCACGAGGCTAATTCAAAAAGTATCTCTCTCGTCGTTTTACTCTCTCCTTGTCTCTCTTTCTCTGTCTTACTACTCGCACGTCTCCCATATCGTTACTACAGTATTCCGACATTTGTCTCTTGAAATATTCTCTCTCTCTCTCTCTCTCTCTCTCTCTCGCTTTTGTCTTCTCTTTGTGCGGTTGAAATTCACGTAGCGTGAAAAAAGACCGATCGTGCAATCAGATAATGCCGAATATTCCCGGAAACGCTCGCGCGCACTTAGCCCGCAGAGTATTCGCATGAGGATAGCGCGAGCCTCATCGCTCGTTGAATATCATAAACCCTGACGAACAAGCGAGAGAGGGAAGCAAGTTTACGTTACTCTGTTCCACCTGTTTCGAAGAGGCTCGCGCAGCTGCTAATACATTTTTCCACCTTGCCCTTGAGTCAAGGGACAAGGGCGTTACGCCCATCAATGTCAACAGGGATATAATGATTGTTCTAAAAAAAATTTGGAAAACCATTGAACTTCTCGAATGAATTACTACAGTTGGAGAAGTTCCCGTCATTGTGTCCATTGCAAAAGCAGAAAAAAGTTTTAAACGAGATTATTGGAATTTTAGCTGATTTAGTAAAGTTTCTCCAGGGAAAATCGAGAATTTAGAGCTAAGCTTTATATCGCCGCGTAGACAGTTCTGTAACAAACCATCCAAGTCCTCGCGAAATTCCATTTCGACATTTAATTCTTCTTTAAACCAATGTCACACGACGGATACAAACCGTTCTATGGTTTTTACTGCAACTAGCGCAAACCAGGTGGCGTTATTTGGCTCAAAATTAATTCGAAGTTCGATTATCGCGAGATTGGAAGATTCGAGTTGTTTATAGTTTTCGAAAATCGAAAAAAATGACAAACTGTATGTGAAAAATGTAGCGTGGCTTTGTACTACAACAAGCAAAACAACTGCTTTAAAGTATTCCACACATCATAAAAGAATGTTACGACACAACGTAACATTTCTGTCAAGCTGCCTTTATTGCTTTATAACTAGACCCCTGATCAAATGTTTTAAAAAACTACATAATACGTGTTTTTTCCATTTATTTATTAAAACTTACTGTAAATTCAACTATTTTTTACGTTTTTACGTTGTCGATTTACGAAGGGTTATTTTATGGTGTTGAAGTTCGTATCGTTTAAACGCAAAGAAAGTTCATCTTTACGTTTTTTTCTTTTCTTATTTTATCGTTATAGTAGATCTTTTTTTAATGGATTTATCGTGTAGAACGTTAAATAAATAACTTGAAAATGGTTGAGGGATTTTCATAGGCAACATTTCTCAAAAAAAAAAATAAAAGGAAAACAGACATTTTAATTTTTAGTGCATTCCAACGATGAGAACGTCAACTTCGTCGGATTTTTACGTATTGCCCGTTTACCAATTGCAACCTTACCTATAACCCCCCCAACGCACTTCGTCTCGTATATATGTATAAAATAATAACGATAATATTTGTGAAAGGTTCCTTTCGACATTATATAATTTCATATATATTACTATTAAAAAACTGGATGTGAAATATTAAATGATCAAAGGATGCAGGGAGACTGGTAGAGAATAGCAGCCGTGCTAGGATGCACAAATATTGGGATCAGGAAAAAATAAAGATAGAGGACAAAGAACAGTGGGCCACGAATGAGGTGGGGCAACGTGGGAAGGGAGGGAAGTAAAGGGTTTAAGGGGTTATATACAGTCAGGAAGCCCAAAAAGATCGATTTTTCAAGATTTTTTCTTGAGAAGACCTTTAAATCTATTAACGTAAAAATTTGTACACATATTATGATAACTGAACTGTATTTTAACTTTTTTTATTAGTAAAAGTAATTATTTTGAAAGCTGCTATAGCTGATTTCCGGGAACACCTCTAAAAAAGCGTCAGTTTGTTGAAAATTTCAACTGTATATAACCCCTTAAAGAAGAGTCGTGCAGACTGTGCGGGAAAGGAAAAGCGAATTTGGAGCATATAAGGCAATACGAGGCACTTAAAAAAAAAAAAATTATAAGTAGAGATGCGAGGAAGAATGTGGATGAACTCTTTATAGACGCAAAGAAGCAGATAGGATGGAACGAACTGCTAGATAGAGAAATTAGACCCGTACTCTGTGAATACGTGAGAAAGTTCGAGGAAAAGGTGCGAACCAGAGAAAACAAGAAGTAAAAAGGCTACGAGACGATAAGTTGTAATGGAAATGTAGTGATAGAGAAAAGGAGAGTAATGGAAACCAAAGACAAGATTATATCTAGACTCAAGCGTAGGATAAGAGAAAAGTATGTAACCGCCGCGATTTGATGGAATATTCTTAAGCTCGAGAGGCAAGAATGGCTAAATAAATCGAATCTAATCTATATTACTATTAATATATATTTCCATATAAATATTCATAATATTACTATAGAATTAGTTTTTATATGATAACAGTAAAGCGAAAGATTAAGCTCTATTTTTTATGAATGTTGGGTCGACGGAGCATAATTTAGCGCAGGCCATGTAAGACTCATCGGTCGTGAGATTATTGTTCTTACTAATTTATCGTCCGTGATGTTCGGTACGGGTTGACGGTAATACGCGTCGCGGGGGGAGACGGGCTTTGCGCGCGGTCAGTACAAATTGAGATGGACGTAAATGGCCAGAATGATTTCTGGTCCTTCACCCGCGGTTGGGCGTGTCCCCCGCATCTGGTCTCTTTCTCTACTTCTCTCGTATTTGCCTCTCTTACGCTACGTTCAGAGTTTTCACGATTCTCACGACGAAGGAAAATAAAAACAATAAACAACAATAATAATGATAACAACGATATAGAGGCAGGGTTGAACAAATATGTGAAATATCAATATTAATGACAAGGAATTTTCAAAGAATTTACAGCAGAAGTGATGAAAATTTTCAGAAAGATTTAGAAAATACAAAATATTTAAAACAGAGACATGAAGAAATGAATAATTTTTTTACTACTTGAAGCAGCGGCATTGAAAAATATTGAATATTTGTAATTTTTTAAAAATCGTTGCATTCCAACCATGCAATCTTCATGCTCGTTCGAATCAATCTTCCCTTCTCTCTTACTCATATTTCTCCCTTTCTCGTACCCAAGCATTCACATCTGCCTCGGGCCTTTACTTTATCATTATTTTTCCCTTATTTCTCTCTTTTCTCCTTCATCTCCCCCTCTCTCGGAGATTCCACGATAATATCGCGAATACACGCAACGCGTAGACGCAACGAGAGAGACTCAGATGCTCTTTATTCACAATTTTAGCCGAGTTCGCCGCATACCCAAGCACCGCTCATTCAGGACCGAGTCACATGTGTTGGCCATCAGAAGTTGAAGAATTCTTGATAAAAAAAAGTTTCGGGTTATCAAATTCGTATGCAAATGAACGGCAATCACTTGCCGAAATATTCCGGGGCGACTTATCGAAAAGTTTAACACGGGAAGGTGTATTGAAAGGTTTTTTTTTGGCAGCGAACACGTCTGCTATCCGAAAATATAGCCGCCTGCAGCGCCGCATTTTATGGTTTCTTCTTGCCCTCCTGTAACTAAAATAGAATTATTTCAGATTTTTTATTCGACTTTTTTTCCCCGTTTACATTTTATAGTTTTCCAGTCACGTCAATCGATTGACTTCAAACGATTTTAAACGATCAAATCTGACGAAATTATTTTTACAGGAAGTGATTATTTTTGTAGATTTAAAATCAATTTAGTCGTTATAGATAGAATATTTAAGTAATATAGTTAATTTGTTGACTTCAAACTTGAGCTTCACCCTTTATGATTCCGGTCAAAGAAATGCATAACAAAAAAATGTTGTCTGTAACGGCGCCACCAGAAAAGGAACAAAAAGGCGAAAAACGGTCGTTTTCGTAAAAAATAGTAAAATAAAGGAAACGGATTGAAGGTATTCACCTTCATTACGTTTTGGGTTTTTTCGCATGCCATTTCTACAAAGCAACTTTTTTAAATAATTGGCGCGACATGCGCAGTACATTTTTACACTGCAGGCTATGAAAGTCAGATGTTCGAATTGGTTTTTATGAAAATTCTGCATAAGATCTTTTTTCATAAAGTTTCCTTGATATTTAACGTTTAAAAGAAGACTTTTCTAGATAAAACAAATAACCAAAAGTATTTTTAAACAAAACCGGGTCAAAATTTTTATTTCGAAATTTTTATTTCGAAAACAATGGGGCTTCTACTAAACTGAAGTTCCAGCACATAGTAGGACATCATCTTACCTATCGACACTTGCAGGATTATTCATTTATAATAGGACCCCCTGCATGTTATATAATAGAAAGAAGCAAAACAAAAAGAAATAACATTTTTTTAGTGTTCAGTATTTTGCTAAAATAATTAGTAGAATATTGTAAATATTTAGAATAATAGTAAAATATAATATAATCTTCAGGCTATTACAA
Organism: Ophion obscuratus; assembly: GCA_964007375.1. NCBI lineage: Eukaryota > Metazoa > Arthropoda > Insecta > Hymenoptera > Ichneumonidae > Ophion > Ophion obscuratus. The sequence continues at coordinate 69,995,328 of OZ023313.1, read as the reverse complement.
TTAAAAAAAGTATCGTTGCCGGAGTATTGCAAAAATAATTAACTGCACATTGTGCAATTCCTCACTTCCGAACTATCGCAAAAAAGAATTATTCAAGATTGCTATAATTATTGTTTCCGGCATATTATGGACGCAATGGCATGCGGAATAGTGCGAATATACTTATTTCCAATATCACAGAGTAGAAACCATTATCCCGTGCTAAGAATTACAAAATTAAAAAAATCCCGTGTAAAGAGTTGAAAAAAGAATTAAAAACAAATGGAAGTTCGCTCAATAATAGATTTCTCTTAAAATAAATTTAAAAATCATCCCTCTGAAAGAAAAAGTGCCTAATACAATAAACGAGGCAAATACAAATGAATAATTCGTTGAAAAACAAAACAAAACAAAATTGCACTGAAATCAAAGTACTAAAAATGCTATTTCCGGGTTATTGCCCTGCTTATCATCCGCTCTTTATCAATGGCCCCGTTGCGATGAATCTCTTGCTCCGCATAATTTAATTTACGAGCGTTACGCCAGGCGACCTTACCCAGTCTGTCCAATCGATAAAACGAAAGATTAATCGTCGCGACACACCCGATGATAAGTCTTATCGGACGCGCACGCTTTATTGTTTACCCTACTTCCCATTGATACGTCCCGTTGTGTATAAACGGATCAACGCCATGTGGTGCATACTGGTAATGCTGTGTGACTTGGAGAGAGCGAAAGAGAGAGAGACGGAGGTTGATTGATCGATTATGACCGTGCCTTAGCGATACAATGGGGCAAACGATCAAATTGATACAAAGATGATAGAAGCCACGAATGGCAAAATAATAAAGACTAACGAGCTTCGGGCCCAAAGAACAGGTCGATTTTCAATATTTATTTCTGGTGAAAGTATTAGTATGACGAGGTCGGGATTTTATACACAGCTGATGCATATTCTTGCCGAGTGAAAGTTTTTTTCTTAATTGAAAAATATCGATGAACAGTGAACTTATAATTATTTGAAGTGACGCTTTTGCTGCATGGTCAATTGGTGGAGGTGCTACTGGCAACTTGGCTGATCTCAAATAAAAAAAATCTACTTTTAGTATAGTAGTCAAGCTTTCGTATGACCGGATACTTTTTTGAAATTTTAAACATTACGAAAAGGGCGAGCTTCAGAAAAAAAAACGCTTTCCGACCAAGAAAGTCATCTTCCATAATTTCGTATCAACGAATAGATAAACACATGGAAAAATAATCTGGTCATGCGATAGGAAATACTATACACTATGGTTTGTCCGAATTTCAATTGAATTGGACGTATTGAATAAAACGTAGTTTCGAGAAAAATGAAAGAGAAAAGGGTGAGAGCAGTGATCGATTTGCTCCCCCCCCCCCCCCCCCCCACAAAAATCGTCATAACTCGGTTAATTTATAAAATTCCCACAAAACATTTGCTGCAAATGAAATTCAAGAACTCAGGCTATGAAACCATGCGATAAAAAATCGTATTTTTTAAATTTACTTCACAAAAGTAATAAATCAAAATAACAGAATGTAAAGTAGAAAATAATATCAACTTCAGCTACGTAATAGGGACAATGTTTCACACAGTAAAGTGATTATAATTCATATTATTTAAATAGTAAAATGAAAATCCGACCGGCAGGGTATAATTATGAAAAATTATATCGAACAAAAAGAGAAAGAGCGAAAAATCATCTCGTGATGTGCATAAGCAATTTCGTCATATTATAATCGAGGATTGCACCCGTGCGTGTGTGTTTTAAAAGTGCACATACCTGCCTATGCGTGTGTGTAAACGCGTGTACGCCATTACAAGTGTACATATATAATAGTAAGAGGAGCGATGCAGGGTCAGTTCTTCAGCTGATAATTTAGTATGCGTAGTAGGCCATCGAGAATTCACCGTACGCTGAGGTTTACCCCGGTACAGTGGGGTGTGAGTGCGAGAGTAAGAACGAAGTAAGATGAGAGAGAGAGAGAGAGAGAGAGAGAGAGAGAGAGAGAGAGAGAATTTTTAACCTACACATACGATCAAATAGAAAAAAAGTTCCGTGTATACAATGCGACTACTATACAGTTTGCATACGACCCCTCTCTTTCCCTGCCTCCCTCTCTTCCGCCCTTCGTGGCATTCATTTACTTACGAAAAACGAATAAAACTGCATACGCGTGTAGGATATACGTATATATATATGGAAAGGCGCGAGATGAAAGATTTCGAGTCGTACGAGACTGGTCGAGTGAGTCTCACAATCAACAGTCCAATGTCGGAGAGAAAAGGAGCGAGAGAGAGTGAGAGAAATGCATGACTCGGGGGGGGGGGGGGGGGGGGTTCACTTACTACGTGGCCGCAAGTCGATCTACTACGCGAGAGATCGGGAGAGCTTCACACACATTCTATAGTAAATCGAGTATAGTACTATGAGTCAGTCACACCCACGAGTTGCTTATGAGCGAACGAGAGCGAGAGAGAGAGAGAGGCATCGTGCGGTGCTGTGGCTCGATTCTCCTCTCTCGTTGCGGGTTCAAAACCCTCGTGTGGTGAGACTTGCTAGATGTTCGTTTTCCTATACACAGGCGAGGTCATGCCGACTTATATATATATATTAGGAGTACAACTCTGCAGTGACCGTTTTACTTAGAGAGTCACTGCGGCCGAAGTGGTGGCCCTAGCTCAATAAAAAAAGTGGCATTTTAAACTAGAGGCTCTGCCAATGTAAACAATTTAAAAAAGCTAACGGATACGTGTATGCATTATAAAGTTATTGGCACTCAAACATGGCAACCTACGAGCCGAATTCTCAGCATTTGCGGGAACTGCTCCAAAGACAACAAAGGAAGGGATTTTTGCACAGGATTGTGACTGGAGATGAAAAGTGGGTTTACTACGATAATCCTAAACGCCGAAAATCATGGGGACTGCCTGGTCATATTCCGTCATCGACGCCCAAACCGAATATTCACGGATCCAAAGTGATGCTGTGTATCTGGTGGGACCAGCTGGGCGTTGTGAACTATGCGCTGCTCAAACCATCCGAAACCATCACTGGGGAACTCTACCGACGTCAGTTGATGCGCTTGAGTAAGGCACTCAAAGAGAAACGGCCACAATTCAACGAAACACATGACAAGGTGATACTGCAGCATGACAATGCCCGACCCCATGTTGAAAATGTCGTGAAAAAGTACTTGGAAACGCTGAAATGGGAGGTTTTATCCCACCCGCCGTACTCTCCAGACATTGCCCCTTCCGACTATCACTTGTTCCGGTCAATGGCACACGGTTTGGCTGACCAGCACTTCGGTACTTACGAAGAAGTCAAAAATTGGGTCGATTCCTGGATTGCCTCCAAGGACCAAGACTTTTATCGACGCGGGATTCGAATGCTACCTGAAAGATGGGCCGAGGTCGTAGCTAGCGACGGGCAGTACTTTGATTAAAAAATATGTAGCCACTTTTTTATAATAAAGCCTTAAACTTTTGAAAAAAACGGTCACTGCAAAGTTGTACTCCCTATATATATATATATATTGTGTGTGTATGTACATCACTTTCTTGCTCGACGTATTTGTGGTTTTCCATATTGTGCCAAATACTGCAATTGTGTGCCATTTGCTCATGAACAGAGGGTCATTTGGAAAATGTATCGGTCCCTTGTCCGCGTCCAAGTTGGCGAGAAAAGAACGAGAAAGAGAGCGATGGAGAGAGAGAGAGAGAGAGAGAGAGAGAGAGAGAGAGAGAGAGAGAGAGAAATAATATCTCGCCTTGTACCAGGTCGCGAACCACGGATGAAGAATCCTGCGACCGCGATATAAATGCTGTTCGAGCAATTTCTGATATCCCCCTTTTCATAACCTTACCGAGAATATAGGCGCGCTCTCCGACTGTGTCGGCCGATCGAGAAAACTCAAGTGGACATCGTCCGATGCCAAATTGTCCTAATTTTTCTGCGATATTTAAATTTTCATTCTCCCGAATAACAACGAGATGCAGCATGGAACTTAGGGAAACTCTGCGCAAGTTGAGCCACAACTTGACGTATTCTTTAATGAAAACAAACGATAAAAAATAATTTTTAATACAAATTTATGCATAAAATTGATTGGCGAAGGCCGAGTCTCCATTATAAACATAAATATAAAAAATAAAATGTTTGTCGAGAATATATGTGCATATATATCGAAGCTGCTTACGAAAAGTAGCATGTTTCAGAATTCTTACGAAAACAAGCACGTTTGATATCACCGCGAAAACTAGCATGTTTCGGCTTCCGACACGAAAACTAGCAAATTTGGATTTTCGCCACGAAAACTGGCACTTTTTGATATTCTTCGCGAAAACTAGCACGTTTTGGCTTTCACCACGAAAAGAAGCAGATTTCGATATTCACCGCGAAAATTAACATGTTTCAGGAACACTGGAATTGTTTCCGACTTTTCTTCCATGCTTTTTTACGCCTTGTCTCTATTTTTTTTACTCCGATTCCTTTGACCGCAATCGGAATATTACGATTTTTTAGACCTCTCAAAAATTTTCATTTGGACTTCAATTAAAATTGCAAGTATTCGGAAAATATTCGTTCAACCTTACGTCGACACAGTCCACGTTAAATATGATTTTGACCAAGAAGGACGAGAGATGAAAATCTTAAAAAAAAAAAAAAAAAAAAAAAAAAAGCATGGATAATGTTCGAATGCTCCAATTAAAACAGACGTCAGATAAAAAATTGGTCCTTGGAGGCAATCCAGGAATCGACCCAATTTTTGACTTCTTCGTAAGTACCGAAGTGCTGGTCAGCCAAATCGTGTGCCATTGACCGGAACAAGTGATAGTCGGAAGGTGCAGTGTCTGGAGAGTACGGCGGGTGGGATAAAACCTCCCATTTCAGCGTTTCCAAGTACTTTTTCACGACATTTGCAACATGGGGTCGGGCATTGTCATGCTGCAGTATCACCTTGTCATGTATTTCGTTGAATTGTGGCCGTTTCTCTTTGAGTGCCTTACTCAAGCGCATCAACTGACGTCGGTAGAGTTCCCCCGTGATGGTTTCGGATGGTTTGAGCAGCTCATAGTACACAACGCCACAGCTGGTCCCACCAGATACACAGCATCACTTTGGATCCGTGAATATTCGGTTTGGGCGTCGATGACGGAATATGACCAGGCAGTCCCCATGATTTTCAGCGTTTAGGATTATCGTAGTAAACCCACTTTTCATCTCCAGTCACAATCCTGTGCAAAAATCCCTTCCTTTGTTGTCTTTGGAGCAGTTCCCGCAAATGCTGAGAATTCGGCTCGTAGGTTGCCATGTTTGAGTGCCAATAACTTTATAATGCATACACGTATCCGTTAGCTTTTTTAAATTGTTTACATTGGCAGAGCCTCTAGTTTAAAATGCCACTTTTTTTATTGAGCTCCGGCCACTACTTCGGCTGCAGTGGCTCTCTAAGTAAAACGGTCACCTCAAAGTTGTACTCCATAGAAAATGAGCAAAAGTTACGAGAGTTCTAACGCGTGTCGCACCCCGTTATTTATCATTGCAGTCGTGTGAATGTTGGATACAGAGAGCAGACACAGCACCGGGCTGGATCAGGGACCTACGAGGGACCCTTGGCTCACGATGGATTACTATCTCGGCACGGACAGTCTCTCCCTGCAGGAGATGCTCGACGTCGACATCAAGTGCGAGATCGAGGGTGTAATCGGTGGACATCCCGAGCTCGGCTTCAACTTTACGGATCTCTCGCCCCTCGAGCTTGACGACGATCCGGTCGGATGCCAGGGCGATCTCAACGGATGGTTCGGTGCAGCGAGCTTGCTCAATGGCAACAGCAACAGTTCCCACAGGTGCTTGTCATTATCATTATTATTAACGTCAATGATTTTTCTCAAATTTCGAAACGAATATTTATTTATCCCGCAACGGATGCACTTTGCGAAAAAATCTTTCATACAAAAACTTCGCGATTATGAGAAGGAAAAATAACGGTGGTCGTTACTTTTTTATTTCGTTGCTATTTTCAACGAAATAAAATTAAGTTATTTCAAGGTTATTTCGAAATTTCGAAATAACGAAAAGTTATTTCAAGGTCAACTCAGGGTTTTCAAATGGGGATCAATATTTTTTATTTTGGAATCATTTTCCGCGTGAGAAAATAAAAAACGTTTGGTCGAATTTTTTTGTTGTTTTTCATTGATTTTGATTTTTCGAAGAAATTTTGAATACTCAACCGACGAACGCTAACGACGAACTTTCAAACAAAAGCTTCGTGATTATGAGAACGAAAAATAACGGTGGTGGTTATTTTTTATTTCGTTGCTATTTTCAAGGTTATTTCAAGGTCAACTCAGGTTTTTCAAATGGGAACCAATATTTTTTTACTTTGGAATCATTTTCCGCGCAAGGAAATAAAAATCGTTCGGTCGATTTTTTTTTCTCCTTGATCTTGAATTTTCGAAAATATTTTGAATACTCAACCGACGAAGATAGCCAATGAATCAGTACCAAATATTAAAAATATGAGTTAAATCGAGAAAAGTTACTTTTTATGAAATTTATCTTTTAGGTCAGATAAGAAACGTTTGTTTGCAAGCTTGACTCCAATTTTTCAAGTTATTTTTAATATTTGATACTGATTTATTTGATATCTATTCAGTTGATTTTCGAAGACATTTTGAATACTCAACTGAATAGATATCAAATAAATCAGTTTCAAATATTAAAAATAACTTGAAAAATTGGAGTCAAGCTTGCAAACAAATGTTTCTTATCTGACCTAAAAGATAAACTTCATAAAAAGTAACTTTTGTCAATTCAACTCATATTTTTAATATTTGGTACTGATCAATTGGCTATCTTCGTCGGTTGAGTATTCAAAATATCTGCGAAAATTCAAGATCAAGGAGGAAAAAAAATTCGACCGAACGATTTTTATTTCGTTGCGCGGAGAATGATACCAAAGTAAAAAATATTGTTTCCCATTTGAAAAACCTGAGTCCACCTTGAAATAACCTTGAAAATAGCAACGAAATAAAAAATAACCACCACCGTTATTTTTCGTTCTCATAATCACGAAGCTTTTGTTTGAAAGTTCGTCGTTAGCGTTCGTCGGTTGAGTATTCAAAATTTCTTCGACAAATCAAATTGGAGTCAAATTGAAAAACGTTTTATTCAAAAGATACACATTTACCTACGCAAAAAAAAATTCTCAAATAAAATATCTTAGTTCCCATTTTTTAAGTTGACCTTAAGGGGCTATACCAGTGTGAACGCTGAACATTTAACTGATTTTCGGGAATTTTTTGGAAGAAAAGTACGCAATTAAATGTTTCGGAAAATTAATAATATATTTGGCCATATTTGACCTATAATACATAATTTTTTCATAGTAAAGTATTGAGATCGAAGCGACTTATGCGCTGCCTTCGAAGGCGCCAAAAAAAAAGTTCCTCCACTGCTGACATGATTCCGGCCGATTGGGTAGCTGAAACCGAAAAAGGAAAAAATTGTCGTTGAACTGGAAGGTATTTTCTGTACAATGACGTAGGATTTTCGAAAAATATCAAAATTCAACAAAATGGCGTAGTTATGAAAAAAGTCTGTTTTCTTGTCTATAAAATGGTCATTTTTTTCAATGCCAAATCGTCAATTTTCATCCAGTCGAAAAATATCCTACGTCATTGCAGAGTAAATATATTCAAGAGGTCTCAGTTCAAATTTCAAGTCAATCGGATAATTGCTTTTTGAGTTACAATGTCAGCAAATTTGAAAAATCTCATTTCGAGACGAACGCGTTTAAAGATTTAACTGTCGATTTTTGCAAGATAAAATGATATTTACCACAAAGCTGCTGATTACAGGATATTATTGAAAGTATAAACTGTCGTAAAAGGCGAAAAAAAATCGATTTTTTGAAAGTGTCACACTGGTATAGCCCCTTAAAATGACTGAAAATTGTCACCAAAAGAAAAGAAAAGCAACACCCTCATTTTTTTTCAACTATGCTTGAATTTTTTTTCCTAAAGTGTATCCCTCTCGAGATATCTCGTTGCTTCGACTAAAACGTCACGCCCTGTATATGTGGCGTATACGCGGGCTACACCCACATATCCATACAACAACTTCCTGCTCGGAACATACGCATGGAACAAAAAGAAATCTTCAGATTGAAAGTTTAATAAAAAAACATTCTCAATCCTGACTCTTCCTTTCTTCCTACCTATAAAAAACAACATGCTAGATTCAAGCCCAAATGGTAGCGCTCGATGTTTTTTCCACCATCAGGTTTGCACCGAAAATTCGGTTGGATCGTTATTTTTAAAAATATTTTTAATAGCATTCTACGTAAACGACAATCTCGGATGAATTTAAGGGGTAAGGCCACTGTAACGGCCCAAAAAAAAAGGTTTTTTCACTAATTTTTTGCTCCCGAAATTGAAGGTATTTGAAAAAAAAACTTTGAATGGTGTTATCGGGCATACATTAAACTTTATTATAAAATTTTTTTACAGTAAAAAAAAAACAAAATGGCGGTTCCACAGCTATCTTCCCGGGACATGTTTTGCTTCCAGGGCTCCGCGGCACGCAGCACCACTGGTGCACTTTTGAATCTAGAACAAAAAAAAAACCATTAATCTAGAGGGCTATAGCTAGAGAATGTCGATCGGATTTTAAAAAGTATCAATTTTTGTGGATTTGGCGTGCGTTTGAAAAAAAAAATTGATTTTTGACGAAAAAAACGGCAAGTTTTTTGTTAATAAAAAATCAATAAATAAAGTTCTTGAAAATTCCGATCGACATTCTCAAGATAATGTAAATGTTCACATCTGGTTAAAATTTCAAGTAAAAAAAATGAAAATTGTTCGAGTTATGCTGCGTGCCATTTTGAAAAACCATGTTTCGAGAAAAACGCGTTTAAAGTTTTGCGAATAGTTTTTTATTGGAAAAAATTTAAAAAAGACGTCGCACAGGACCTTTTTTTTCTTATTCTAGAGGGTTTAAACTATTTTTTAAGCCAATAAAAAAAAATCGATTTTTCAAAAAATTTACAGTGGCCTTACCCCTTAAGACGGAATGACACACACTGAGAGAAAAGTGTCTAGTATGTACAAAAAAACGAGCACAGTAAAAGTGGGTATAGTCGAATTCCATATAGTTTATTGTCACCTCAATCCCAATGTGGCTAACACAAGTATAAGCGAAAAGTATACGTGAACATGCGACTTTGGTGGCGTGTTTGACTATCTAGTACCTTCGAAATTACTATACACTATTGTAAAAGGCTTTACAATATCGATATGGTTAATTCGGCTATATCGCAAAATCGGCCCACAAATACTAATGCTGCACTGAGAGCACAGTGCATGGTATTTATGAAAGACGCCCGCGACAAAAGTGGGGATTGTTAAATCCCGTATTGTTTATTGGCACCGTAATCATAATATGGTTAACGGAGACCATATTTCCTTGGAGTGCCATATTTCAGGTGTTTACATTTTATTTTTTTTAAAGGAAACGAGTAAAGCTTTTTGAGAGCGGTTTTTTTCTTGCTCTTATTCGTGATATACAGAGCGTAAAAAAATTCTTTTTTGAAAAAAAAACCCAAAATGGCGGCCGTTGCAGGTCCGCGAAAACAGGTCGTCAAATCGCTGGAGGTAAACGGCTGACATCACTGCCCCCTCTTTGTTGATCTGAAACACAAATTCAAAGCATATTATCAATCTGTGACCCTTTGGTCATGGAATGACGGATGGGTTTTTCGTTTAGTACAAATTTCGGAAAATGGCGGCAATTTAAAAAAAAATCGAATTTTCGCGTTTTTTTTTTCGCATAAAAAGATAAATAATAAATGCAAAAATGTATCTATCGAAAAATCGATCCGTCATTCCGCGAAGACATATTTTCTGAGTATGCTCTCCAAATTTCAGGTCGATATGTTAATTATAGCGGTCAGGAGAATGTCAGCCATTTTTAAAAACGTGTTTTCGAGAAAAACGCGTTTAAAGTTTTGTAATGTGTTTACACAAATGTGTTTGTAATTACCGCTAATCGGCGATGCCTGGTCCATGGAGGCATCCCTCTATGGACGGCAAAACGGCATGATTATAGACGCTTATAGTTGCGTTCACCATATTATTATTGCGGTGTCAATAAACTATAGGGAATTTAACTATGTCCACTATTACCATGGGCGTTTTTTTTTTTTATAAATACCATGGACATTTTTCTCAGTGCAAGTTTGTACTATTTATATGGTTGACATTGACACTTGTTGAGTATAAATTGTTACAAGATCTTACGAAAAGTGACTATACGAACAAAATTATGGTAATCTTATAGTGAAGACGTAAATCATTTGTGGAACTTGTCAATAAAGTAGAGACAGCGGTACCACGCTATGATCGATATAGATATATTAGCGTATTGATTTCAGTTTTAAAAATTCGATATTTCGAAAACTATTGGATTGCGCAAAAAATCCATTTAAGCAGTGACGTATATTATCGAAAAGACGAGCTGTGCAAAAATCCACCTATATCGGAGGTCACAGCTATTCGAAATTGCAGCTGGAATTACCTTTGTCTGTTATGCCAAATCTACGGTCAAAATAACACAAGTACCCGGTAGCATAGTGCAGCGTGCGTAGGTCCTAGGTTCGAATCCATGTTCAGGCGAAATATTTTCTTCGATAGGAATCATTTCAGGAGGTCAGGGAATGACAAATTATGACAAACAATCATACAGGCCTCTCAATGGAGAACTCTTGAATTTATCAAACATCATATGCATTTAGGAGACATACCTTTTTTACTATATTTTAGGCAGTGACTATAAAGTATTGTTGTCCCCTAAGGGTAATACAAAATATGGTTAAAATATGATTGAAGTTATCGTACATTTCTCGCAGCCGTCGCCGTCGGTATGGCAGAACACGATTCTAGATAACCCTCGGATTTACGAAACGGATCTTCAGAATTTTATAAAATTTAGCCAGAAGACGTGAGATTGACGAACAGCTGTCTGCTCATCAAATTTCTTGAATTTGAGAGAAAAAAGTAGATTTTGTTATCAGGTTGAACTCTTGATTGAAATGATGAAAAATAAAGTTTGGCTAACGCCACGACTTAAAGAGGAGCAGAGCAGCATAGCCACCTTGACGGGGTCATCCCACGTGACTAATTTTTTTTTCGATTTTTGTTTGACGTACCATTGACACGCACTATCTTTGGATTTTTACCACACATTTATTTACATTTTTACAGTCCCTCAGAATTTTATCGAACAAAAATAACGAGCTGCATCGACTCTACACTCTTCGAAAGACACTCGGGTGTAAAAAAAAGTTGGTTGACGGCTGCCATGATTCCGTAGGTTTTGCTCGTTTGAAAAAAAAAAATGAAACGGCATTTCAATTTGTAGATCTGAGTCTACGCCGGAACGAGACTAAACTATAAATATCGAGAATTAAATTTTTAGTCCAGTCGAGATAGGTCTAAAATTCGATTAACCTGGAATTAATTCCGGACTTGGATTTTTTTTTATACTTTTGGGGGGCGGGGGGTGGTTGGTAGTGTAAATCTCGATTATCGGGAAAATCCTCCTGGTGCGTTTGCCGCCATCTTGATTTAAAGTGGGATTTTTTGTTTTTCGAATAACTCGCTTACTTTCAACCTTAGAATGAAAATTATCATATCAAAAGTTGTGGAAAATGTAATTCCCCACAAGTTTGGTAATCATAGTTTTTACCCTAGGATCGATATTTATAGAGTTACACTGCAAATAGGGGTAAAAAGTTCGCCCCTAAATTAAGTATAAGTCCGAAAATATTGATCCGAGGGTAAAAATGATACTGACCAAAGTTGAAGAAAACAAAATTTCCTACCCGATTACTTCTTACCATTTTTACGATAAATTTGATAATAAACGAAATAACTGAACTTAAAAAAAAGTTCACCCCTAAATTGAGTATACGTCCGAAAATATTGATCCGAGGGTAAAAATGGTACTGACCAAAGTTGAAGAAAATAAAATTTCCTACCCGATTACTTCTTACCACTTTTACGATAAATTTGATAATAAACGAAATAACTGAACTTAAAAAAAAAGTTCGCCCCTAAATTGAGTATACGTCCGAAAATATTGATCCGAGGGTAAAAATGCTAATAACCAAAGTTGGAGGAAATAAAATTTCCTATGTGATTATTTATTACCATTTTCACAATAAACTTGATAATAAACGAGATAAGTTTAAAAAAAACGTTTTTTTACCCCTTTTAGCAGTCTAACTCTATAAATATCGATCCTAGGGTAAAAACTATGATTACCAAACTTGTGCGGAATTACATTTCCCACAACTTTGAATACAATCATTTTCACTCTAAGGTTAAAAATAAGCGAGTTATTTAAAAAACAAAGAAAAAATTTCTCTTTAAGTCAAGATGACGGCAAACGTTCCAGGGAGACTTTCCCGAAAATCGAGATTTATACTACCAACCAACCACCCCCCCCCCCCCCCCCCCAAGTATAAAAAAAGAAAATTGAAGCCCGGAATTAATTCCAGGTGAAATCCTATTTCGCCTGGACGATTTGGTGCGGTTTTAAAATTTTAGTTCCAAGTTTCTTTATATTTCGACTTTTTCAGCTTCAAAGAAATATGGCGGATATCAGAAATATTCTAGTTCGGGTGAGAACTATAGATTAATTTTCGTTGCATTCCAACGATGCGAATCGTTGTTATTCACTACTCACAAAAATTAAAAGTACAAAGATCACCCAAATTTGTCAGTGATTGTCAATTTTTTTCTGTCTTTAAATTTGCGAAAAAAATATTTGGGCAAACATTTCTTTAGAAAAAATTTAGAGTACTAAAAAGCAATGTTTTCTTTTACAAAGTTTGAATATAGCAATATACCAATGTAGCAGAAAAGATATTTCGTATTAAAAAAAATATATTCTCAATACATAATTTTCCAAACAAAAAACCGGTTTAAACAATGGGATTTTTTAATTCCAGAGTGTACATCGTTTATTTTCCAATGAGAAATTGACAAACGAATAATATTACACTTTCAAAAATAAAAATAAAACATCGTCTGGGAAAAAAAATTATTAGACGGAATTTTACAAAATCGATTATTTTCTTCCTCCAAATTGGTACTTTCGATAAGCGAAAATACCGCGTTTGCGTCATTTTTACCGTTGGGCTTTGCAGCGCATCGTAAGCAATCATACTTGCTGAGAGATACCGCACCTAACGATCAAAATCCTGATCGAGAAGAAAAACAAAATTTTTTTATCAAACAATTATTTTCGCGTCATTTTTAGCGTTGGATTTTACAGCGCGTACACAGCGATCATATTTCGTGAGGGGTATAAAAAGTACCGCACCGACCGATTACAATTGTGGTCGAGAATAAATGCATTAATGATTGTTTAAACAATTATTTTTGCATCACTTGTACCGCTGCGGTTTGCCTAGCACCACCAGCCATATTGGCTGAGAGACCCGAGACCCCTCGCATCTAACGAACACAAACGTGGTCGAGAAAAAGCCTTAGTTGTTCAAACCACTATAACGTAGTCCTATCGCTTCACACGAGGCACACCACTGATCATACTTGAGACTTGTACAATTTATATTTTTAACATATGTAAAAAAGAAATCTTGCAATAACGAAATTTTCCATGTGTAAACTGTTTAACGAATGTTCACATTTAATTAGAGAAATGAACAAATAGTTATTCCAACGATTCGCGCAGTATTTATTGGTTTGATATTCGGCAATATTGGTTCTATCTCCGTCACTTTTTGCTCAACCAGGCGAGTTTAACCTCCGTGCTTTTCAACGTCGATCTGTCAAAACAATGTCAGGTGCGGGAAATATAAAGCATTGTATTCGCGCCACGACTGGTAAAAAAGCGTGGAAAATTTGAGTCGGCGAAATACGTCGGTTAAAAATGAAATATGTGTGGAAATTCGAATGAGTGAGATGAGGTTAGGACTGCAGTCAGCTGTTGCCTTGCTGTCGCGTCTCTTGATCGTAGCAAGTGGTAATTCATCCGATACCGGAAGTTCAAATTAAACTTGATATTACTACTGTGTCCAAAAAATAAGGTGACATTGTATTTATTTCGAAAATTCTTTATTTATTTTTCCAAATCAATTTCATCCTCTTAAAAGTAATCCCCTCCCGATGCAATGCACTTATGCCAACGGATTTTCCAATCTTCGAAACACTGATTGTAGTCACTTTCCGGGATGGCCTTCAGTTCCGTCTTCGCTGCGGCTTGAATCTCTTCTATCGTATCAAAACGGTGTCCCCGGAGCGATCTTTTGAGCTTGCTGAACAGCCAGAAGTCGCACGGCGCCAGATCAGGTGAATACGGTGGTTGCGGAACGATATGGGTTGAGTTTTTGGCGAAATGATCACGAATTACGAGTGCAGTATGGGATATGGTGCATTATCGTGGTGTAAAAACCAAGAATTGTATTTCCACAATTCCGGCCTTTTTAGGCGGATAGCGTTACGCAAACGACGCATAACGTTCAAATAATATTCCTTGTTGACTGTTTGGCCCGGCGGAAGGAATTCATAATGCACAACACCACGATAATCGAAGAAAACAGTCAACATGACCTTGATTTTTGAGCGACTTCGGCGCGATTTTTTTGGTTTCGGCTCTCCTTTGGCACGATATTCGCTCGATTGATCGGTTGTTTCGGGGTCGTAAGCATAGATCCAAGTCTCGTCTCCAGTGATCATGCGTTCCATCTTGTCCTGATAGTCAGAAAGCATCGTTTCACACACTTCAACGCGACGCCTTTTTTCCAAAAAATTCAATGTTTTCGGTACCAGTCGAGATTTAGCGCGCTTGAGGCCCGAAACATTCTTTAAAATGGTATTGACCGAGCCTTTCGATATGCCAACCTCATCAGCAAGGTCTCTAATCGTTAATCGACGGTTTTTCAACACCAAATCTTTGATTTGTTGGACGTGAGCTTCGTCGGTTGAGGTTGATGGTCGCCCAGGACGCTCTTCGTCTTCGACACGTTCACGGCCGGCTTGGAACTCACTATACCACTTGTAAACATTTTTTTTAGACATAGCTTCATCACCAAAGGCTTTCTGCGCCATCCTCAACGTATCCGCAGCAGAAAATTGATTCCGCAAACAAAATTTAATGCAAATTCTTTGCTCAACAAATTTCGACATCGCCAAAAACGAAAAACTCACTTTTAGCAGCTCACAAAACGACGCGTATCTCAAACACTAATGAATATTTTGACATGTAAATTTGACATAGATGTCACTGACAGTACTACCAACGTAAAAAAAAAATAATTCTCCAAATCCTTTGACGCGCGCAGTTTAAATTCAAATGTCACCTTATTTTTTGGACACAGTAGTACATAAAAATTAGGCCAATAAGCGTATTTTTTTCTGAGAGCACTGGAATATTACAAGCGTTAAGTATGTAAATCTGATTATTTTTAAGAAATCTGACGGATTCCCACTATTGTATACACTTTTTTAGCGGCCGGAAATTGGGTTTTTGTATGTCGTCTCGGAATTCCTTCACATAAATACGCAATTTTAATATTTCTTTTCTCTGTAATTAGGTCGATAAACGACCCAGAAATTTTACAGAGACGATTATTAATATTCAGTGAAGCTAAAAAAACAAATTATGATAATCTTATATATTGAAGCCTGGCTTCGTATAATTGATATCTATTAGTCTGGATCTATCTAGCCTCGATATAATAGATATCAAATAAATCAGTATCAAATATTCAAAATAACTTGAAAAATTTGAGTCAAATTGAAAAACGTTTTAGTCCAAAGTTACTCGTTTACTTACGCAAAAAATTATTCTCAAATAAAGTATCTTGGTTCCCATGTTTTAAGTTGACCTTAAGGGGCTATACCAGTGTGAACGTTGAAAATTTTGGGTGATTTTCGGGAATTTTTTCCGACAAAAAGTACTCAATTAAATGTTTCGGAAAATTAAGAATATATTTGGCTATATTTGACCTATATTACGTAATTTTTTCATAGAAAAATATTGAGATCCAAACGACTTACGCGCTGCCTTCAGAGGCGCCAAAAAAAAAAGTTCCTCCACTGCTGACATGATTCCGGCCGATTGAGTAGCTCAAACCGAAAAAGGAAAAAATGTCGTTAAGGAGTAAGGCCACTGTAACGGCCCAAAAAAAAAGGTTTTTTCACTAATTTTTTGCTCCCGAAATTGAAGGTATTTGAAAAAAACTTTTAATGGTGTTATCGGGCATACATTAAACTTTATTATAAAATTTTTTTACAGTAAAAAAAAACAAAATGGCGGTTCCACAGCTATCTTCCCGGGACATGTTTTGCTTCCAGGGCTCCGCGGCACGCAGCACCACTGGTCCACTTTTGAATCTAGAACAAAAAAAAACCATTAATCTAGAGGGCTATAGCTAGAGAATGTCGATCGGATTTTAAAAAGTATCAATTTTTGTGGATTTGGCGTGCGTTTGAAAAAAAAAATTGATTTTTGACGAAAAAAACGGCAAGTTTTTGTTAATAAAAAATCAATAAATAAAGTTCTTGAAAATTCCGATCGACATTCTCAAGATAATGTAAATGTTCACATCTGGTTAAAATTTCAAGTAAAAAAAATGAAAATTGTTCGAGTTATGCTGCGTGCCATTTTGAAAAACCATGTTTCGAGAAAAACGCGTTTAAAGTTTTGCGAATAGTTTTTTTATTGGAAAAAATTCAAAAAAAGAAGTTAAAAGGATTTAAACTATTTTTAAACTAGAGGGTTTAAACTATTTTTTAAGCCAATAAAAAAAAATCGATTTTTCAAAAAATTTACAGTGGCCTTACTCCTTAAACTGAAAGGTATTTGCTGTACAATGACGTAGGATTTTCGAAAAATATCAAAATCTAACAAAATGGCGTAGTTATGAAAAAGTCTGTTTTCTTGCCTATAAAATGGTCGTTTTTTTCAATGCCAAATCGTCAGTTTTCATCCGATAAAAAATATCCTACGTCATTGTGGAGTAAATATACTCAAGAGTACTCAGTTCAAATTTTAAGTCAATCGGATAATTGCTCTTTGAGTTACAATGTCAGCAAATTTGAAGAAATCTCATTTCGAAAAAAACGCGTTTAAAGATTTAACTATCGATTTTTTCGAGATAAAATGATATTGATATAAATGATATAAATGATAATGATACTCTAGAAAGTATAAACTGTCGAAAAAGGCAAAAGAAAATCGATCTTTTTAAAGCGTCACACTGGTATAGCCCCTTAATCAGATGACGAAAATGTAACGATAAAAATAGTATTCCGAATAATAAGAATATCGATAGCAATTTCTAATTAATTTAATATATGAGGCATTCCACGTTTGTTTTCTTGCCTATAAAATGGTGGTTTTTTTCAATGCCAAACCGTCAATTTTCATCCAATCAAACATATCCTACGCCATTGTAGAGTAAATGTATTCAAGAGTACTCAGTTCAAATTTCAAGTCAATCGGATAATTGCTCTTCGAGTTACAATGTCAGCAAATTTGAAAAATCTCATTTCGAGAAAAACGCGTTCAAAGATTTAACGAAAAAAACTTAAACTTCGGGGAGTATCAGAGATACGGCCTTGAAATGTTTTCACGATATTCTCAAAAGTATAAACTGTCGAAAAGGCAAAAAAAAATCGATTTTTTTAAATTGTCACACTGGTATAGCCCCTTAATTATTGCAACATATCAATTAACATTTCTTAGATTGCTTTTACCGCTGTTTTTTGCAGCGCGTCACACCAGCATTGTGTTTGCGCGAATCGCCAGACGATGAATATTCCAAAATATATTGTAATTCGTTTGAGTATTAAAAATATTTAAATAACGATTTTTAATAATTATTTAATCCAAACAAACTCTTGCTGCGAAATTGAGATTGTCCGAAATCTCGAACTTCGTGGGAATTCGGCGTTCGGAAAGAGAAGCAAATTCTTTGTCGATGCTGAGACCGTGTGTACTCGCTGCTCAGGGACAGCATAGCATGCGGGAAGAAAACAATCTTCGACCGCGTGCGCCCGGCGTAGCGAATGCCCACAGCACACACACACACGCGCGCGCGCGCGCGCGCGTTGCGCGGCGGCCTAACAATGTCCGCCTCGACGCAAGAAAGGCGAGGGCCCCCGCGCAGCGTGCATTCGGAACGAACACGCGTTCGTGACGAACGCTCGCCGTGCCACCTATCGGTAGGTAGGAGTAGCTCGAACGAGTTCTGCCCGAGAACGGGGCTGCGTCGAAGCTTCGCTTCGGGTGTTACTCCGTCTTGAAAAAAGAAAGAAAAAAAAGAATTCGGTATTTTCCATCCACAATCTACAAAGCCTACGGCCCCTCGAAGATGGGAGCGACCTCGAGTCGCGCTCGGACGCTCCGGAAAGACCCGAGCCCGCCCGAACCGCTGCGTGACGTCACGACGAGCGTGGTGAGCGTCACTAGGCACGTAAAACCCACGCTAAGCGGTCGTGTTGCGAGTAAAGTTTGCGATTTCTTTTTTTTTCTTCCTTTGCGACGAATAAAATGTCGACAGAGAGGAGAAGTTACCGTTATTGTTTTGTGCCGTCGTGCAAAAATACTACGGTCAGTACGCCGGACAAATTGTTCTTTAGTGTGCCGCACGACGAGGAGAAGCGAAAAAAATGGTACACCGCGGCTCAGCGTCCGGGCACGCCAACGAGAACAAACTTCTCCTGTTGCCAAGATCACTTCGATATCAGAGAGGACATGGAAAATTATGTACGATTCGCCTTGACGGGAGGTCCTGTCAAGCTAAAGGCCGACGCCGTGCCACGTTATTTCGATAGATCGAGGCGAAAACGAGGCAATAAAAAAGCGCGTCGAAACGCCCAAAAAAAATGCCGTCCAGTCAAATTGGACGAGATACGGCTGAAAGCGTGCACGGAAGTCTCGACGTACTGTTCGCCTTACAGTGAATGCAGGTCGGTCTCGCTGCGAACGTGTAAACGATGGCTTTCTCATCATAGGTTTCCCGCGACTACCTGTTGAGCGGGGGGGGGGAAGGGGGGGGGTTCCAGTAGACGAGAAAAATGCTGATTTTGATGATTTTCTTCATTGGTAAGATTTCTTCACCATTTTTGAGACTTAGGGTATGTTTTATTACTACTTTTGGCTACTGCATGGTATTTTTTTTTCTTATAAAATGGCGGATGTGTGGCGCGGTCTCTAAACAGGTTGCGGGGAATGTCGTCAGATGGCGCGACACGTAGCGTCGGCGGGATTAATATGAAGAAAAACAAAACCAGCGAAGATTTTTCTTTCATTAAGGGGGTTAGGCCACAGCAACGGGTATAAAATCATGTGCGAATTTAACCATTTTTTTCGGGTGAAAAAGTGATTCACTCATAAAATTAATTACACATCTATTTAGTATGAATATCAAGCTGTTAGAAAATATATATATATTTTTTGTCGATGTACAAAATGGCCGACTACTAATATTTTCTTTTATCTTTTTTTAGGCGCTCCGCGGCGTGACATTTAGCATCCACAATTTATTACCTAGAACAAAAAACAAAAATTCTCGTCAATCTACATTAGAATACGAATTTCGAAAATATTGTTTTATTCAAAAGTTGTAGGTGTTTGAACTTGAGAAATGAATTATCAGTGAAAAATTTCGTTATAACTGCTCATAAACTGCTCATAAGAATGAAAACTTTTCGATTAATCGGAAATTCCGTACGTACTTCTCTGCGAAGTGCAATTAGGAACATATTTTTTAAATTTGAAGTAAATCGAGTGAAATTTGTCGAAGTTATTTGTCACGCCAATTGGAAAAAAGCTGTTTCGAGAAGTTTCGAGTAGTCGGCCATTTTGTACATCGAAAAAAGAAATATATATATTTTCTAACAGCTTGATATTCATACTAAATAGATGTGTAATTAATTTCATCAGTGAATGACTTTTTCATACGAAAAACAATTGTTAAATTCGCACATGATTTTATAATCGTTAGTGTGGCCTAAGGTCTTAACGGCGGGGTAAAGTTAATTCGGCGAAAAAAGGCATGTTTTTAAGATTTTTTTTTTGGCGTAACGAATAGTGTTCGTTTATTGAAAAATTTACATATAATAAAGTAACATTTGAACAACATTCTCCTAAATTTGCATTGCAAAATATTCAAAATTGAGCGAGTGAAAATTAAACCCCGGAGGCGCCTCGAAAAAAAGTTGCTTTGCGGTGTGCACCATAACTCGCAACAGAATCATTTGAAACAAAAAAATCAAAATGCATTTGTTAAAGGAGATGTTTCTCGAGGTAATGACGGGAGGATTTTTTTCTTTCGATTTTTCGATTTTTCGTAGCACTTGGGAGCCAAAAACCCGATTTTCGCTAAAAAAATCGGCTAATTTGTTGTTGAAAAATTAGTAATTATTAAAAAAAAAAAACAAAAAAGCTCTCGACAATACCTGGTGAATTACGTGAAGAAGTACTGTGCAAAATTTCAAAGCGATTGGTCCAGTAGATTTTGAGTTATCGTGCACACGGACTTCAAATATGACAAGTCTCAGAAAAACGGTTTGAAAAACGCAGAAGAGAAGAGAACGGCATGGAGCAATAGACGCTCAAATACTCATAACTTCGTCAATTTTACTCCAATCGACTTGAAATTTTAACACAATATTCTTGATATTTTATGCATTCATTTAAGGGAGCTTTCCAGTGTGACAGCCCGAAAAATCGCTGTTTTTCGCGATTTTTTTTTTTAAAGAAAAAATAATCTAATCGGTCTGGTTTTTTTTTGTATATTAATTGGGTATTGAAGAATACAAAACAATTTTTTAAAGATCGATTTATTTATTAATTAATATCTATAAAAATGATGAAACAATTGTTGCAGAAAATGCACTTGGATGTGGTGTCCACGTTGGGGGTCACAATTTTGATCTGAAACAAAAAACACAAAAAGATTATTGATCGGTATATAATTGGCTTTCGTGCTATGGAGGCTTTTTTTTTTTTGCAAAAATGGCGCCGGTTTGAACAAAAAGTATCGATTTTAGCATTTTTTTTTGGCAGTTTTTTTTACAAAAAAATAGGAAGATGTCAAAAAAAAAAGCTTCCATAGCACGATAAACAATGACGTTAAGAATATTGTGTAAAAAATTCAACTCGATAGCTTTAAAACTCTGCCCTCCAAGTTGGACACCGTTTTGAAAAATGCTGTTTCGAGAAAAAGGCGTTCAAAGTTTCAAGTGAGGAAATTTTAGGTAAATCGTTTACTTACGGTCAATCAGCGATGCCAAAGAAGCGATGGGAAGAGTGTATACTATTCGATAAAGCAAAAAAAAACAAAATCGATTTTTTGAAAATTTCACACTGGAAAGCTCCCTTAAAAAATTAAAAAAAAATGAAAAAAAAAAATTTGTAATACTTTACCCCGCCCTTAACACAAATACGCAGAATATAAACCAAGTAAAAGAGAGAAATGTTGAAAATCGATTAAATGGTACGCTTTCAAACAAAAAGATCGAATTTTCCGAAAAAAAATGGCTCTATTTTTGGAATAAAAGATACTTTTAAAAAAAATTCGAAAACTTTGAGGCTCATGTTTTAGACGATAAGGTTAGGAAGATTTATACCACATTTCATCAAAATCGCTCGATTAGTTTTTAAGCTCTACGGCACGCCAGTTTTTAAAAAGCCGTTTAGAAGACTGTGCCATACCTCCGCCATTTTGTAAAGATTAATTATTTAAAAAATATCATGTAACAGCCAAAAGTAGTGATAAAAAATACCTTAAGTCTCGAGAATGGTGAAAAAAATCTTTCCTAAAAAAAAAAAATCATAGAAATCAGCAAATTTTGTTACTCGCTTGAAGGTAACTTTCCCCTTAAACTTCGAATTAAAGCGCAGCTAAGACATTGTTAATCATAAACTTCTATTCGATATTACACGTAAGAATTTCTTTAATGTGACCTATCACACGTTTGGACAAATAAAAATGATTTCACATACTTACATGCTGAGCTTGGCGTTCCGAATTTCTTTGACAATTCGGACAATTCGGACAATCGCTGTTTCTCATAAATAAGAAATTGCGAAAAAGTCGATTTTTCGTTACTTTAAAAAATGGACTGGTCAAAAATGTTCTAATTTTTTTTTCTCATGTCGATTTTACTGCGTGGCCTCTGGGCCCATGAAACTTAATTTCAACGCTTATTTCTGATGTTATTATTCATGATTTTTTTTGCTCTGAAAATTCATCGATTATTATGAATTTTGTGAAAACAATTGAAAATTCATTTTAAATTGTTTTCACAGACTTTATAATAAATGATGAATTTTCAGTTTTTCAGAATTTATTTTAAATGAATTTAAATTGTTTGGAGTCAATTTAAAAAAAAAAATGATTTTTTTGTGATACAACCGAGGTATTCGTGTTCGAACTTGATGAGTATTTGAAAAAAGGTAATTAATATTTGTCAAATACGATGGCGTATTCCGAGAGCTGTGCTTTCAGCTTAAAAGGCTTTAAAAAAATCGATATTATTATTTGTATCCAAATTGCAGCTGTGTGAAAAAAGCTTTCTGTATCGTACTTTTTTACATTCTTTTTTGTTTATTTTCCGCAGGAATATGTGCTTTATCAAACCTCTGTAATATGTGCAAAAATAATATTGCCGAGATTACAAAAAACGTGCTCCAGCCGGTGAAGCTCAGCTTAAAAATCTCCAGCGGGATTTGAAAAATATTATTCCACGATGTTGAAGTTTGCATCGTTGGAACGCAACGAAAATAATCTTGTTTTTCCAATTTCCCAAATTTCCTTTGGCAGATTTAAGCTACGGAAAATCACCCAAACTTTTTTAGGCTTATTCAGCTATCAACAACCCAAGTCTGTCAAATATGATTTTGAATAATAATGCAAGAGATAAAGAAAAAAAAATCGTTGCCTTCCAACGATGAAAACTTCCACCCCTATATTATTCCGTCCTTCACTTATTCAAGCCCGAGCGTAAAGAACGAATCTTCCGTGGAAATCAAATAGAGACATAATATGATCAAGCGCTACCATTCAGACTTGAGTCGGAGATGTTAAATTTTCTATGCATTGTGGTTTTACATCTACGTTTGTGGCAAATGTGAATTCTATAGGGGAAATGAGGGTATTGAGGCAGGATGCAGGAAATGTCATGTGCCCTTAACGTTTTTTTCTTCGAACGTTCGAGAACCATTTGTTCTTGTACATTCTCATTGAAACGATTTTGATTGCGCTGTTCCTGAAAAATTGCACAACTGCAGCAGGGATTGGCGCGTTTTTTGTCAATTCTCAGTAGACACGAGTGTCCATGGTCGCGAATAAAAGAACAAAGTTTACTGACCCGTTTATACCAATCGGCGATGCTTCGTGTTAATAAATGTGTGTGTATTTTATGTATATATATATGAGTGTGTGTGTATATGTGTGTGCGCACATATCCCTCCCCCTCCCCCTTTTGTCCCATAGTCTATCGATCGGCGTTTCCAAGCGACGTTGTAATTTGCCCCTAAGGGGGTCGACGAACCGCGAGTTCTTGACCCCTGCGAACTACTTCCGTCTCTGTTATTGCCAAGACCGGCTCCTTCCCTCCTCCGCCCCCAACTCTCTCTCTCTCTCTCTCTCTCTCTCTCTCATCTCTCTCTCTCTCTCTCTCTCTCTCTCTCTCTCTCTCTCTCTCTCTCTCTCTCTCTCTCTCTCTCTCTCTCTCTCTCTCTCTCTCTCTCCTCTCTCTCTCTCTCTCCTCTCTCTCTCTCATCTCTCTCGTTCTCTCTC
>OZ023313.1:69708671-69971281 GCA_964007375.1 Ophion obscuratus | reverse complement strand
AGCTGCCATTTTGTAAATAGGGCGCGGGCGCGGAGCGAGCAGAGCGGGGGGCGCCCCTTCGCCGCGCGGCAGGGCACACACACCAGGTGCACACCGTACGGGGTACAGTCCCCCCGAGAAATTCTCGCGACCCTTCTCTTTGTTTACAATAGCCCCGCTGTGTGGCCTCGGTCGAGCCGTCTGGCCCTCGCATTCCCCCCTCTGGATCTGCTCTCTCTCTCCCTCTTTCTCTCCTTTGAGGCATTTTCACGAACATTCTCGCGGTAAATTATACATATGGGGCTTTTTTTGTAAATCGACTTTGGTCTCTTTGGGTGAACAAAAAAAACGATTTTTTCATTGAAAAAATGCTGCGGGTAGCCACTACTGAGCAACACATTGTAGAAGGGTGCCATTAGGTTGGCACAACGAAATATCCCGAGAAGGATGCATTTTGGGAAGAAATGTTTCGAACATAAGGCTTTAGTTTTAAAGGAGAAAAATCATGTTGTGATGCTTTGTTAGTTCGTGGACATTTTCACGAACATTTTTGCAAACGAGTACGAATATTTTTAATTTCGGAATAATTTTTCGCCGGTCAAAATTGATGAATTTGGGCGAAAACTTTTTTGTCTGTAATTTTTGAGGATATTTTGGTTATTTGATCAGATACGCACAAATTGTGATAAAGAGTTGAATTTTTTTTTCCCAACATGGGGAAAAAGTGGCTCTTTAGCCTGACTGGAGATACGCAAACCGGTGAGAACGATCCGAGAACTAAATCCGAGTTGCAGTTGCCCAACTGGACGAATTACCTAAGAAATATCACGGAATTTCTGCAGTAACTTGTTGTGTAGTTGGGAACTGGAATCCGAAGTTTGTAGATGGAGCGAAGCCTTCGCAGGAGCAAACGTGGAAAGCGATATTCGCAGCTATTTCTCTCTCTTTCACAAACTCAATTTTGTCCCCTTACTTTTGTGAAAAAAAAGTTTCTTCACGAGTCGCTCGTCATTCAGTTGCATTTTACATCTCAGGCTCCTCTTTGCGCTCATTTACTTCGTAATCGATTGCTTTTGAAAATGCCGCTTGCATCGTTCGGCTGCCATTGTTGTTCGATTTTTGGCAGCTTTTCAAAGTCTGACCATCGTTTTTTGCCATTTTTTCCATACACACTCCTTTGCCGCTCTTTCGGCCATTTTCCAAGAGGACTTTTCGGGAAAACGAATTTAGATACCACGTTCAATCAAGCGGCATTCTCTCTAAGTCTATTAAATCCGTTTCAAAGCTCGACCATCAAATTTACGTCGCTCAAACAGAACAGACGGCCGTTTGAAATTTGGCGATTTTGTCCATCCCGGAAAAATGAACAAAAGGGCTCGAAATTTTTTGTTGCTCGGCTTTTAAACCGTTCCAGGGTCTGTCTAATCGTAAATGTTCCGTCGATTACGAAAATCACCGATTTCTTGCTGGAAGCTCAAAATTAAATCCGCTTAGCGAAGAAACCGTATTTCTACATGCTTTTGACGATTTATAAAATAAAAATTAAGGGTTTGAGGGCAATAAAAAATTCATTCGTATACACACTGAGAAAAAAACCAATCGAATTAAAAAAACTATATATTGGTTTATCCCAATTAAGGAGTAAGGCCACTGTAACGGCCCAAAAAAAAAGGTTTTTTCACTAATTTTTTGCTCCCGAAATTGAAGGTATTTGAAAAAAAACTTTTAATGGTGTTATCTGGCATACATTAAACTTTATTATAAAATTTTTTTACAGTAAAAAAAAAACAAAATGGCGGTTCCACAGCTATCTTCCCGGGACATGTTTTGCTTCCAGGGCTCCGCGGCACGCAGCACCACTGGTGCACTTTTGAATCTAGAACAAAAAAAAAACCATTAATCTAGAGGGCTATAACTAGAGAATGTCGATCGGATTTTAAAAAGTATCAATTTTTGTGGATTTGGCGTGCGTTTGAAAAAAAAAATTGATTTTTGACGAAAAAAACGGCAAGTTTTTTGTTAATAAGAAATCAATAAATAAAGTTCTTGAAAATTCCGATCGACATTCTCAAGATAATGTAAATGTTCACATCTGGTTAAAATTTCAAGTAAAAAAAATGAAAATTGTTCGAGTTATGCTGCGTGCCATTTTGAAAAACCATGTTTCGAGAAAAACGCGTTTAAAGTTTTGCGAATATTTTTTATTGGAAAATTTTATTGGAATATTTTTTATTGGAAATTTTTTATTGGAAAAAATTAAAAAAAGAAGTTAAAAGGATTTAAACTATTTTTAAACTAGAGGGTTTAAACTATTTTTTAAGCCAATAAAAAAAAATCGATTTTTCAAAAAATTTACAGTGGCCTTACTCCTTAATGTCTGAACGCGGAGTGCCACCGCTATATGAGATCGTTACAATATTATAAAATATTGGAAAATGTGATTGATTTGACGGTAAAAAGAGGCTGTACATTTTCTTTTATCAATTCTTCATGATTATAAAACCTTATATTAAGTTATATTTTAATGGCGCATAATGTTTTTCAGTTTGTTTGGGCCGATTCAGATTCGGGAGCATATACATAGAATAACGAAAAAATATGGCGCGACGCTCGTGGTAATATCCCAAAATTCGGACGACGTGATCTTTAAAAAAATCTTAAAAAAAAAAATTCATTGACATTGTTTTCGTTGATACACCGCCATAATAATATTGAATATGATGTTTTTTAACTGTAAGGAACCACACAAAAAAAATCAGCTCGATTCTGACAGGTGTGACGCTTCCGAATATTTACCCTCGTCAATCTACATTAGTACGCGCGGAATTTAGAAAATATTGCTTTATTCCAAAGTTGTAGGTATTTGAACTTGAGAAATGAATTTTCAGTGAAACATTTCCTTATAACTATTTTATGTTGAAGTTATTTGTCTCGCCAATTGGAAAAAAGCTTTTTCGAGAAGTTTCGAGAAGTTTCGAGTAGTGGGCCATTTTGTACATCGAAAAAAATATATATCCGAGGCATTCCACGTCACTTAGGCCAGTAAAAAGAAATCCACAAATAATTTTCAAAAATCAAGTTACTTTATTGAAAAATATTCACCGAGTGTGGAAATTTTTTAAAAATTCCTGCCGTTTTTTCTCGTTGATTACCATTTTTTAAACATTTTTCCATTCAAATGGCTGTATCTTTGGCAGGATTTGACGTATTTACATTCGTAAAAAACGAAAATGTGCGTCTTTTTCTAGCCTTCCGGAAAGAAATTAATTTAGATTTCATTGAGCAAGTTGAGCGCCCGTTTCACGGCAAAATATGCAAAAATATTTTTTTTTCTCAAGGAAAAACAATCATTGTTTTATTTTTTCAAATTTCCCCAAATTGTGAATACGAAAAACGGATTTTTGGTATTTTTTATATTACGGGATTCCTAAACACCGTGAAGTAACAGCTATTTTTATTTAAAAATTTTTTTTTGATTAATATTCGATTGAAGAGTGGAGCACTCCAAAGCTCCACTCTTTGCATACATACGACATATATGTAATATGTATTTAAAAAACCTGGTAAACATACCGCGAGTGCTCCACACTCTTCAATCGAATATTAATAAAAAATAAAAATAAATAAAAATAGCTGTTACTTCACCGTGTTTAGAAATCCCATAATATAAAAAATACCAAAAATCCGTTTTTCGTATTCACAATTCGGGGAAATTCTTAAAAATGAAAAAAAAAACGAGTGTCTTTCCTCGAGAAAAAAAATATTTTTGCACATTTCGCCCTGAAACGGACGTTCGACTTGCTCAATAAAATCGAAATTAATTTTTTTTCCGGAAGGCTAGAAAAAGACGCACATTTACGTTTTTTTACGAATGTAAATACGTCAAATCCTGCCAAAGATACAGCCATTTGAATGGAAAAATGTAAAAAAAAAAAATGGCAAACGGTGAACATTTTTCAATAAAGTAACTCGATTTTTCAAAATTATCCGTGGATTTTGTTTTTCACTGGCTGAAGTGACGTGGAATGCCTCACGTATTTTCCAACAGCTTCATATTCGTACTAAACAGATGTGTAATTAATTTTACGAGCGAATGACTTTTTCATACGAAAAGAAAATGGTTAAGGGGTAAGGCCACTGTAACGGCCCAAAAAAAAAGGTTTTTTCACTAATTTTTTGCTCCCGAAATTGAAGGTATTTGAAAAAAAACTTTTAATGGTGTTATCGGGCATACATTAAACTTTATTATAAAATTTTTTTACAGTAAAAAAAAAACAAAATGGCGGTTCCACAGCTATCTTCCCGGGACATGTTTTGCTTCCAGGGCTCCGCGGCACGCAGCACCACTGGTGCACTTTTGAATCTAGAACAAAAAAAAAAACCATTAATCTAGAGGGCTATAGCTAGAGAATGTCGATCGGATTTTAAAAAGTATCAATTTTTGTGGATTTGGCGTGCGTTTGAAAAAAAAAATTGATTTTTGACGAAAAAAACGGCAAGTTTTTTGTTAATAAAAAATCAATAAATAAAGTTCTTGAAAATTCCGATCGACATTCTCAAGATAATGTAAATGTTCACATCTGGTTAAAATTTCAAGTAAAAAAAATGAAAATTGTTCGAGTTATGCTGCGTGCCATTTTGAAAAACCATGTTTCGAGAAAAACGCGTTTAAAGCTTTGCGAATAGTTTTTTATTGGAAAAAATTTAAAAAAGAAGTTAAAAGGATTTAAACTATTTTTAAACTAGAGGGTTTAAACTATTTTTTAAGCCAATAAAAAAAAATCGATTTTTCAAAAAATTTACAGTGGCCTTACCCCTTAAGAAAACTCTACCTCCGAAAAGACATTCCTAGAGTCGCCGCTCACTTATTTACCGTTTCATTTTGAAAATTTGTTTGGGTTTGTTTGGGTTTGTTTGGGTTTGTTTGGGTTTGTTTGGGTTCCGCGCTCATGTTCAATCTCGTTTGAGAAGTAACAAAGGTTTTCGTTTATCGGCCGAGGACGTCCACGCCCTTGAGTTCCGTGCGTGCATTCACGAGTTGTTTCTTTCTGATCCACGCAGCGAGCACTTTCCGTACTTCAAGACGGCGCCGAACGGCTGGAAGAACTCGGTCAGGCACAATCTCTCGCTGAACAAGTGTTTCGAGAAGATCGAGAAGCCAGCGGGCAACGGTAATCAACGCAAGGGCTGCCTCTGGGCGATAAATCCGGCGAAGATCGCAAAGATGGACGAGGAGGTGTCGAAGTGGTCGCGAAAGGATCCACTCGCGATAAAGAAAGCGATGATATATCCGGACCATTTGGAGCTGTTGGAGCGGGGCGAGATGAAGTACGCCGGTACGGGTAGCGACGTGTCGGAGGAGACCGAGAGCTCGAGCGACGAGGCGACCGAAGCCATGAGCCCGACGTACGGCGAGGAATTGGCCCTTGGCCACGTCGCGGCGAATTCCGTGACCGACAGCTACGACGAGAGCAGCCAGGATTGCGACGTCGACGTTGCCGAGCATCATCTCTACGACGAGATCGACATCGAGGAGGACAACAAGGAAGCCTTTCACATGCAGCTCAATATCACGAAACAGCAGGAGGACGAACAGCCGCCGTTCGCTTACGAGCTAAGCCCTAGCGCCAAGAGACAAAAGACTTTGACCGGCACCCTTCAGGGTAATTATGTTTATCAGACGGTCACGACGTCGCGCAGGAAAACACCGCTGCTCGTTAGGGCCGCTACGAATACCGGCACTTTTCTCAAAATCGAATAATCACACGGGGCCAATCACGGGCCTCTTTTTTGCCCCTTCTTTTCTTTTTTTTCGTTTATACCCGTCCCGCTTTTGCCCGCCATACACACGCGCGTACACGCCGCGCGAGCGCAGTCCGAAGATTCGATAATTAAAGGCTTTTCGATTTGTATCGATTCGCGCAAGGTCGTACTGTCGTGCTGTATATTGGAATCGGAGAAAATTGGAAGGCTTGTTTTTCGAGATGTGTTTCTGTAGGTGCTGCGGGTAATCCAAGTTTGTTTGAAAATCGGGGCGTGGGTTTTTTTTGGGGATGGAGGTGGATCAGTGCCAAACTACAACCCTCACGAGGTAGGCGCCGGGAGACGAAATGTTCCGAAAAATCCGGGCTTTATTTTTGTCCGCAGCGCCGAAGTCGTGGAAGTTCATTTTCGGGGCGAAAAAGTGAAGTTTTGAAAGATCAGTTTTTATTCGATAACCGTTTAGGAAAAATTTCGACAATTTTTGTTCGAATGGGAACGTTGTAGGCCTTGAAAAGACGCGTCGATCGAGTATTTGATCATCGCTCTGAGAAAATATATTCATCGCCAAAAAAATTGTTGAAGTATAAAGTGAAAATTGTTTATTGAATAACTCGAAAACAAGCGATTTTTCGGGGATGGTCTTGAATGTACGAAATGTAGAGAATAATTTTCTCGATATTTTCGTTCCTACGGACCACCCTTGAATTTTGTTTTTTTGAACCCCTCTCAGGGGTTGAAAGTTCAAAATGTCATTCTGGGAAAACTATTGACCGAAAGTAAAGAGAAAGAAAAGAGACACAAAGGCGGCGAATTGGCGCGATCAATAGTTTTCCCAGAATTTCATTTTGTACATTCAACCCCCGTGAGGGGTTGGAAAATCAAAATTCAAGGGTCGTCCGTAGAATCGAAAATATGGAGAAAATTATTCTCTACACTTCGTACATTCGGACCATACCCGAAAAATCGATTGTTTTCGAGTTATTTAACAAACAATTTTTTGTTGTTTCTAATCATTTTTTTGGGAGGTGAAGATACTATCGGAAAGTGATGCTCGGATACTCGATCAACGCGTCTTTTCAAGGGCTACAACTTTCTCATTTGAACAAAAAGTGTACGATTTTTTTTCCAAAGAGTTATCGAATTAAAACTGATTTTTCAAAATCGCACCCCACTTTTTCACCCCCAAAATGGACTTCCACGACTTCGGCGCCGTGGACGAAACTAAAGCCCGGATTTTTTCGCACATTTTGTCTCACGCCGCCGATCTCGCAGGGATTGTAATTTGGCGTTAATCCACCCCCATCCCCTTTCATCCCTTAAAAAAATCCCTACACCCCGATTTTTAGGCAAACTTCGATTCAGCACCCGCGGCACCTGCAAAATCACCTGTCAAAAAACTAGCCTTCCAATTTTTTCCGGTCACAGGGTTTTACAGCGACAGCACGACTGTACCTACGGATAACGCGGACTTTTTCGAGAACGTACATATCTCCAACGAACATTCAACCCCGAATTTTTCGCAAGTTCCGCTAAGTCGATCTCGAGACAAAAAGGAATCTCAATGTGGACAATGTAATGTAGTTTCTTATGAGAAATGGGAAATTCAAGTTGCAGAAATGTTTCGGAAATATCTACATCAGGTGCACTGGGATATTGATATATTAGGACGAAAATGGTGGAATGAAAGAAACAAAATTAACGTTCGAAGATTGGCACACTAAGTTTGATGAAAAATTGTGAATTCACCCGCGAGTAAAATCATCTAGATATATCCGTCAGGTGCGTTGGAAAATATTAAAAAACTGGAGAAAAAAATGTTCGGAAGAAAAGAAAAAATTTAACCTTGACAATGAAGCACAGTGTTCGATCTTGTGCGCTGGACGAGACAAAAATATTGGAAAGAAAATATTTAAAGAAAACTATAGTTAAAACGTCGGCAATTAAGTACAGTGTTGGATAAAAAATTGTGCATTCGGCAGCAGAAAAAATCTTCTTGATACACGTATTAGGTGCGCTGGAAAATATTGAAATATTCGGAAAAAGAAATTGAAAAGAAAACATATGTAAATGTCGGCAATTTAGCTCTATATATATATATTCAGCAATACAAACAATATCGTTTTCTTAATA
This sequence comes from Ophion obscuratus, assembly GCA_964007375.1. Classification (NCBI taxonomy): domain Eukaryota; kingdom Metazoa; phylum Arthropoda; class Insecta; order Hymenoptera; family Ichneumonidae; genus Ophion; species Ophion obscuratus. The sequence continues at coordinate 69,963,409 of OZ023313.1, read as the reverse complement.
TTTTCATTTTTCAATATTCCGAGACATATATATATATATTGAAAAAAGAAATTGGAAAGAAAAAATATTTAAATGTCAGCAATATAGCACATTGTTTGATGAACAATTGCGAATTAACCTGCAAATAGAATCTCTTGCTATATATATATACATGGTGTCCCAAAACTCAACGATAATCTGAGACCGGATGAAAGGCCAAGTTATACCAGTTCTGGGAAAAACACAAAAAAAATCCATATCACTCAGTTCAGCGATAATAGACATTTAAAAAAAAAGTTGAAATTCGACACCCTTGGTCGCATTTTCAAGTCCTGTGATCACCAATGTCACAATTTCGCTGTGATTTTTTTAATTTCGTGATCTTCATTAACGATGCTATTAATCGCAACTACAAATTAATGCAAAAAACATTGTTAATTTAATAAAATAAGTTAAGTTTTAGTGAGTCATGGTTCACAAAAATATTGTTACTTAACTTTGACACTTCATTTGGAAAAAAAATGTACTACACTACCCTTGGCAAGTTGTTTCAAAAGATGGCGCATTTAATCAAGATTTCAAAATGGTGCAACACTTGCCACCTTTCTTGCCATTAAAAATTGTATTTCTTATTTTTTTCAAATTGAGCTCATTTTGAACAACTCAACATTAGGAATTTTTGTTACTAAAAATTGTTATTTTTTGTTTCTGGTCTGAAATAAAATTATTATTTTTAGTAAAGAGATAATTGAGTCAGTTAATAACCAATTATCTGTTTTACCAATTAGTGTAAAAAACATATTTTATTAAAAAACATATTGTAAAAAACATATGTTTTTTACAATAAAAATTGGTTATTAACTGACTCAATTACCTCTTTACTAAAAATAATAATTTTATTTCAGACCAGAAACAAAAAATAACAAATTTTAGTAACAAAAATTCCTAATGTTGAGTTGTTCAAAATGAGTTCAATTTGAAAAAAATAAGACATAAAATTTTTAATGGCAAGAAAAGTGGCAAGTGTTGCACCATTTTGAAATCTTGATTAAATGCGCCATCTTTTGAAATAACTATTATTTTTAGTAAAGAGGTAATTGAGTCAGTTAATAACCAATTTTTATTGTAAAAAACATATGTTTTTTACAATAAAAATTGGTTATTAACTGACTCAATTATCTCTTTACTAAAAATAATAATTTTATTTCAGACCAGAAACAAAAAATAACAAATTTTAGTAACAAAAATTCCTAATGTTGAGTTGTTCAAAATGAGCTCAATTTGAAAAAAATAAGAAATAAAATTTTTAATGGCAAGAAAGGTGGCAAGTGTTGCACCGTTTTGAAATCTTGATTAAATGCACCATCTTTTGAAACAACTTGCCAAGGGTAGTGTAGTACATTTTTTTTCAAAATGAAGTGTCAAAGTTAAGTAACAATATTTTTGTGAACCATGACTCACTAAAACTTAGCTTATTTTATTAAATTAACAATGTTTTTTGCATTAATTTGTAGTTGCGATTAATAGCATCGTTAATGAAGATCACAAAATTAAAAAAATCACAGCGAAATTGTGACATTGGTGATCACAGGACTTGAAAATGCGACCAAGGGTGTCCAATTTCAACTTTTTTTTTTAAATGTCTATTATTGCTGAACTGAGTGATATGGATTTTTTTTTGTATTTTTCCCAGAACTGGTATAACTTGGCCTTTCATCCGGTCTCAGATTATCGTTGAGTTTTGGGACACCCTGTGTGTATATATATATATATATATATATATATATATATATATATATATATATATATATATATTCAGCAATACAAATAATATCGTTTTCCTAATATTTTCATATTTTCATTTTTCAATATTCCGACACGCGTCTCAAATACAAAACTGCCAAGACGTCGCGACACGTGATTTTCTTTTTTCACGAAAACTAACGCGTAACGGAAAAACTTGTACGGAAACTTCGAACTCGGTACCTCCGTTGGATGTATGTACGTCGGAGCGAAAAAACAAAAAAATCGTTATCTTTCAACAATTTCACACAGCGCGAATTCTCAAAACCAGAGCTGACCCGCGCAATAATCGCGAGAGGAACGTCGTTCGATCGCAGTAGGATAGCGCGATCTCGAAATTTATTCGCGAAAATATTACGTCCTCGGTTGTTGCAAGGGCGTAAATTTTCTCACGACGTCAGACAAACGCCTGTACGTTCGCGAACAAGACAGCGAGATTCGTGCTTTGGGTGTTCGCGAACGTACTCTCATTTTTTTCTCGCTGCACATTTTTTTGTTTCGCAGAAAAATAGTTTCCCCAAGACTTTGCTCGCGACGCGGAGATTTACGGGCCGAAAAAAAAACAAAAAAAAAACTACACTCAACGTTCTTCCAAACGGGAATTTTGTCGCGTATACAATTATTGCACAGAGTTCGTGCTTGAGACAAACAGCCACACACAATCGTTATTCAAGGAGAATGGAAACGGGCTACGGAACTCGTGTATTCGGTCAAGCGTCGATGGACCAGACTGATGTATTGTATATATACGTTTTATACATTGCCGGACTAAGCGAAGAGTGTAGAAAAATTTTCAATTCTCAGTCAACCACCGCCCGCCCCCCCCCCCCACCACCCCCTTTCTTCCGAGCTCCTCAATTGCTCGCAATTGTGTACCACCTGACGTTGATACAATTTATTTTTTACTCATCTCGCGTCAGACTCGCGCCGCGCAGAGTACAAAAGAGCGGGGGAAAAAAAATGATATTGAGAATCGCGGGGTGAAGAACGGTACGCGAATAAAAAGAGGAATGTGGAAATTGTCGTGCACTCCGTCTTTGGAGATCGTTCGATTTTTCGGCCAGTGCAGCGGAGACCGGAATTTAATTGACTTTTGTTTTTGTTCGAGTGGCTCGCGTGTCGCGGCGATGGAGCCTCGAGAAAATCGATTTGTTTTTTTTTTGCGACGCGTACGTGTCGAATGAAAATTCGTCGAAGTTTACGCGGCAGCGTTTTCGAGATGAGAATTATTTTGGTCGAACGGTCGTCGCGGAAAATCGCGAATATTGCCGGAGTTTGTAGAGACGCGTCGATAAATGATTGGAAAATAAACAATGATACGTGGACCGCATTGTGAGAATTGAAGAACGCGCGGAATTAACGAGACGTTGCCCGTGAATAATATTCGAATAAGCGTAAAATCAAAATGATACTCGAAATCGAGCGATAATAGATAAATTATTGCTGTGCGAACAAAAATTTCTGCAACGTAATTCTCAATTCAGCTCGTTCGGGGCTCACTCTTTTTTTTTCGTTAAAAATGCGAAAAAAAATGATTTCGATCTCGATATTTATTAAGGGGTTAGGCCACTCTGGAGACCGAAAAATAGGCTTTTAGGGGACTTTTTTTTTTTAGAAAAACTACAAAGTAAATCGAAATTACAAAAAGGGTGTTTATCATACGTATCAGTGACTGTGTACAATAATATTTTTGAAGCGATTTATTTCAAAATGGCGGCTGTGCAGCGTTTATCTCAAAACTGCATTTTTTTAAGGCCGGAAACATAATTCCGAATATTTTCAACCGATTCACTTGAAATGTTGAATATATCTTGAAAAATACACTGTCTATGGAAGTACGTAGGATTTTTTTTTTTTATATTGCGTAGTTCATTTGTTATTAACAATTATCTGACGATTTTTTAAGCAATTTTTTTACTTTCCAGAAATTTGCCTAGAAAATCGTTAATAACAAATGAACCGTGCAATATAAAAAAAAATCCTACGTACTTCCGTAGACAATGTATTTACAAGATACATTCAACATTTCAAGTGAATCGGTGGAAAATTGTCTGACTTATGTTTCCGGCCTTAAAAATGCAGTTTTCAGTTAAACGCTGCAGAGCCGCCATTTTGAAATTAATCGCTTAAAAAAATTATTGTACACAGCCACTGATATGTATGATAAACAGACTTTTTTGAAATCTAGATTTATTTTGTAGCTTTTCTGAAAAAAAAAAAAAAAAAAAACCAAAAACGCCTATTTTTTTCCTTCAAGGCCTTCAAGCAAACGTCTGTTCTCTTCGACGAGAAACGTGTCATTTTTAAAACAATCCTCCGGTTCTTGAAACTCAAATTCCACGTTCACGATTTTCCACTTCGGATTTTGACATATTTTTCTCACCGTCGAAAACGATGCCTCGAATCTTGCGAAGCTGTCCGCCGTGTATGCTGGGAAAAAAAGAAATCGATTCTCTTTGGTGATCGATCGACGTACGAGCCTCCTCCGGGTCAGGCTCGAAATCCTCGTCTCGCGTGCGAAAACAAAAAAAAGAACAATAAAATACTTAGATACCCGTCCTGTGGGGTAACAGTGACGAGCGCAGCTGAATCTACAATTTAAGAATCTACGAAAGCTCTCTGATCGTCGTGAGTCCACGGTGATCGGCATCGGGACCAGCGAGTCTCGTTGCCGATTCCTCGCGATAGGATTACCGGAAGCGGGAAGTGAAAAACCGGAGTATGAAGAAGAGACGATCCCGTCGTTTCTCACGGGCGCGCAGAGCCCGTCAAGCGCGAGCCTCGCGCAACGTATTACTAAAGTTAGTCCACTGTACAATAGTTGTATATATCATCGCATACTTAATAATTTAGGCGTTTAAGTGAAGAATTGCGTAAACGACAAAAATCGCATAAATAAATAGAAAACAGGCGACGATGCGAGACCATTCGGGCTCGTGTCGGATATCGATTTACCAGAGAAAAGCATTTACTAATGGCTAATTCCGTCATGAGGAGTCGTGGCTTCGGGGACGTTTTTTTTTTTTGCTTTTTTTTTCAATCAACCCCGAGGCCCCCAAACTCGTCTATGCGTACGAGCACGCGTACGCGTCGATAATTTGTAAGCAACGGTGCAACGATCGACGATCGTTCGCATCGGAACTTATGAATGTTTCACTTATACTACTTCAGCGTATACATCCGTTTCTTTTCTCCTTTCGCATTGATCACCGTTAGAACAAGTTAGATAGACATAAATATATAAATATATACATATACGTAAATAACAATATGTGCATACCACACCACACACACGACTAGAAATATAGAAAAGGGCGGCGTCGGTGCGGGCTCGCCCTGTAGTCACGTTTCTCTCGATCGAGGTTTTCGAAATCTTTAGAAAATGTACGAACGATAATTATACACACACATTCGTACACACGAACACACACACGCGCACACTCACGTACACACGCGCGCGCGCACACACACACACGTACACACGCGCGCACACATTCGTGCACACACACACGTACACACGCGCGCACACATTCGTGCACACACACACGTACACACGCGCGCCCGCACACACACACATTCGTACGCACACACACGCGCGCGCGTGCGCGCACACAGACACACACACACGCACACACATTCTTATACGCGCGCGCGCACGCACGCACACACACACACACACACACATTCTCTCTCTCCCTCTCACGCACACACACACACATTCACACACACACACACACACACACACACACACACACACACACACACACACACACACACACACATTCTTGCACACATACACACACACATTCTTGCACACACACACACACACACATTCTTACACACACACACACACACACACACACACACACACACACACACACACACGCACGCACACACATTCTTTCACACATTCTTGCACACATACACACACACACATTCTTACACACACAAACACACACATTCGTACACCATCTCAAGATTTTTGCGGGGGACCGAGCGTCGAAAATGAAGAGACAAACGTTCAACTAAACGTACAACAAAACGATATAACGTCTATGTTTGCTTGTTTTTCATAATGAAGGTTGCATCTTTGGAATAGTCGATTTAGAGCACGAAAATCGCTCAAACGTTTTGTTTTGTTTTTTTTTTTTTTTTCGTATCATTGTCAGAGATTCACGACCTGGATCGATGAAAAAAAAAAAAGGATTGTGGAACATAAAAAAAGCATTTATCGCATTCGACGCGGTTGATTTTTTTCGAATTTTCGTCAAGTTTTTCTTTTTTTTCTTTCGAATTTTCGTCAATTTCGTCACGCAATTGTTTGGAATCTTGCCGTTTGAGAGACGCACGAACGAGGTACAAATTGCGAGGTAATTATTTAGATTTACGAGAGAACGCTGATAATGTCATTATTTCCTTTTGTATAGGCAGGGGGTGTGTGCGTGTGTTTTGTACTTCTGTAAATATGTCCATTTTCTTTTTAAATCGCGCCCGCGTCGTAACTTTTTCATAAGTAGGCTTGATAAGATATACGAAGAAAAAAAAAGCCGGCGGCAAAAAAAGTAGGTATAGATATCGAGAAAGGGAAAATACTTCGAATGGCCGATGTAGCTTATATATTATGTCACATTTTGTAAAATTTCCGACGGTAAACCCACCTTTGTAGTCGCTACCGCTGTACGAAAGCCACGATATGCCAAGTATTCTCGATGACAACAACAAAACTGTGAGTGTGTATATTGTGTACACGCGCATACACACGTATATATATATATATATATATATATATATACACACACATAATTTAAGTAGTTATGTCCCGCGTAACATTGTGAAATTACGATTAAGCTCATCTACGTATTGAAAGAAAGAGAGAAAAAAAGAAACATGTAAAAAAATCGATTTTTCTCTCGTGATCAAAAAGTGATCGTAATAATTTGCGGATTTCGCCTCTCGTATGAGTTATTCGTCGTATTGCTCGCGGTGAATATAAATCGAGGAAGCGACGCCCTTAATTACTGTACAAACATTTTGTTTTTCCGCCCTCCTCCCCCCCCCCCGCGCACTTTTTATTGTGTTTGATTTGTAAAAATTATCGCGGCATACGAGTCATGTAATTTGCGTAGACAAGTGTCCACAGAGGAGAGAGAACGTGTTTCGTTGAATATCCGGTACGTACGCGTGGGCGAAAAGAAGGAGAAAAAAAATCCGTTTTTGTGGCTGAGAGGCCGATTCTGAATTCGCAAAATAATTCGCGGAGCGTTGGCGTATTTTTTTTTTTTTTTTTTTGGTTTTCTCGTAACGATCTCATACGGTATGTCTGTTCAGTGATAGGAGAAGAACGAAGACTGCCTCCCGAAACACATATGTGATGATGAAAAAAAAAAAAAAAACAATTAGCGAACAGGAGAGGAGTTAAGTTTGATCGAGCAAAAAAATTACATTGGGGTACGAGGCTGCTCCCGCGGGGATCGAGCTAGAATCTTGCGGATTCTTCGATTTATCAGTTTTATCATTTTAGATCGGCGTCGAAGAATAGCGAGTTTTTTTTTTTTCTCTTCGACGCAGATGTACGCACGAGACAGTTGGACTTCGAAGCTTTCACGGTTTTCGAGATTAATAATATTTGAGTTTAAGGATAATTCGGCACGGGTTATCAAATCGCGAATGCGAATGCAGCGATGTCGATAAATCTGTTGAAAGGCAAACGGATTTTGAATTTTAAACGCGCCAGACTTCGATGTGTAAGCAATGGAAAAAATAACTAATTCTTTCACGATTGTGCCGAATTGATAATATTCAATTGATAAATTCAATCGATATGCAGAGACAATCGCCCAAAATGTTGTACTACGATTTTTTTTAAATGAAGAAATCCTCGAGGAAAGTCGAGGAAGTAACAGTGATCGTCACTTTTCATAGACGAGTGCATAGACGTGGACATTTTAGCGCGATTTTTCGAGAACAAAACGTGCCGAATTATCCCCATTTCTATCTACATTTTTGTTTCGTTAAAGATGCAGCGAGACTCGGGAAAACTCGAAGTTCGGCTCTCGTCGATTCTGTATGTCTGCGTCTGAGAAGAAAAACAAAAGAGTTCAGGGCTCATCGGTCGAGCCTCCTTGATACCGTGAAAAAGGAACAAAAAAAAATACCAAATGAACAACTGTACGATCTATTACGTACGCGTGCGTGCGCGAGGCAAATTGTAAACTTCGCGAAAACGAAGATGATTAATGATGAAAAACGAAACTTCGTATTTATACATAGTGTTTCTATCGATATACGATAATTATGTAATAGCGAGATAAGGCGAATAAATAGGCGCAAACTTAGATTAGTTTTTGTACCTGTTTGTAACATTTCTAAAAGTAAGCCGATTCAATGGAAGTAGCGCATTATAGTGAGTACATAACAAAACGCAGATTGTATATGTGCAATGAACATTTTAATAAAAAAAAATACAAAATAAGAACGTGGGAAGGGGGCTGGTGTGAACATTCTTAATCTTTTGAGGACGGGAGTGGTCGATATATCGACCAGCCAGGGGGCACGTAATATTTAGGCAACGGGACTCGCGAAAATCAAGCAGCCCAGAGGGATCACATTTTCGCTATATCCACGTTGTTGATCCTGGCTCACGCTGAGAATGTAAGTTGGGGTACTTCTGAAAATAATGCACGATTCTGCACTCTTCTTGTGACACTTTGGACAGGGAGTATTTTTTACTGACGAAGCTTGTTCTATAATAACTGGCGTCCTTGAAATATTCTTCAGGATGACATTACAACACATTGGGTTGGTACAAAAATCTTGCAACACTTTTTTTTTCAATTAAAATATTTTTCCTAGTAATGAAGTTCGAGAACATTCGAGAATAGGAAATACAAGAATGGCCTAGAACCTTGCATGCCGCAGGATATATAAGCGAGTCAGATGTTCCGCGGAGTCAGTATGAGCAAAGATGGATCAACGTGCACTTCGAGCAATCGCATAATACGAATTCTTGCAAGGGCATTCTGTAAGAGCTGAAGCCCGTAATATGTGCAGTGCGTTCAAGGCTAATGTAGTTAATTATTCAACGGTCTCCCGATGATATCAGCGTTTTCATTCTGGCGATACATCTTTTGAAGACAAACCTAGGTCCGGCAGGGAGTCGATTGTGGACGATGAAGAACTGCGAGCACTTATAAAGGCAAAGCCTAATATGTCGTCACGAGAATTAGCCAACAAACTCAACTGCAGTCATCCTAATATCCTTCGACATTTACAAGAGATGGGATATAGGAAAGTTTATTCGTCTCAGATACCGCACAATCTCAGCGAATCAAACAAAGCAACACGCATGTCCATCTGTCTTTCACTCCTGCATCGTCCGCAAAGAAAGGATTTTCTTCGAGAAATAGTCACTGGGGATGAAAGCTGGGTGTTGTATGTTAATCACACGCGCAAGCGTCAGTGGCTATCGAAAGGGGAAAAACCAGAACCGACCCCTAAACAACCCCGTGAAATGAAGAAAGTTTTACTCTGTTGTTGGTGAGATTCTGAGGGCATGCTCTATTACGAATTTCTGCCAACCAACACCACAATACAGGCAGAGATTTATTCTGCACAACTGCAAAAGGTGGCTAAAATTATGAAACAGAAAAGGCGTAAACGTCTTCACGTTCGGCTTCTCCATGACAATGCTCGACCCCACGTCGCTAAGGTGACACAAGACACTATTTCGCAGCTAGGATGGGAAGTTCTATCACACCCACCGTATTCACCAGACTTAGCACCTACCGACTATCACCTGCTTCGAGCTTTGAAGAACTATTTACGGGATAAAAAATTTGATGATCTGTCAGATGTCAAAAATACATTGGACGACTTTCTTAATTCAAGATCAAAAGAATTCTGGTCTGCGGCCCTGATGGAAATCCGCTTATTGGAATTCGACAAATAATGTTGAAATCTGTTAAAAAATGTCAGAAACTGTGAAAATGAATAGATTCTAACATAATTTGAAGGAATCGTACATATTTTGATAGATTCTGTCGGAAATAATCTATGAAAATCGGACAGAACCTCACATATTATGTTAACTTTACGGAATGTCATAAAATCACAGAATTCAATACTTTCTGTCATCTTTTTGTCAGAAAATGTCATGTTTAACAAAAAATGATAAAATTAATTTTCCATTTTTTGACATATTGTTGCATCGAAAAGAATGACAGAAAATGACAAAAAATGATAGAAAACGATAATTTTTATCATAATTTGTTGTCACATTTTTGTTGAATTCTGACAGATTCAGCTGTCATTAAATCACAGAGTTTGATACTTTCTGTCATCTTTATGTCGGAAAATGTCATCTTTTAACAAAAAATGATAAAATTAATTTTCCATTTTTTGACATATTGTTGCATCGAAAAGAATGACAGAAAATGACAAAAAATGATAGAAAACGATAATTTTTATCATAATTTGTTGTCACATTTTTGTTGAATTCTGACAGATTTCAGCTGTCATTAAATCACAGAGTTTGATACTTTCTGTCATCTTTATGTCGGAAAATGTCATCTTTTAACAAAAAATGATAAATAAGTTTTCCATTTTTTGACATATTGTTGCATCGAAAAAAATGACAGAAAATGTCAAAAAATGATAGAAAACGATAATTTTTATCATAATTTGTTGTCACATTTTTGTTGAATTCTGACAGATTTCAGCTGTCATTAAATCACAGATTTTGATACTTTCTGTCATCTTTATGTCGGAAAATGTCATCTTTTAACAAAAAATGATAAATCAGTTTTCCATTTTTTGACATATTGTTGCATCGAAAAAAATGACAGAAAATGTCAAAAAATGATAGAAAACGATAATTTTTATCATAATTTGTTGTCACATTTTTGTTGAATTCTGACAGATTTCAGCTGTCATTAAATTACAGATTTTGATACTCTCTGTCATCTTTATGTCGGAAAATGTCATCTTTTAACAAAAAATGATAAATCAGTTTTCCATTTTTTGACATATTGTTGCATCGAAAAAAATGACAGAAAATGTCAAAAAATGATAGAAAACGATCATTTTTATCATAATTTGTTGTCACATTTTTGTTGAATTCTGACAGATTTCAGCTGTCATTAAATTACAGAATTTGATACTTTCTGTCATCTTTATGTCGGAAAATGTCATCTTTTAACAAAAAAAGATAAATCAGTTTTCCATTTTTTGACATATTGTTGCATCGAAAAAAATGACAGTAAAATGTCAAAAAATGATAGAAAACGATAATTTTTATCATAATTTGTTGTCACATTTTTATTGAATTTTGACAGATTTCAGCTGTCATTAAATCACAGAATTTGATACTTTCTGTCATCATTGTGTCGGAAAATGTCATCTTTTAACAAAAAATGATAAATCAGTTTTCCATTTTTTGACATATTGTTGCATCGAAAAAAATGACAAAAAATGCAAGAAAACGATAATTTTTATCATAATTTGTTGTTACATTTTTCGTGAATTCTGACAGATTTCAGCTGTTAGTGAAAAGGAGCTTTATTGTGAATAAAGTCAGAAATAGCATAAACTACATTTGTATGGAATATTTATTTTATTCAATACTTATTCTAATTGTCGATAGTTTAGTATAGTCTTTGGTATAGTCGCTATATATTTTTTTTCGTCGATGTACATTAAAACACACGGACTTTTTATATCTTTAGGTTCACACACAATCAATTTTTCAGTACATTTACATTCCTGGAGATGGTTTATTTCAACTTGGAAATCGCTCAAGGAGGAATTCTTTTTTATTACTATTTTGAAAAGTAAGACCACAGTTTTCACACCATCGTTGGCTGTTTGTATTTGTAAAACTTTAAAAATTTCTCCCATTTCATTGTTATTTAATAAAATAACAGAATCGTTAATTTTCGTACAAATATGTGTCACCAAATAAAAGTATTATTGAATATAAAGTCCCAAATTTCTTTCTTTCAGCATTTCCATTAAAATTTAGAAAATTATATGTAAATTCCATCAAATATTGACGAATTCTGACAACTTATTATCAGAATCGATAATTAAATGTCAAAATTCATCAGAATATATCATATATTTATAATGCAAAATGTCAAAAGTTAACAAGTTCGGTCATTATATGACAAAAAATAAAAAAGAATGATATAATTTGACAGATTCGGTCATAATATTTCATGAATGTTAAAGAATTCCATTTCATTCCAATAAATAATGACATTTAATGACGAAAATCTCACAAAAAATAAGAAAGAATGATATAATTTGACATATTCGGTCATAATATTTTATAAATGTTGGAGAATTCCATTATATTCCATAAAAAAATGACATTTAATGACGAAAATCTCAAAAAAAATAAGAAAGAATGATATAATTCGACAGATTCGGTCATAATATTTCATGAATGTTGAAGAATTCCATTCTATTCCATCAAAAAATGACATTAAATGACGAAAATCTCACTTAAAATGGAAAACTCTTACGACATTATATGACATATTATGTAAGATTCTGACAGAAATTACTGAATTATAACATTACTTTTCTGATAAAATATGACAGATTCTGTAAAGCATGTTCCAATTTCCGGTCAGAAATCATGAACTTCTCGCAGAAAATGTCAAATCTCAAAATAATATGACAGATTCTGTCGTATAAATGACATATTCTGACATTATTTCTCATTGAAAGTTGACGGAATATTATCAAATCTGATATTTTTTGTTAAAATCTGACGAATTCCAATAAGCGGATTTCCATCAGGGGGGCGTGCAAAGTCTACCAGAGCGTTGGGCAAGAGTTGTAGATGCGGTAGGAGCCTACATTACTGAATAATCGTTTATTGTTAAAATAAAATATTTTTCTTTTTTACTCGTGTTGTGTGTTGCAAGATTTTCGTACCAACCCAATATATAAATGTCCCAATTATTGAACACCTAAGGATCAGGGAGATTGAATTCGGTGAGAAAAAAATATAAAATCAAGAAAAAACCATCGCTTTCATGTTCAAATGATACTTTGATATTTTTACTTTCGAAAAATCACCCTTTAAATTATTTTTAAACGATTTCAAATGAAAAAAAGAATAATGTGAAGCATGCAAATGTCCCAATTATTGAACACTGGAAGTGCCTATGTCCCTAATATTGAACAGGCATGTCCCAGTTATTGAACACTATCGAGAATTCTTTTTCCGTTCTGAAAATATTATTTTGGGTACAATATTAAGAAACAAAAGCAAAATCAAACACTTAAATAATCTTTTATTAATCATGTAAAAATACAAAAATATATATTTAGTCTCTTTTGACAGGTTTTTGGTTCATTCGCATTTGGTTTATTTTTTCTTTTCAATTCGAACTTTATTTTTATTTTCAGCTTCCTCGTTTTTATGTTCTGTTTTTGTTTGATTTTGTCGCAGCTTGGCTCCCTGAAATATCGGAAAGCAAAAAATATTGAACATTACATTCATATTTTTAGGTTACATTCAGGTTATATTCTCTTTTTACTTTTCTTTTTATGTTTATTGCACGAAAATACAAATAAAAAATATATTTGACGATCTTAGAGTTATTATTAAAAGAATAAAGGTAAGTTTATTCAACTTACAGTCTTTTTGTTTGAATAAATCCGATTCACACGATCTGTCACACGTTAACTGTCTCGAAGTGTTGATGGGTTTAATGACGCCATCTTGGAGAATTCGAGTGTTCAATAATTGGGACACACTGCATTTTCTATGCCCCAATGATCGTACACCGTATTTTTTAACAAATAATAAATTAAATTTTTTTAAAAATTGCTATTTGTAAGAAATTTTCTGAGGTACCTGTAACGCCTTTACTTTTTGAGATGCGACGGTTTTTTCATTTTTTATGCCCTCACGCACGAAGCGGCGTGTCTTAGCAAAAACGATAAGCAGCTACCACGAGACGTCAAATCGGGTCACCGTTGCTGATTAAATGATATTTTTCTCTATTAATTAAAGCTTTTTTTGCATAAGTAAGGTAACATTTCGATAGCTAAAAGTTCCATATATGTAATGAAATTTTTATAAATAAGTAAATGCATGCAGGTGAATGAGAAATAATAGAAATACAAGATAGTGTTCAATAATTGGAACCTGTTCAATAATTGGGACATTTACCTTATGCCTATTCTATTGTACTCAGTGCATCCACAATGTGAGTATATAAATTTTGAGGACAAACTAGCAGAGAAAAAAAATTGACCTTGAAATGGCGATTTTCAAGGTCAAATATGGCAACAGGATTTTTTCATTATTTTTCCCGTATTCAGCGCATTAAATTACATAGGAATACGCTTTCAAAATTTCTCGAAAACCAATGAACCGATTGCCTTGAGGTTTTTTGTGGTTATTCTATACACCATTATCTAGTACTTGTCATAGGATTTTTTTCCGTTACTTTTTGTTTTATAGGCAAAATAATAACTAATTTTTGGCCCAAAAATCACAATTTATGTTCAAACGTCCGCCATTTTGTCATAAATCGATATTTTCAAAATCGGCTATGACAAGTACTAGATTATAGTATCTAATTTAATAATCTTTTTGGTTTTGTTTTTCAGATGATTTTTGAAGAAACGCCAGTGGGTACCGTATACGCAGATTTTTTTACGACGCTCCAAGGATCATACAATATCCTTGTTTATTTTTGATATTTTCAAATAAAGAAAATTAAACATATTTTTGAATGTAGATACTTTTAGATAATTAAAACCTCAATCCGAAATTTCAAACAGTTTTCCTTGAAAAAATTCACAAAAATGACCATTTTCCGGCTCCTAGGTGTATATCTCGCCTTAAGTAATTAAAAAAACGATTTCTTTCGGGCCTTCTAATTCAGGCTCCGGCTTTAATAATGCTCTTATTAAAATTCATATCACAATCGACAAAAAAATGTTGCGATCGCCAAGATTATAGTATTTCGCAAAGTTTTCCGTTGTCGCGTCTACAATTCCTTCATTCGCGTGCAAAACAGTGTAGGCGAGAGAGTTTTATAAATTGCCGCGTTGACGAAACATCGCGACGTCGCAGGCCGATCGGAGTGCCATCTCTCGGACGCGTAGCGTAGTCGGTTCGATGTCGCTCCGCGAATAGGCACGGAGTCCGAGAGATGGCGCCACTTGGCGATTCGCCCGGTCAGTTTCGACGCTTCTCTCGTCAGAATGCATCCTTTCGCTAGAATGTTTAGTATTGTACAATAAACGAAAACGATTTAATCCATATTATCGATTGGCAAACCGATAATTATTCTTCACCGAAAAAAAAATCGGAGAAAAAATACACATGCCCGATGGTGGATTCGAACCGAGGCCCG
Source organism: Ophion obscuratus (assembly GCA_964007375.1). Taxonomy (NCBI): domain Eukaryota; kingdom Metazoa; phylum Arthropoda; class Insecta; order Hymenoptera; family Ichneumonidae; genus Ophion; species Ophion obscuratus. The sequence continues at coordinate 69,948,245 of OZ023313.1, read as the reverse complement.
AGCCGGCTTGCACGTGAGCAACGCCATCGTTTACCACTTGGACTTTGAACGCGAATATGTCGGTCAATTGTTGGCGAACGACATTAAAAAAAAAGCGTTTTGCTCACAATTACATATCCTATATGCTTACAAAGGGAAATAGTTATGTACAACCCTATACAATAGGTCAAGGCATTTGAATTAAAAAATAAGAAACATGCGCTCCACCGGACCGCTGCGAAAAATTCGAGAATCACGATATGAAAATGTCCGGTGGAACACGGATTGGCAAACATCGATGTTTTTCCAATAATCAGCTGTTTGAAAAAATAAAACATCGCCATCAACGCGGTAAACGTTGAGAGGATTTGAGAGCTGGCGCATTTTTTTTTGCGGCGTAAGCAGCGCGCTCTGCCGGCAATTCGCTGTAGTTCGATTGCGTTGCGTGCACGAGAGCGTCCGGGACGCCTCTCGCGGTCGTAAACGGGTACTACGGGCCAGTAGGCGATTGGCAACGGGTCGAGCGAGTCAAGTGATTAAAAAAAATGGCATCCGCGACGACGTCGCACAATGAGGTTTCGCAGCAATTTTCCGTCAACAAACTCATACGCGTCGGTTATTACGAATTGGACAAGACTATCGGTAAAGGGAATTTTGCCGTTGTCAAAATGGCCACCCATGTTGTGACGAAATCGAAGGTAAAAAAGCCCGGATTACTTTAACGTCTACATCACACACAGACGTGTTGTGTGTACCTTTCTCAGATTCATCATCATCATCGTCGTCGTCGTTGTTCCTCGTCGTCGCCCCTGTACCCTGAATCTCCAAAGGTCGCGTGACATCGCGAGCCCTTTAATCGCCAGGGCCTCGTGGCACAAAAATGGCACTCGCGCGGATCCTCGCCCTTCCTCACTGCGTACTGTCACTTACCGGTCGTGAACAATCAACTGTCTGAGTGCGAAATTTCTCAACCCTTTTCTTCTCTCCCTCATTAACGCACATTTTTCTTCTTCTTCCGCTTCCTCTCCATTGCTTATTCGCGAAGTAAAACGTCGCGAACCACGGCAAACTTTCCGCGGGGTTCTTTCGCGTTATATGTATGTACACACACACACACACACAGATGCGCGTCAACATGTACGTCTATACGCTTTAAAGAGCCACGGAAATTTTAGTGCTACGAACTTTGTGACGACGTCACGAATTGTTTTGCCATGTAAAACGCGACGGTACGTTGTTTGCTCAAGCTGGGATTAAATTGTCGGAATATTTACGCGTTTGTTTTCTTCCGTACGAAATTCGACCGCCGGGGTTCTAAAAAGATGTTCTTGGCATTCGGTGTGCGGCGATCGACTTCTCTTCGCGGCGTCATTCTTGGTTTCTTTGCGCATTCCAGGTGGCCATAAAGATCATAGACAAGACTAAACTCAGCGAGGAAAACTTGGCAAAAATATTTCGCGAGGTACACATCATGAAGAGGCTCCGACACCCGCACATAATAAGGCTCTATCAAGTCATGGAGACGGAGAAAATGATTTATCTCGTCACGGAGTACGCGCCCGGCGGCGAAATATTCGATCACCTGGTGAGAAACGGCAGAATGGCGGAGCCCGAAGCTAGGAGAATATTTCGTCAGATCGTCATGGCCGTTCGGTATCTACATCAACAGGGGGTCGTTCATCGAGATCTTAAGGTAGAGATTGATCAATAGGCACTGCGCTGTACTTGGCTTCGTTCTCTGTGCGCTGCTTTTTTTGTTTAGTTTTTTTTTTTTACTCGCAAATGCGATACGGACGGTTTATCGCGTTTTCCGATGAAAACTCGGTGAATTTGTCTCTTGCTTATGTCGATTTGTCAGCTGGTGTGCCGTTACGCATCCCAGCGTTGGCTTTGATTTTTTAATTTGGTCGAGTGAGGGAGATCGAGCTAACGAAATTTGCCATGTCCAAATATGCGAATATTCTAGTATGCAAACAGACGGAAACGTTCAATTATTCACATACTAAAATATATAAAAATATGCAGATACGCGACAAATCAACAGAGGAAACGGTGAAAAATATACATCGAAGTTCGCATCGTTGGAACGCAACGATTTTCTTCCTTAATTTTTCATTTCTTTATATTTATCATTAACAACCGCCATTTTGGCGAATCGAGGTAATAAATCTTTAATAAAAATACGTGAAATCCTTCGAGTCGTTTTCACAGCCCAAATCGGCGAAAGAACATGACTGAGAAATTAAAAAGAATTAATTTTTGTAGCATTCCGACGATGCAAACTTCAACGCCATAAAAATACGAAAATATTTAAATAGACGTATGCAATAAAATATTTAAAAAAAAAATCATGTGTGATAATATACACGAGTACGAGTACACAACTCTTTCTTGCTTAACGAGTGTACGTAACATTTTTTTCTAACGAGAGTAGGGAGATGACTTTCTTCTGACAACTCGACGCATTTCAAATGAAAAGTAGAAAAAATTTCTTTTAGCGTAATAAGAAAATTTTCGTATGACCGGATACTTTTTTGTAATTGTGAAAATTATGAAAATCTCAAGCTATGGAACAAAAGTTCGATTTTCGACCGAAAAAAACAATTTAAATTATTTGTTTTCAACGAACGAATAGACGTATTAAGAAATCGTCTGGTTTTATGAGAGAAAGTGTTATAAACTATGCTTTGTGCGAATTCAAAAAGAATCGGACGAATAGATTTTTAGATACGACTTGCACTGTTTTATAAAACATCGTTTCGAGTCAATTTTGACCCTTCAGAAAAATTGTCATAACTCGGCCAATATTGGGAGTTTTTACAAAATCCTTATTGCAAATTGAAGTTAAGACCCTAGGCTATAAAAGGTACGCAGTAAAAAAAATGGTGGTTCCTTTAAATGCCTTATGCAGACCGCTTAAGGCGGGATATACATTTGGACAGGAAGAAAATAAGCAATATTAAGGGATTTTTAAACTAAGAAATAATTATTCTACAATTATCAAACTTTAGGTATACTTTAAATTATATTAAAATATATAAAACAATTTTTTTTAACTTTAGGAAACTTTAGGAAAATATTCTACATATATAGTCCTGTCGTTTAAGGGGTAAGGCCACTGTAACGGGTATAAAATTATGTGTGAATTGAACAATTTTTTTTCGTATGAAAAAGTGATTTACTCATAAAATTAATTACACATCTATTTAGAATGAAAATCAAGCTGTTAGAAAGTATTAGGTGTACAAATAAGTTTTAGGACACTTCGATTTTGTATCATAACAGCTATTCTAAATTAATTCAAAAGTCCCGCTCACTTATCATAGATGGCGCTTGATATGTAGTATCGAAACGTAAAGGAGTCATAAACATAACCTATAAATTCTGTAAATTAAACATGCAGACCGATAAGCTATTTATTAGACACTGCATTCGCTATGAATTCCATCAAGGAAAAAGTGTTAGGAAAGCGTGTGAATCGATATGTACTGTTCTTGGAGACAACATTGTATCTAAAAGTACATTTGAGTATTGGTATAAGCGATTCAAAGAAGGTGATTTCGACGTTAGTGACCGTGAACGCACGGGGCCTCCTGTAAAGGTGGACGATCAGGAACTGCAAGCGTTGCTGGATGAAAACTCTTGTCAGACGGAGAAACAACTTTCGGAACAGCTTGGAGTAACTCAACAAACTGTTTCTTATCGTTTAAAAGCAATGGGTAAGATTCGAAAAGGAACAAAGTGGGTACCACACTTTCTGACTCAAGAAAATAAAAACAGCCGTCTTAACATTTGTGTGAGTCTTTACAACAAGCAACAGAAAGTCTTTCTTGTGGAAAATTGTGACCGGCGATGAAAAGTGGATTTATTTTGATAATCCGAAACGCAAATATCATTGGGTTGACCCCGGCGAGCCGACAACATCCACGCCAAAGCGCAATGTTCATTGTAACAAAGTCATGCTGTGCATATGGTGGGATATGAAAAGCGTACTGTATTATGAACTTCTCAAACCTGGTCAAACAGTTACTACCGATCGCTATTGTCATCAATTGATGCAAGTGAATCAAGAAATTGAGAAGAAACGTCCATTTTCTGGTAAAGGAAAACGTCCAGTAAAACTGCTCCATGACAACGCGCGGCCTCATGTGGGTAAACCGGTCAAGGATACGTTACTAGCGCTTGGATGGGAAGCTGTACCACACCCGGCGTATTCACCAGACTTAGCCCCATCCGATTATCATTTATTCCGGAAAATGCAGAACGATTTGTCTGACGTGCGATTAAAAACATTTGAAGAAGTGGAAAAATGGGTCGCTAAATTTCTCACCTCGCAAGACGAAAGTTTCTTTGCGAAAGGCATCCGCGAGTTACCTGAGAGATGGCTGAAGGTCATTTAGTGCAATGGAGATTACTTAGATGAATAACTGTGTTTTACTTCTTTTTTAATAAATCTTGAATTTTTTGAAAACTGTCCCAAAACTTATTTGTACACCTAATATATACAGTCCGACCTCCGAATAAGAAACCCGGCAATAAGAAACTTTCCCCAGTTTCTCACTCGAGCGCTTCCCCCACTCCGACTCGAACTCCGAGCTCGAGAATTTTGTGCGCGGAACCTCTGGTTAAGAAACCAGCCTGGGAGAGATCATTCGGACAAAATAGAGTGAACGTTGTAGTGTAAATTGATGTGTGCGTGCGTGCGTGAGTATGTGTGCGTGCGTGTGTGAATGTAACAAAAAATCTACAAGTTTATTAGAAATTGTTTGTATTCATTAAAAAGATACATATATGTGTTGACAAGATTTCATATAAAATAAAAACAAAGATAAGGGCGTTTAAAGATTTTCATATAAAACAGCAAAAGTTTCCGAGACGTAAAGAAAAGCGTTTTCGTCTTGTTGCGTATTATTTTGATCCGCGACGCACTCAACTGACGGTGGAATATTTTTGAGAAAGTCGAACTCTGCCATTGAAGATGTATCCTCAGAGATATTGACTTCTTCTTTTATATAAATGGGATAAAAAAATATGGACATAAAGCTCTTTGTTTACATTATCACCTTGTGGCGCAGATTCTGTAATATTTTATTCGACTTGTATACTACAGTCTGATCTCTTATGCTTCTTTACATTTTCGATCATTTCATAATAGTTAATAGTAATTCAGATACAGTAGTACACAATAATATTCAATAGTCTGTATATTAACGTGAAACAAAAATTGGCTAAACAAATGTCCACGCGCAGTCGAAAACGTTTTTGCATGGGCGATGTGAATACTAAGTTGCCACTCGTTCGAGCGAGTTTCTTGTTGAGAGGATTGCATGCGGAAAAGAGTGAGAGAGACAGACAAAGGTAGTGAGCGTGGAGCGTGCGACTGGTAGGGGTATGCGATATATAAGAAAAACTCTTCCCCTTGGGGGCTTTTGGTTTCTTATTCGGAGGTCGGACTGTATTTTTTTTCGATGTACAAAATGACGGACTACTCGAAACTTCTCGAAACAGCTTTTTTCCAGTTTGCGTGACAAATAACATCAACAGTTTTCACTCGATTTACTTCAAATTTAAAAGCTATGTTCCTTATTGCATTTTGCAGAGAATTACTTACGGAATTTCTGATTAATCGAAAACTTTTCATTTTATGAGCAGTTATAACGAAATTTTTCACTGAAAATTCATTTCTTAAGTTCAAATACCTACAAATTTTGAATAAAACCATATTTTTGAAATTCCGTACGTACTTCTCTAGGTATTCTAATGTAGATTGACGAGAATTTTTGTTCTTTGTTCTCGGTAAAAAATTGTGGATGCTAAATGTCGCGCCGCGGAGCGCCTAAAAAAAATAAAATAAAACATCAGTAGTCGGCCATTTTGTACATCGAAAAAAAAAATATATATTTTCTAACAGCTTGATATTCATAGTTAATAAATGTGTAATTAATTTTATGAGTGAATCACTTTTTCATTCAAAAAAAATGGTTAACGGCGGGGTAAAGTTAATTCGGCGAAAAAAAGGCATGTTTTTAAGATTTTTTTTGGCGTAACGAATAGTGTTCGTTTATTGAAAAATTTACATATAATAAAGTAACATTTGAACAACATTCTCCTAAGTTTGCATTGCAAAATATTCAAAATTGAGCGAGTGAAAATTAAACCCCGGAGGCGCCTCGTAAAAAGTTGGTTTGCGGTGTGCACCATAACTCGCAACAGAATCATTTGAAACAAAAAAATCAAAATGCATTTGTTAAAGGAGATGTTTCTCGAGATAATGACGGGAGGATTTTTTTTTTTTTCGATTTTTCGATTTTTCTTAGCGCTTGGGAGCCAAAAACCCGATTTTCGCTAAAAAAATCGGCTAATTTGTTGTTGAAAAATTAGTAATTATTAAAAAAAAACAAAAAAGCTCTCGACAATACCTGGTGAATTATGTGAAGAAGTACTGTGCAAAATTTCAAAGCGATTGGTCCAGTAGATTTTGAGTTATCGTGCACACGGACTTCAAATATGACAAGTCTCAGAAAAACGGTTTGAAAAACGCAGAAGAGAAGAGAACGGCATGGAGCAATAGACGCTCAAATACTCATAACTTCGTCAATTTTACTCCGATCGACTTGAAATTTTAACACAATATTCTTGATATATTATGCGTTCATTTAAAAAATTTTAAAAAAATGAAAAAAAAATTTAAATACTTTACCCCGCCCTTAAAGACCATACCCGGGTAAGTAGGGAAAAATTGCCCTCGCATTTTTTCCAGCGAAATTTGGAGTATATTCTGAGGTATAAAAAAACAAATTATCTGAAAATGTCATGCCCGTCAACGCAACAGTTTTGGAAAAAAGGTTTTTTTTAAATATCAAAAAAAAATTTTTTTTCCGGAAACGGTACAGTGGAACGATTTGATTTTTTTTGCTACTCGTTCCGATGAAACGTGTTACGATATAAAATTATAGAACATCTTGCAAAAGATTAAGGTTTGAATAATGTTCCTTGTTTTATTATTTTTTACTATAATCCACTTGGGGTACAATAGCGAAAATTTTTTCATACAATCTTTGGGCACCTTATTAGATTACATAATTTTTTCAAAATTATCGGTTTGGTACGCCACAGTGAAAAAAAAAAGAAACACACTTTATTGATATATTTTACTTCTATAGATATGTAACTAAAATATATCAATAAAGTCTGTTTCTTTTTTTCACTGTGGCGTAGCAAACCGATCATTTTAAAAAAATTATATAATCTAATAAGGTGCCTAAAGATTATATGAAAACAATTTCGTTATTGTACCCCAAGTGGATTATAGTAAAAAAAAATAAAACAAGGAACATTATTTTTTTTTAAACCTTAATCGTTCGCAAGATGTTCTATAATTTTATTTCGTGACACGTTTGATCGTAACAAGTACCAAAAAAAAATCGAATCCATCCACTGAAGCGTTTACGGAATTTTAATTTTATTATCAAAAAAAAAAATTCATTTTTCCAAAACCATTGCGTTGACGGGGATGAAATTTTCAGAAAAATTTGTTTTTTTTTTTATACCTCAGAATATACTCCTAATTTCGCTGAAGAAAATGCGGGGGCAATTTTTACCTGCTCACCCGGCTATGGCCTTTGCACATGATTTTATACTACTGTGGTTTAAGGTCTTAGAGAAAAAAAAAGAAATCGATTTTTTGATCGTTGTCAATGTATATCCCGCCTTACGAGCATAGCATAGAAATAGTACAAACTTGACTATCTGTTTCCAAGATAACATTTTTAAACCCAGACAACTTTTGCTCGCCTAACAGCTCTCAAGTGTCCGATTTACCAATACAGAATTCTGGAAAAAGTAAATACGCAATAAGAAAGAAAAAAAAACACCCAAAAACTCGTGTTCCAGGCTGAAAATTTACTGCTCGATGCGGACAATAATATAAAACTGGCGGACTTTGGATTCAGCAACAAGTACACACCGGGAGTGCCACTGAGTACTTGGTGCGGTTCCCCGCCTTACGCCGCCCCGGAAATCTTCGAGGGCAAACACTACGACGGTCCGCGAACGGATGTTTGGGTACGCTTTATGAAAAAAAAAACTTTCCATCCTGAATTTTGTTCCCCGATCGGTTGGAAGAAAAAAGATCGAGTGCGATCAGCAGGGATCCCTTGGACTCCTCCTCCTCCAGGTGGACGCGTGGGCTTGACCGATAAAAAAAATTGTTGCAGAGCCTCGGTGTAGTCTTGTATGTGTTAGTTTGCGGGGCACTGCCGTTCGACGCGCCGACCATGCATTTGCTTCGTTCGGTCGTAATTTCCGGAAAATTTAGGATACCATTCTTCATGTCCGCAGGTTCGTCCGTCCACGTTGATCTCTCAATTGCTTCACTTTGCACTTTGTTTATCCTCCGATTTCATTGAATCGCGATGGCTTCGGCTCTTCGCTCGTTTTCTCTTTTCCACAGAGTGCGAAAAGCTCATAAGGCACATGCTGGTAGTCGAGCCCGAGCGCAGGCTGAGCATATCACAGATCCTCGCTCATCCCTGGATGGGAGGAGACGGCGTCACGGAACCGGAACCCGGAGGGTTTGTATACCACTGGTCTTGATCCCGGAATGCACGACGGGCTGAATTTTCGAGTGAATTTAAAAAAATCATCGCCCTCTTGATTTTCTGCCCTCTAAGGGTCGCACGGGCATTCGCGATGCAAAGAAATGGCGGAAAAAATCCGAATTCAAGATTTGACGAACATTGATTTGTTGCAATGACAGTGTCAAAGAGCTATTAGAAAATTGTTTGAACAAATTACCGTTGAACGAATAATCCGAAAACCAAGATGTAGTTCATGAAGAATGAAATAGTTGCTTTTCCAAATGCCTACGATTGATTACAGATCTTCGCTTCTTTTACGGGAGACTTTGTCCTTGGAGTGTCATATTTCAGGTGTTTACATTTTATTTTTTTTAAAGGAAACGAGTAAAGCTTTTTGAGTGCGGTTTTTTTCTTGCTTTTATTCATGATGTACGGAACGTTAAAAAAAATAACCAAAATGGCGGCCGTTGCAGCTCCGCGAAAACAGGTCCTCAAATCGCGGGAGGTAAACGGCTGACATCACTGCCCCCTCTTTGTCGATCTGAAACACAAATTCAAAGCATATTATCAATCTGTGACCCTTTGGTCATGGAATGACGGATGGGTTTTTCGTTTAGTACAAATTTCGGAAAATGGCGGCAATTTAAAAAAAAATCGAATTTTCGCGTTTTCTTTCGCATAAAAAGATAAATAATAAATGCAAAAATGTATCTATCGAAAAAACGATCCGTCATTCCGTGAAGACATGTTTTCTGAGTATGCTCTCCAAATTTCACGTCGATATGTTAATTACAGCGGTCAGGAGAATGTCAGCCATTTTTTAAAACGTGTTTTCGAGAAAAACGCGTTTAAAGTTTTGTAATGTGTTTACACGAATGTGTTTATAATTACCGCCAATCGGCAATGCCTGGTCCATAGAGGCATCCCTCCTCTTCTTCTAGCTGCTCATGTTGAGCCGCTAACATCTCCCGCTGCGATTTCAAGGACAAAGTCTCCCTTAAGGGGCCAGTCCACTTTGGAGCCACGAAAAAGGCTACTTTCGCGATTTTTTTTTGAGGATTTTATAAAAGATATGGATATAAAAGTTGTTGGGCTTGATAAATAGTCTTGGAATACATTTTAAAAAAATTAATTCATTTTTATTCATTTTTAAGTTTAACGTAACGCCTCAAAAATAGGTGGACTAGGTAGCTCCATCACAACTCGGAAACGGCTTGTCTGAAACAAAAAAATCAAAGTCCATTAGATTCAGCATGACACCAGCTACAAAATGACCCTCGGATATAAAGTTTTATCCAAAAATAAAAAAATGGCAGATGAAAAACGAAAAAAGTATTTTAAAAACGCGTTTTTTCGCAGTTTTTTCGAAAAAAAAAGAGTAAAAATCAAAATTTTTAAATCATCGAGGGTCACGTTGCGAATCATGGTTACAATATATGGTTCAAATTTCAAGAGAATCGGTTTATTAGTTTTAGAGATACGATGGGGCTAGATTTTGAAAACGTTGTTTGGGGCCGTCCATATATTACGTCATCGATTTTTGCTGATTTTCGACCCCCCCCCCCCCCCCTACAATCATCCTATCGTCATTTCCTAATGACCCCCCCTCTCGCGAAACTGACGTCATTACCAGTTTGGCAAAATTAAAACATTTGCGGATTTGAGAAAAATTGGGTAACATTAAAACATTTTGTTATAGAATCATCTTTTATTATTTTGTACTTTGGCAATGTTTATTAATATAATAATATTATTCTTCCCTATTCTTTACTTTTCTTTGGATAGCTCCCACATTTTGTTATAGAATCATGTTTTATTATTTTGTACTTTGGCAATTTTCATTAATATAATAATATTATTCTTCCCTATTCTTTAGTTTTCTTTGGATAGCTCCCACGGAGTTTTCACCCATTCTTGCAAATCCTGGATCACGGGTAATATCTCCGTATCCTCCCCATATTCATTTTGGCTCGATCGAACTATTTTCATAGGTACGCTGTTATTTGAAGTTCTCGAATATAATGTAGACAAACCTTATGTAATGAATAAATAAATAATGAGTTAAATAATTAATACCATTAGGTACTTGCAAAATATTTTTCATCACTCATGCGGGGAAACCACTCTAGTTGTACAATATACTATTGTACATTTTGAAGTAACTGGTATCACAAGAATGACGTCAATTTCGAAACGCCCCCCCCCCCCCCCCTCATCCATCATTTACCATCATCCGCAGACGAACCTCCCCCCCCCAAATTTAGAATGACGTAATATATGGACGGCCCCTTTCGAGAAAAACGCGTTTGAAGTTTATACTATGAAAAACTCTTACCTAAGCTCAATCGGCAATTCCTGCACCGCACAAAATCCCTTCTGATTGCTCATGATCGTCGATTTCTTCAAGCCTTGCTTGCTTTCGATTTTTTGAAATTTTCAAAGTGGACTGGCCCCTTAAGTTGGCCGGAAACATAACTCAGACAATTTTCAATCGAATCACTTGAAATGTTGCATATATCTTGAAAAATATACTGTCTATGGAAGCACGTAGGATCTTTTTTTTGTATTGCATAGTTCATTCGTTATTAACAATTATCTGACGATTTTTTGTTTGGGACGATTTTTTAGGCAAATTTTTGGAAAATTTGCCTACAAAATCGTCACATAATTGTTAGTAACAAATGAACTATGCAATATAAAAAAACCTACGTACTTCTATAGACAATGTATTTTTCAAGATATATTCAACATTTCAAGTGAATCGGTTGAAAATTGAGTTATGTTTCCGGCCAACTTAAAAAATGCAGTTTTCAGATAAACGCTGCACAAGCGCCATTTTGAAATTAATCGCTTTAAAAAAATTATTGTACACAGTCACTGATATGTATGATAAACACCCTTTCTTGTAATCTCGATTTATTTTGTAGTTTTTCTGAAAAAAAAAAAATCTCCATAAAGCCTATTTTTTCGGCCTCAGGAGTGGCCTAAGGCCTTGAGCCGATTGAGTTAAAACTTCGTAGAAATACTGATAATGGTACCTTCTACTTGACGAAAATTGTTTTTGAAAAATTGGTAAAAAACAACTTTTTTAATCCACATTTTACAGCAATGTTGCGTGAAATGTTGATTTTTTTGGTAAATGCATGCCATTTTCTCAAATTTGCATTTTTTAAATTTTAATTACCGTCACATAGAAACTATACGTGTTCTAACTGAAAAAAATGTTCGAACTTTTTTGCAACTCCCGCGGCGACCTTGCTGTAACACTCTGCCACAGCTCCGCCATTTTGATGATGAATTAATTTAAAACAATTGTTTCGTATACTTAAATATACTATTAAGGCGTTACCCCCACTTGTCTTTCATGTCAAAAAAGGCCTTTTTCATGAATTTTTTTAAAGAAAACTACAAAAAAATTTTAATCGATCAATATACCATCTTAAAGAACACATCTTGAAGAACTTTCAGTAATTTTTTTATTGAAAAATATTACATTGTTTAGTGGCAAATGGCCGTCAATGAAATAATATTTTTATATACACGGTTTGCGGTGACCAACATTGCGGCGAAGTGGATCATCTGAAAAAAAAAAAAATGCGGATGGATTTAGTCAAATATAAGTATAAACTAGCCTTTAATCGAAGGATTTTAAAAAATATTCATTTTTCACAAAATGGCGGACAGTCAAAGTTAATGGTTCGATTTTAACGAAAAAAAACGGCCATTTTTTGGCTATAAAACGGCCTTTTTTTTTTCGAAAAAAAAAAAATCGAACGATTAAAGACTACATTTTTATGTATTAAAGAAGCCTGCAAAATTTCAAGAAGATCGGTTCATTAGTGTTCGAGTAATCTTGGTCACCGACTTCAGAAATGCCATTTTGAGAAAAACGCGTTTAAAGTTTTAATTTCCGGTCGTTTACACCACGGATTCTTCTTTCAACGCTCATATCTCAGTCAATTTTGTTCGGATCGACTTGAAATTTTCAGGACATATTCTCAGATACTTATACTTCAAAAAAAAAGCAATAAAAAAATCGATTTTTTCAAAATCGCAAGTGGTGGTAACCCCTTAAGGGGTAAGGCCACTGTAACGGCCCAAAAAAAAAAGGTTTTTTCACTAATTTTTTGCTCCCGAAATTGAAGGTATTTGAAAAAAAACTTTTAATGGTGTTATCGGGCATACATTAAACTTTATTATAAAATTTTTTTACAGTAAAAAAAAACAAAATGGCGGTTCCACAGCTATCTTCCCGGGACATGTTTTGCTTCCAGGGCTCCGCGGCACGCAGCACCACTGGTGCACTTTTGAATCTAGAACAAAAAAAAAAAAACCATTAATCTAGAGGGCTATAGCTAGAGAATGTCGATCGGATTTTAAAAAGTATCAATTTTTGTGGATTTGGCGTGCGTTTGAAAAAAAAAATTGATTTTTGACGAAAAAAACGGCAAGTTTTTTGTTAATAAAAAATCAACAAATAAAGTTCTTGAAAATTCCGATCGACATTCTCAAGATAATGTAAATGTTCACATCTGGTTAAAATTTCAAGTAAAAAAAATGAAAATTGTTCGAGTTATGCTGCGTGCCATTTTGAAAAACCATGTTTCGAGAAAAACGCGTTTAAAGTTTTGCGAATAGTTTGTTTGGGTTTGTTTGGGTTTGTTTGGGTCGCACAGGACCTTTTTTTCTTATTCTAGAGGGTTTAAACTATTTTTTAAGCCAATAAAAAAAAAATCGATTTTTCAAAAAATTTACAGTGGCCTTACCCCTTAAAGCATACTTAAAGTTTTATAATTGTAGAATAATGATTTCTCAGTTTGAAAAATCGCTCAATATTGCTTATTTTCTTCCTGTCGAAATGTATATCCCGCCTTAACGCTAATCTGGAATCTCCCTAGATTTTTTCTCATTAATTTGAGATTGTTCATCCCTTTTTCAGAATTTTCAACAAAAATTCAAAGAAAGAAATCAATTGCAGAAAGATAAAAAGATATCGCCGAATTGCATACAAAGAAACATCTTTTACTTATTATTTGCCGTTTTCTTTCAACCACTAACGAATCACTTTTGCCACCATTATTCTAAATTAATTTTCATATCATGTTCGACGTCTGATTTTTTCGTCCGTTTTTTTTTTTTTTTTCGAATCGCGAAATACTGAAATTCTGATCAATACAAAATTCCACTTTGCAACGCGGGTGCGAAAAATCCCCAAAAGGGCACGATGAAATCAAATTCTCCTTATACCTATATCTCTCGGGAAAGTAAAGGAAGAAGCTGATGGGCCTTCTCGTTTCCGTACGACGTATTTTTGGAACGAGAAATATCGCTCGAATATTCACCCCGGTTGTCGGTCCGCAGGTTGGAAGAAAAAAAGTCACTCGCAAATTCTAGGGTCAGAAAGTTCTCATGTACAATTGTCCCGTGTGGTTTCTCGTGGCTGATGGAAACTTTAGATGCAGCCCGGAAACGCCGCATTCGCCGCAGCTCAACCAAGTAGTGATAGAGAACATGCTGAGGTTGCCGGGGCTGAGCGCGGACACTCTGCTGAACGCGGTACAGGGCAATGCGTTCGACCATGTTTCGGCTATATATCACTTGCTGGCCGATCGCCTCGAGACGACGATGCCGACGTTACCGAGCATTCAGAACATACCCGGTGACTACATGCCCGACGGTGTCCACCAATTGGAGAAGGTAACTCGACGAAGGATATCCGCCTACGAAATTGCCAGTTTTAAATTTTTTCGAATAAAATTCCGAAAAGCCCACATCTCCGAATAACTTCGAACTTCGTGTACTTGTGTATTTATTGACTCGTTGATCACGAATATGATAGTGAAAATACCCGCAAATTTGATTTTCAAGATCAAAAGTGCAAAAGAAACATTTTTTTTTTACTTTTTCTATTTTATTTTGACAATTGTCGATCGTAGAGGAATATGTCTTCTACTAAAGTTGTAGCCCATCAAAAGACTGATAATTTATGTTCTGTACGAAGTTTGTCTAAAATCATTATTTTCCAGGAAAAATGGGATAATAGTCCAATAAGTATATTTTGCTAAACTCCATTAGTTTCGATATTATCTACTTACGCACTTTACTGCACATGGGCCTAAATAAACCCAAATGAAACAAATACAAACAGCAATAAAAAAAAAAACCGAAACAAACTCGGGTATGTTGAATCGTGGGGTGTGTAGAACACTGGGGGGTTGCAGAGTATGTTTTCCATTCTTTTCTCTTTCGCCAATTTTTCGATCAAAAATAAAAAAAAAACAAAAAGTAGAATAAAGTACAAAAAACAAAAAAAAGCAAAAAATAGAATAGAAAACAAAAAAGCAAAAAAAATTGCGCTTTAAAGACAAAACTGTAACTTTCCCGTGGTAAAGTGCGTAAGTAGGTAACATCGAAACTAACAGAGTTTAGCAAAATGTGCTTATTGTAGTATTATCCCATTTTTCTTAGAAAATAATGGTTTTAGACGAAACCCGTATGGAAGATAAAATATCAGTCTTTAAATAGGCTACAACTTTCGTGAAAGACATTTTTCTCTAAGATCAATATTTGTTAAAATAAAATAGAAAAACTAGAAAAAAAGCGTTTTTTTTTACTTTGAAAATAAAATGTGCGGGTATTTTTACTATCATAGTCGTGATTAGTGAGTCAAAATACATAAGTACACGAAGTTCTAAATTATTCGGAGGTGTGGGCTTTTCGGAAGTACATCCAATTTTTTAAATTACTTTGCCGTCGACTAAAATAATGTACGTTTGATTTTCGATGGAGCGAATACATCATTGGTACAATTACCAGGTGCGCAACTAAGTTTCCGGGTTTTTTTTTTAACAAAAAAAATCGAAAATTTCAAGAAAAATGGTTCATTCGAAGTCCCTCGCTATTGACACATTTTTGCCGTCTCTCTGGCAATACATAAATACCGTGACGATAAAAAGACGCGTCTTCGGACTGAAACCATGCGTCCAACCAATTTTGAACTGCATCGTAATTCGCCAAGTGTCGGCCCATCCAAGCCATGCGCCACCGACCGGAACAAGTGATAGTCTGAAGGGGCCAGGTCTGGCGAATACGGCGGGTGCGGTAGCAGATCCCATTTCAGTGCTTTTATGGTGTCCTGGACGATGGAACTGCGATGGCACGGAGCGTTGTCGTGCTGCAATATCACACGTTCGCGTCTCGTGTCCCATTCTGGCCGTTTTTCGAGCAACGCGTGGTTCAAATTGATTAGTTGTTGTCGGTAGCGATGCCCACGGACAGTTTCGCCCGGTTTCAGCAGCTCGTAGTACACGATTACTTTCTGGTCCCAACAAACGCAGAGCATTGTCTTTTTTCCGAAGCGATTTGGCCGTGCCGTCGATGTTGACGCTTCGCCAAGTGAAAGCCACGATTTTCTGCGTTTGGGATTCTCGAAATATATCCATTTTTCATCGCCAGTAACAATTCGATGCAGGAAACTCTTTCTGTTCTGCCGCAAAAGCAAAATTTCGGAAGTGGCTCTTCGATTTTCCATTCGTCTCTCAGTCAACTCATGCGGCACCCACTTTCCTTCCTTATGAATTTTTCCCATGGCGTGCAAACGTTTCGAAATACATTGCCGAGTTACATTTAATGCCTCGGCAAGTTGATCTTCTGCTGGAGTGTCATCTTCGTGCAATAACGCTTGCAGATCGGCGTCCGCGAATGTTTGCGGTCTTCCCGAGCGCTCCTTGTCCCCAGTCTCGAAATCGCCACTTCTGAACCGCTGGAACCAATCTTCACACGTTGTTTTTGATGGTACATGTTCGCCGTAGGCCTCCTCAAGTAACCGACGTGCTTCAGCTGCTGTTTTTTTTTTAGGTTGAAGCGGAAAAACAATGCTTCCCGCAAATGCTGATTATTTGGCACAAACTTTGACATTTTCGAGGTTAGAAAAAAAGGTCGTTGTGTTGCGATATTTGTTTATATTACGACTGCGTATTCTTAAAAGATGTCCAATCTATAAAGACACCCAATTTCAGACCCGTATGCCGACTACATGTGTCGCTAGCGCCATCCACGTGTGAAACCCGGGAACTTAGTAGCGCACCTAGTATTTCGATTGATGACAACGGTATCTAAAAAAAAAACCTGATTTGATGATTATCTGATTGTGACTTTAAAAAAATACAGTTCGGCGAGACCGAGGCCGAGTCGGACGATCGAACGGTACTGCAATTGCCACCGGGTACGCCTTATCACGCGACGAGAAGGCACACGGTCGGTCCCGGTGATTCGGCCCATCAGCCATCGCCGCCATACCCCTACGCGTGCAATTATCCCCCCGGAATACCGAATTCCCTCGGTATACCGATGATGCAGCAGTGCATCGTCGATCCTCAAATGTTACCGCACACGAATCTCCCCCTTAATCTTCCCCTGGTGCAACATCAACCGCCCCAGAACTTTCAAATCAAGGATCAACACCTGCTTAAACCGCCCACCGTTATGGGAGCCAGTGAGTATCTCTCGTATCTCTTTTTCGCTCGTCGTGTTGAAGTTTCCATCGTTGAAATCCAACGGAAACTCATTATTTGCAACTGCTCCACTTTTTTAGCCGGTCTTCCTAATGAAAATCTCTCAAATGTTTTTTAAGCATCTTCAACGGGGAGTCGCGACCTCGGTTTGCAAAAAAAAGACTATTCAGGCGGGATGTATATTTACAACGATCAAAAGATCGATTTTTTTTCTTCTTTAAACGATAGAACTGTATATGTAGAATATTTTCCCAGTTTTTAAGCAAAATTCGAAAAAATTCAAACGTCATAGCCCGTCAACGCTCTTCCTCACCGCTCGGATTCGGAGCGGGCGTGAACTTCAAACGCGTTTTCCTGAAAACTGCATTATTGAAATTGGCGTGCAGGATTACTCGAAAACTATCAAGCCGATTGAGTTGAAACTTGGTACAAATATAGATAATATTGGTACGTTCTACTCGACGAAAATTGTTTTTGAAAAATTGAGGAAAAAAACGACTTTTTTAATCCACATTTTACAGAAATGTTGCGTGAAATGTTGATTTTTTTTTTGTAAATGCGTGCCATTTTCATAAATTCGCATTTTCTTCATTTGAATTACCATCACGTAGAACCTATACATGTTCTAAAAAAAAAGTCTACGAGAAGCTAGACTGCACGCCGTTGCTGTAACACTCTGCTACAGCTCCGCCATTTTGGTGGTGAATTAATGCAAAAAAATTGTTTCGTAAACTTAAATATACTATTAAAGTATACCTAAAGTTTGATAATTGTAGAATAATTAATTCTTAGTTTAGAAAATCCCTTAGTATTGTTTATTTTCTCCCTGTCTTAAGGGGTAAGGCCACTGTAACGGCCCAAAAAAAAAGGTTTTTTTCACTAATTTTTTGCTCCCGAAATTGAAGGTATTTGAAAAAAAACTTTTAATGGTGTTATCGGGCATACATTAAACTTTATTATAAAATTTTTTTACAGTAAAAAAAAAACAAAATGGCGGTTCCACAGCTATCTTCCCGGGACATGTTTTGCTTCCAGGGCTCCGCGGCACGCAGCACCACTGGTGCACTTTTGAATCTAGAACAAAAAAAAAACCATTAATCTAGAGGGCTATAGCTAGAGAATGTCGATCGGATTTTAAAAAGTATCAATTTTTGTGGATTTGGCGTGCGTTTGAAAAAAAAAATTGATTTTTGACGAAAAAAACGGCAAGTTTTTTGTTAATAAAAAATCAATAAATAAAGTTCTTGAAAATTCCGATCGACATTCTCAAGATAATGTAAATGTTCACATCTGGTTACAATTTCAAGTAAAAAAAATGAAAATTGTTCGAGTTATGCTGCGTGCCATTTTGAAAAACCATGTTTCGAGAAAAACGCGTTTAAAGTTTTGCGAATAGTTTTTTATTGGAAAAAATTAAAAAAAGAAGTTAAAAGGATTTAAACTATTTTTAAACTAGAGGGTTTAAACTATTTTTTAAGCCAATAAAAAAAATCGATTTTTCAAAAAATTTACAGTGGCCCTTTTTACACACTTAAAAATTTACACACCCTTAATGTATATCCCGCCTTGAGGGGCCAAGTCCACTTTGGAGCCACGAAATAAGTCTATTTTCGCGATTTTTTTGAGGATTTTATAAAAGATATGAATATAAAAGTTTTTGGGCTTGATAAATAAAGTCTTGAAATACATTACAAAAATTTAATTCATTTTTATTCATTTTTAAGTACCAAAACTATAGTTTAACGTAACGGCTCAAAAATAGGCGGGCTTGTCTGAAACAAAAAATCAAAGTCCATTAGATTCAGCATGGCACCAGCTACAAAATGACCCTCGTATATAAAGTTTTATCAAAAAATAAAAAAAATGGCAGATGAAAAACGAAAAAAGTAAGAAAACGCGTTTGTTGCGCAGTTTTTCGCAAAAAAAGTAGTAAAAATCAAAATTTTAAAACCATCAAGGATCATCTTGTTGCGAATCGTGTTCGCGATATGTGGTTCAAATTTCAACATAATCGGTTTATTAGTTTTAGAGATACGATGAAGCTAGATTTTGACAACGTTGTTTCGAGAAAAACTCGTTTGAAGTTTATACTATGAAAAACTCTTACCTAAATTCAATCGGCAATTCCTGCGCCGTACAAAATCCCTTCTGATTGCTCATCATCGTCGATTTCTTCAAGTCTTGCTTGCTTTCGACTTTTTGAAATTTTCAAAATCGACTGGCCCCTTTTGGCCAAATATGAAAAAATTACATGAAGAAATACCAAAATTAAACACGGAGGCGCTATATGTGGTGGATCGAGAAGGGCGGAAATGGAAAAGATGCAAGGGAGGTTTATGAAAATGGCACTGGGTTTAGCGAGAAACATACCGCACTACCTCTGGAAGATGGAGGCTGACAAGAGAAGCATTGAAGTGGAAGCTAGGCGGAGAGCGAGCAACTATTTGTTACGAATTGTGGAAATGGACGAGGACAGATGGCCAAAAATCTGCCTAAAGGAGGAACTCAGGAACATTAAAAATGGGAACGAATCAACATGGGGAAGGGAGTTAAGGACGGCGATGGAGGAGGCAGGAGACGGCAGGATCCTGGAATTAATAAGGAATAATGGAGACAAAGTGGCGATCAGAGACATTCTGAAGGAAGGAATAGAGATAAAGAGAGATCAGGACATACAGAAGGATTGGGGGGAATAGACAAATCTTTATTCTGTAATTATTTCAAGGATATAAAAGAAAAAATGGGGAGGGAAGCTTTGTGGGAAGACAAAGACGTTAGGGGTGCCCTAAAAGAAGAGTGGGAAAGACTGAGATGCGGTAACTTAGAGAGGGTAGGGAAGAAAGCCTACAGCAATTGGGCATGCAGAGTATGCGGAAAAAAGAGGACACGTTGGAACATATACGGCAGTGTGGGGAAGCAAGGAGGAAAATTAATAATAAGTGGGTAGAGGGAGTCGACACCTGGAGAGGGGATAGAGTGGGAGATCGCCTAAAAGGCTGGTGGATAGAAACGCTGAAAGGGAAAATAGTCAAAGAATTGGGAGAATGCAAAATGACATTCAGGGAACTCGACGCAGCAGGCTGAAAACTACGCGAATTAGTTTATCAAATATATCTAAACTAGTAGTCGTGGGCATGCAATGGACGGGCGAGCACTTTTTAGGGAAACTTAACGGCGGGGTAAAGTTAATTCGGCGAAAAAAAGGCATTTTTTTAAGATTTTTTTTGGCGTAACGAATAGTGTTCGTTTATTAAAAAATTTACATATAATAAAGTAACATTTGAACAATATTCTCCTAAATTTGCATTGCAAAATATTCAAAATTGAGTGAGTGAAAATTAAACCCCGGAGGCGCCTCGAAAAAAAGTTGGTTTGCGGTGTGCACCATAACTCGCAACAGAATCATTTGAAACAAAAAAATCAAAATGCATTTGTTAAAGGTGATGTTTCTCGAGGTAATGACGGGATGATTTTTTTTCTTTCGATTTTTCGTAGCACTTAGCCAAAAACCCGATTTTCGCTAAAAAAAATCGGCTAATTTGTTGTTGAAAAATTAATAATTATTAAAAAAAAAAACACAAAAGCTCTCGACAATACCTGGTGAATTATGTGAAGAAGTACTGTGCAAAATTTCAAAGCGATTGGTCCAGTAGATTTTGAGTTATCGTGCACACGGACTTCAAATATGACAAGTCTCAGAAAAACGGTTTGAAAAACGCAGAAGAGAAGAGAACGGCATGGAGCAATGGACGCTCAAATACTCATAAATTCGTCAATTTTACTCCGACCGACTTGAAATTTTAACACAATATTCTTGATATATTATGCATTCATTTAAAAAATTAAGGGGTAAGGCCACTGTAACGGCCCAAAAAAAAAGGTTTTTTCACTAATTTTTTGCTCCCGAAATTGAAGGTATTTGAAAAAAAACTTTTAATGGTGTTATCGGGCATACATTAAACTTTATTATAAAATTTTTTTACAGTAAAAAAAAACAAACGGCGGTTCCACAGCTATCTTCCCGGGACATGTTTTGCTTCCAGGGCTCCGCGGCACGCAGCACCACTGGTGCACTTTTGAATCTAGAACAAAAAAAAACCATTAATCTAGAGGGCTATAGCTAGAGAATGTCGATCGGATTTTAAAAAGTATCAATTTTTGTGGATTTGGCGTGCGTTTGAAAAAAAAAAATTGATTTTTGACGTAAAAAACGGCAAGTTTTTTGTTAATAAAAAATCAATAAATAAAGTTCTTGAAAATTCCGATCGACATTCTCAAGATAATGTAAATGTTCACATCTGGTTAAAATTTCAAGTAAAAAAAATGAAAATTGTTCGAGTTATGCTGCGTGCCATTTTGAAAAACCATGTTTCGAGAAAAACGCGTTTAAAGTTTTGCGAATAGTTTGTTTGGGTTTGTTTGGGTTTGTTTGGGTCGCACAGGACCTTTTTTTCTTATTCTAGAGGGTTTAAACTATTTTTTAAGCCAATAAAAAAAAAATCGATTTTTCAAAAAATTTACAGTGACCTTACCCCTTAAACAAAAATGAAAAAAAAAAATTTAAATACTTTACCCCGCCCTTAACGTGATATAGTGCTAGTACTTATAGTCTTTCATATCTTTTATGCGGAACGCAATAATGTAAAAAAAAAACGTACTGAACACTGGAGCTGGTTAATGAGATAGCAATCGCAAGACATGTGGAATAAATAAATCTAAATCTACAAAAATTAAACAACGAATTAAACACAAAATGACGAAATAAAAAAATATAAGGAAAAAATAAATATTTCTATAATAATTAAAAACTTTAAATGTATTTTTAAGAATAACAATAATAAATGACTCATTTATGAATAATATTTTTTTTATAATAATTTTTAAGGGGAGATATACACCTAGAAGCTGGGAAAAAGGTCATTTTTGTGAATTTTTTTCAAGGAAAACTATTTGAAATTTCGGATTGGGGTTTTAATTATCTAAAAGCATATACATTCAAAAATTTGTTTAATTTTCATTGTTTAAAAATATCAAAAATATATAAGGATATTGTCGTAACCGATGTGTTGGTCTAGTGGTTAGCGTACCTGCCTCTGAAATCAACACATCGGGAGGTCGCGGGTTCGAATCACCGTCTCGTAGTTTCGTCGAGAAATAAAAACACAGGCGTGACGTAGCTCCAGTTGTACATAGATGTCGCGCACACGGACCGGTACGTGTGTGTGTCGGATGGGTATGACTGTAGCCTGTGAGCTATTTCTCGACGAAACGCGACTAGCTCCGAGGCTGGGAAGCGAACTCGTGACCGGCTGTATTGGTATAGGTTTTCCGCAGTTTCCCTATACCCATGACAGAAATGTCATGATGAATATAATACAGAGGGGGTAGTCGGCTGCGGCCGCAATGGGGAGGGGGGATGATGGAGAGAAAGAACAAGTGTAGAGCGGTGGACATATAAGTGGAGCCTTGTAAAAAGCCGAAAAGGCTGTGCAAGTAAAACTTGAAATTAAAAAAAAAAAAAAAATATAAGGATTTTGTATGATCCTTGGAGCGTTGCAAAAAATCTGCGTATACGGTACCCACTGGCGTTTCTTCAAAAATCATCTGAAAAAAAAACCAAAAAGATCATTAACTTACATTCTATAATCTAGTACTTGTCGTAGCCGATTTTGAAAATATCGATTTATGACAAAATGGCGGACGTTTGAACATAAATAATGATTTTTGGGCCAAAAATTAGTTATTATTTTGCCTATACAGTAGAACCTCGATTATCCGAACTTGTCTCGGTCCCAATTAGTTCGGATAATCAAAAGTTCGGATAATCGAAACGTGGGTTTTTGGGACGAGATCATAAACAACAATTTTGCTTATGATCTCGTCCCAAAAAACCCACGTTTCGATTATCTGAACTTTTGATAATCCGAGCTAATTGGGACCGAGGCTAGTGCGGATAATCGAGGTTCTACTGTAAAACAAAAACTAAGTAACGGAAAAAAAATCCTATGACAAGTACTAGATAATGGTGTATAGAATAACCACAAAAAACCTCAAGGCAATCGGCTCATTGGTTTTCGAGAAATTTTGGGTACCAATTTGAAAAACGTGGTTTTGAGAAAACCGCGTTTGAAAATTTGGGAATGAATAAATCATGAAATTTGTCAACTTACATGGAATCGTCGATACCAGGCCCATAGTGTAGGTCTTCTACGGTCGACGGAATGTTCATAGCTTCTAAGTCCTCGACCTCGACCATCTAGGTGTATATCTCTCCTTAAGGGCGGGGTAAAGTATTAAAAATTTTTTTTTTCATTTTTTTAAAAATTTTTAAATGAATGCATAATATATCAAGAATATTGTGTTAAAATTTCAAGTCGATCGGAGTAAAATTGTCGAAGTTATGAGTATTTGAGCGTCTATTGCTCCATGCCGTTCTCTTCTCTTCTGCGTTTTTCAAACCGTTTTTCTGAGACTTGTCATATCGTCCGTGTGCACGATAACTCAAAATCTACTGGACCAATCGCTTTGAAATTTTGTACAGTACTTCTTCACATAATTCACCAGGTATTGTCGAGAGCTTTTTTGTTTTTTTTTTTTAATAATTACTAAGTTTTCAACAACAAATTAGCCGATTTTTTTAGCGAAAATCGGGTTTTTGGCTCCCAAGTGCTACGAAAAATCGAAAAATCGAAGAAACAAAAAATCCTCCCGTCATTACCTCGAGAAACATCTCCTTTGACAAATGCATTTTGATTTTTTTGTTTCAAATGTTTCTGTTGCGAGTTATGGTGCACACCGCAAACCAACTTTTTTCGAGGCGCCTCCGGGGTTTAATTTTCACTCGCTCAATTTTGAATATTTTGCAATGCAAATTTATGAGAATGTTGTTCAAATGTTACTTTATTATATGTAAATTTTTCAATAAACGAACACTATTCGTTACGCCAAAAAAAAAAAAATCTTAAAAACATGCCTTTTTTTCGCCGAATTAACTTTACCCCGCCGTTAAAAGGCGAATAATAGCCTGAACGGATAATGCGATGAAAAAAAATCGGTGGCTTTCAACGATAAAAACTTCAACGCCATTATTTCTCGTCGTTTGCTTCGGTCGATCACGATCGTGTCTCACGCCGGTTAAACTATTCGTCCAAGCAGGCAGCTTTGGGAGACGAGCGTCGGACGGTGGCGCGAACCTTCACGTCTATTACCAACAGCATCACGGCAGTGGGAGCGGAAACGGCGAGGAGGGCGGCTGGAGCCAACCCGGCAGCAGGGAGCATCTGCAGACTGTGAGTCCTTTCTTGAGCATAAAAATCGTGAAAATCTCGACTGACTCAGTCCCGGCGCTTGACGCGAAACATTCCCGAAAACTTTGTACTCGTGTGTCGCCAATTCGTCTTCCTCGAACGAATTACGCGAAACGTGTTGAACCCTGCTTGAACTGACATTGCAGGGTGGCAGTCCGACGATGGGCCAGTGTTCTCAGCCCCTGAGTGTGGGCGCCGGTGGCGGTAGCGGCGACAGTAGCGGTGGGAGCAGCGCCAGTTCAACCGGAGGCAGCGACGGAAGAAGAAGACGCAGCGGTTTAACCGCCGTCATGCAACGTCCAGGTAAGTTTGGTCGTTGTCTTACGTGCGTGTCGAGTTGCCCCTTTGCACCGTTGTGGAATCGTGTAATATATTTTTTTCTCTCATCTCTCCTACATGTAAATTCGCAAAATCATCGTTTGTCCCTTATCCGGGTTTGTTAGCCCGTTTCTCGTCGCCTTTTTCATTCTCGATAGCAATATCGGACCGGATGAAAAATAATTTTAAGGGGCTGTACCAGTGTGAACGCTGATAATTTGGGTGATTTTCGGAAATTTTTCGGAAGAAAAGTACTCAATTAAATGTTTCGGAAAATTAGGAATATATCTGGCTACATTTCACCTATATTACATAATTTTTTAATAGAAAAATATTGAGATCCAAGCGACTCATGCGCTGCCTTCGGAGTCGCCAAAAAAAAGTTCCTCCACTGCTGACATGATTCCGGCCGATTGAGTAGCTGAAACCGAAAAAGGAAAAAATGTCGTTAAACTGGAAGGTATTTCCTGTACAATGACGTAGGATTTTCGAAAAATATCAAAATCTAACAAAATGGCGTAGTTATGAAAAAAAAGTTTTTTTTTCTTGCCTATAAAATGCTCGTTTTTTCCAATGCCAAATCGTCAATTTTCATCCAATCAAAAATATCCTACGTCATTGTATTGCTCTTTGAGTTACAATGTCAGCAAATTTGAAAAATCTCATTTAGAGAAAAACCCGTTTACAGATTTAACTATCGATTTTTGCAAGATAAAATGGTATTGATATAAATTATATAAATGATAATGATATTCTTGAAAGTATAAACTGTCGAAAAAGGCAAAAAAAAACCGATTTTTTTAAAGTGTCACGCTGGTATAGCCCCTTAAAAACGTCGTCGGCAGTCGAGATTGACAAATCTTCGAAAAACATGGAATAGCATTAGTTATATTAAAAAATAAATAATGAATAATTATTAAGTAAAAAATAAACAAAAATAATAATAACATGAACGAATAATAATAAATAAACAATGTAAAAAAAAAAGTTTTAGGTTTGTTTGGGTTTGTTTTGATGAAAAATTAATATAATAATAAAACTAATAAAAAATAACATAATGAATTTTCATTGAAAGTGAAAAAGTTTTAGGATTGTTTGGGTTTGTTTTAATGAAAAGTTAATATAATAATAAAATTAATATAAAATAACGTAATAAACTTTCATCGAAAGTTCATTATGTTGTTTTCATTCATTATCATTATGTTATTTTGCCATTAGTTTTATTGTTATATTAATTTTTCATTAAACGAAACCCAAACAAACCTAAAACTTTTTTCACATTGTTTATTTATTATTATTCGTTCATATTATTATTTTTGTTTATTTTCCAATTATTTTTCACTTAATAATTATTCATTATTTAGTTTCATTGAAAGTTCATTATGTTATTTTTTTATTAGTTTTATCAGGTTATCATATAATTATAAATAAAAATTCGTAATCAAAGTTTTAATTGATAATTTTAAAAAATCAAATAATGAGTGAATAATGTAATAAAAAGTTTTGAGTAATTGAATTTAAAAAAGATTTGGAAAACTTGCTGTTTCTTTGTACGAAATAAATTCATTATTTTTCCTGGCCACATACTTTTTTGAAATTCTGCACAAAAAATACTAAAAATGAGCAAACTTTTTATCTTAAAAATCGTCAGATTGTCGAAAACAACAGTTGTATTTGTCTTTTTTTTTTCGAAATTTTATGGCTCTGTCGGTATTACATGTTTGCGAAACGAAAAGGGCAACGAAAAACTCGTATTACAATACAAGAAAGACGAAAAAAGAATTCAAACGCCCCGAATTGCTGCAAGCACTTGACTTGTCCCGTACGCTACAAAATTGCGATTAAGGAGTAAGGCCACTGTAACGGCCCAAAAAAAAAGGTTTTTTCACTAATTTTTTGCTCCCGAAATTGAAGGTATTTGAAAAAAAACTTTTAATGGTGTTATCGGGCATACATTAAACTTTATTGTAAAATTTTTTTACAGTAAAAAAAAAACAAAATGGCGGTTCCACAGCTATCTTCCCGGGACATGTTTTGCTTCCAGGGCTCCGCGGCACGCAGCACCACTGGTGCACTTTTGAATCTAGAACAAAAAAAAAACCATTAATCTAGAGGGCTATAGCTAGAGAATGTCGATCGGATTTTAAAAAGTATCAATTTTTGTGGATTTGGCGTGCGTTTGAAAAAAAAAATTGATTTTTGACGAAAAAAACGGCAAGTTTTTTGTTAATAAAAAATCAATAAATAAAGTTCTTGAAAATTCCGATCGACATTCTCAAGATAATGTAAATGTTCACATCTGGTTAAAATTTCAAGCAAAAAAAATGAAAATTGTTCGAGTTATGCTGCGTGCCATTTTGAAAAACCATGTTTCGAGAAAAACGCGTTTAAAGTTTTGCGAATAGTTTTTTATTGGAAAAAATTAAAAAAAGAAGTTAAAATGATTTAAACTATTTTTAAACTAGAGGGTTTAAACTATTTTTTAAGCCAATAAAAAAAAATCGATTTTTCAAAAAATTTACAGTGGCCTTACCCCTTAAGCAAAGTGCTCACTTGTATAACTATTACACAGTTCGATTGTCGCGACGAACCGTTGCGAGACGTTGCGTCTCGCGTCACGATTCATTATTGATGGTTGCACCACGCTTCGTTAGTTGTGTTTTTTTTTTGTTTTCGCCATTATTCACCACCTTAATTGTTCATTTTTTTTCGTATAACCGTCATACGCCATGTGTACATAAAAAAAAAAACATGTACGTTCGATGTTGAGATCACGGTAGAAAGGCTTTGGTCGGCTATCGGTGAGGAGTGCGGAACAAAGAGAGCGAGATGCAACGGTCCTCGTGCGCCCCTCACACGCGAACGGTCAATTTGTTCTTCGCGATCTTTCTCGTTACACATATAGTAGGGGCCGGGTTGAAGTTCCGAACTTCGAATTATCAGAACGCTCAAAACTCCGAAAGAATTTCACACGAAAGACCAAAACTCCGAACATCTGAACACCGTTAAAATAATTGGGCTATGGAAGTTTTAAAGGTTTCAAAATTTTCAATAAATCGACGAATTATTTCAAGATTTTTTTTTTTTGTTAAGACGTGATTTTACCTGAACTTTGAAATTTGTCTAGACAATGTTATACGTTCTACATAATTTACAGTCAACTGTGTAGACTTTCGCTGGCACAATCTTCACGAACCTTGTAATTTCGGAACGTTAAGGGGAGGGTAGGGGCTTCAGCGTAAAAAAAACACTTTGCGATTTTTTTTCATCTATATGGATAAAGTAAATTTATTGAAACCTTTTGTACATTGTTAAGTGTCATTTCAAGAACATTCCGTGAAATTTGTACGCGAAAATATCCACAAACAAGCCGGTGACAAAGCTTTTCCAAGAACGCCTTTGGAAAAACACGATTTGCGGTGTTCACTGTATCTCAGCTAGAAATTATCTGAAATCAAGTACCATTAAAATTTAGTCAAAGTATCATCAAATCCTCCCCCCAACGGTCTTTGGGGCCGTCCATAAATTACGTCATTTTAAAATAGGGGGGGGGGGGGGGGGGGTTCGTCTGCGGATGACGGTAAATGACGGATGAGGGGGCGGGGGGGCGTTTCGAAATTGACGTCATTCTTGTGATACCAGTTACTTCAAAATGTACAATAGTATATTGTACAACTAGAGCGGTTTCCCCGCATGAGTGATGAAAAATATTTTGCAAGTACCTAATGGTATTAATTATTGAACTCATTATTTATTTATTTATTACATAAGGTTTGTCTACATTATATTCGAGAACTTCAAATAACAGCGTACCTATGAAAATAGTTCGATCGAGCCAAAATGAATATGGGGAGGATACGGAGATATTACCCGTGATCCAGGATTTGCAAGAATGGGTGAAAACTCCGTGGGAGCTATCCAAACAAAACTAAAGAATAGAGAAGAATAATATTATTATATTAATGAAAATTGCCAAAGTACAAAATAATAAAAGATGATTCTATAACAAAATGTGGGAGCTATCCAAAGAAAACTAAAGAATAGGGAAGAATAATATTATTATATTAATAAACATTGCCAAAGTACAAAATAATAAAAGATGATTCTATAACAAAATGTTTTAATATTACCCAATTTTTCTCAAATTCGCAAATGTTTTAATTTTGCCAAACTGGTAATGACGTCAATTTTGCGAGAGGGGGGGGGTCATTAGGAAATGACGATAGGATGATTGTAGGGGGGGGGGGGTCGAAAATCAGCAAAAATCGATGACGTAATATATGGACGGCCCCTTTGATAATTTTTTTTTTTTTTCATTTCTAAATTTTTGGTGGTCATGCAAAGTGAAAAGTGCTATTTTTCACGAAAAATTCCGCCATTTTGGGGGTGGAAAAGCCCCTCATTGTAAAAAAATCTCAAACTAACCGTTGGGGGGAGGTATTTTATATGTAGAAAGTGTGTACCGAGTTTGAAATAAATCGGTCATGTAGTTTTCAAATGGCAGTGAACACGGACTTTTTGAAAAAGTGGTTTCGAGAAAATTGCGGCACCGGCTTGTTTGTGGATATTTTCGCGTACAAATTTCACGGAATATTCCTGAAATGACACTCAACAATGTACAAAAGGTTTCGATAAATTTACTCTATCCATATAGATGAAAAAAATTCGCAAAAAAGTGTTTTGTTTCACGCTGAAACCCCTACCCTCCCCTTAAGGAGCCAGTCCGCTTTGGAGCCACGAAAAAAGGCTATTTTCGGGATTTTGTCGAGGATTTGATAAAAGATATGAATATAAAAGTTGTTGGGCTTGTTAAATAAAGTCTTGAAATTCATTTAAAAAAAAAATTGTATTCGTTCAACGCTCATATCTCAGTCAATTTTGTTCGGATCGACTTGAAATTTTCAGGACATATTCTCAGATAGTCATGCTTAAAAAAAATGCGATAAAAAATCGATTTTTTCAAAATCGCAAGTGGGGGTAACCCCTTAAAAGTACAAAAACTATAGTTCAACGTAACGCCTCATAAATAGGCGGGCTAGGTAGCTCCATCACAACTCGGCAACGGCTTGTCTGAAACAAAAAAATCAAAGTCCATTCGATTCAGTATGACACCAGCTACAAAATGACCGTCGGATATAAAGTTTTATCAAAAAATTAAAAAATGGCAGATGAAAAAAGAAAAAAGTAAAAAAAAACGGGTTATTTTCGCAGTTTCTCGCAAAAAAAGAGTAAAAATCGAAATTTTTAAACCATCGAGGGTCTTCTTGTTGCGAATCATGTTTACAATATGTGGTTCAAATTGCAAGAGAATCGGTTTATTAGTTTCAGATATACGATGGAGCTAGATTTTGAAATCGTTGTTTCGAGAAAAACGCGTTTGAAGTTCATACCATGAAAAACTCTTACCTAAACTCAATCGGCAATTCCTGCACCGTACAAAATCCCGTCTGATTGCTCATCATCGTCGATTTCTTCAAGTTTTGCTTGCTTTCGATTTTTCAAAATTTTCAAGGTGGACCCCTTAAAATTAGGAATTTTAAACCGTCGGCACAATCAAAGTTCGGAATTTCAACCCGGCCCTCGTGTCAAGATCATGCCAGCGAAAGTCTACATAGTTGACTGTAAATGATGTAGAACGTATAACTTTGTCTATGCATATTCCAAAATTGACGAAAAATCACTTCTTAAGGGGTAAGGCCACTGTAACGGCCCAAAAAAAAAGGTTTTTTCACTAATTTTTTGCTCCCGAAATTGAAGGTATTTGAAAAAAAACTTTTAATGGTGTTATCGGGCATACATTAAACTTTATTATAAAATTTTTTTACAGTAAAAAAAAACAAAATGGCGGTTCCACAGCTATCTTCCCGGGACATGTTTTGCTTCCAGGGCTCCGCGGCACGCAGCACCACTGGTGCACTTTTGAATCTAGAACAAAAAAAAAAAAACCATTAATCTAGAGGGCTATAGCTAGAGAATGTCGATCGGATTTTAAAAAGTATCAATTTTTGTGGATTTGGCGTGCGTTTGAAAAAAAAAATTGATTTTTGACGAAAAAAACGGCAAGTTTTTTGTTAATAAAAAATCAATAAATAAAGTTCTTGAAAATTCCGATCGACATTCTCAAGATAATGTAAATGTTCACATCTGGTTAAAATTTCAAGTAAAAAAAATGAAAATTGTTCGAGTTATGCTGCGTGCCATTTTGAAAAACCATGTTTCGAGAAAAACGCGTTTAAAGTTTTGCGAATAGTTTTTTATTGGAAAAAATTTAAAAAAGAAGTTAAAAGGATTTAAACTATTTTTAAACTAGAGGGTTTAAACTATTTTTTAAGCCAATAAAAAAAAATCGATTTTTCAAAAAATTTACAGTGGCCTTACCCCTTAAGACGTGATTTTACCTGAACTTTGAAATTTGTCTAGACAATGTTATACGTTCTACATAATTTACAGTCAACTGTGTAGACTTTCGCTGGCACAATCTTCACGAACCTTGTAATTTCGGAACATTAAGGGGAGGGTAGGGGCTTCAGCGTAAAAAAAACACTTTGCGATTTTTTTTCATCTATATGGATAAAGTAAATTTATTGAAACCTTTTGTACATTGTTAAGTGTCATTTCAAGAACATTCCGTGAAATTTGTACGGGAAAATATCCACAAACAAGCCGGTGACAAAGCTTTTCCAAGAACGCCTTTGGAAAAACACGATTTGCGGTGTTCACTGTATCTCAGCTAGAAATTATCTGAAATCAAGTACCATTAAAATTTAGTCAAAGTATCATCAAATCCTCCCCCCAACGGTCTTTGATAATTTTTTTTGTTTTTTTTTTTCATTTCTAAATTTTTGATGGTCATGCAAAGTGAAAAGTGCTATTTTTCACGAAAAATTCCGCCATTTTGGGGGTGGAAAAGCCCCTCGTTGTAAAAAAATCTCAAACTAACCGTTGGGGGGAGGTATTTTATATGTAGAAAGTGTGTACCAAGTTTGAAATAAATCGGTCATGTAGTTTTCAAATGGCAGTGAACACGGACTTTGAAAAAGTGGTTTCGAAAAAATTGCGGCACCGGCTTGTTTGTGGATATTTTCGGGTACAAATTTCACGGAATATTCCTGAAATGACACTCAACAATGTACAAAAGGTTTCGATAAATTTACTCTATCCATATAGATGAAAAAAATTCGCAAAAAAGTGTTTTGTTTCACGCTGAAACCCCTACCCTCCCCTTAAGGAGCCAGTCCGCTTTGGAGCCACGAAAAAAGGCTATTTTCGGGATTTTTTCGAGGATTTGATAAAAGATATGAATATAAAAGTTGTTGGGCTTGTTAAATAAAGTCTTGAAGTTCATTTAAAAAAAAAAATTGTATTCATTTTTAAGGCGTTACCCCCACTTGTAGCGCAAAAAGGCCTTTTTCATGAATTTTTTTAAAGAAAACTACCAAACTTTTTTAGTCGATCAATATACCATCTTAAAGAACACATCTTGAAGAACTTTCAGTAATTTTTTTATTGAAAAATATTACATTGTTTAGCGGCAAATGGCCGTCAATGAAATAATGTTTTTATATACACGGTTTGCGGTGACCAACATTGCGGCGAAGTGGATCATCTGAAAAAAAAAATCTCATCTCATATTCTTGAAAGTATAAACTGTATTAAACTGTAGTAAGTATAAACTTAATAAAAAAAAATTCTTGAAATAATTCGTCGATTTATTGAAAATTTTGAAACTTTTAAAATTCCCATACCCGAATTATTTTGACGATGTTAAGATTTTCGGAGTTTCGATCTTTTTTGTAAAATTCTTTCGGAGTTTTGAGCGTTCTGACCATTCAAAGTTCGGAATTTCAACCCGGCCCCATCTTGAATTTCGGAACATTAAAATTCGGAATTTTAAACCGTCGAAGCATTCAAAGTTCGGATTTTCAACCCGGCCCCATATAGTATTTGACGACTTCACCATTTCCGGTTCCCCACAGACAGCCCCCCCCCCCCCCGAGTTTTCCAATTGCGTTCATCATCGGACACTTCGCGAAACTGGCCCTTTCATTTTTTGTCCTCCGCGTTGTGTTTTTTTTTTCTTCTCTTTTCTCTTTTTTTGGTTTGATTTTGCATGGTTTTGTTGTGGCGGCTGCACGGCCGTTGCCCTCGTTGGTTCGGTACAATGCATGTAGTTATAAATCCGGAGCTGGTCATGGAGGTGGAAGCTAGGATGAATAGGGCGTACCTGCCGTCGAGACTGCTGCCGAGCCATCTGCGCGGGCCGACCTCGCTTCCTCATCACAGGAAAGCCTCTCTGTATCCCACCGGCCTCGGTAAAAAAACACTCTTGCACTCACGTAACACCAGAATAATAACGCACTCGGCAATCAATAAATATGAAATCCCTAGATTTTTTCTTTTATTATTTTTTCTCGTTGTTTCGATCATTCACTCTTTTTGCGTGTGTGTGTGTGTGTGTGTGTTAATTTTTTTTACGATTACACCGTGCGGTGTGTAGCGCGCGCGCGCGCGTGTGTTTTTACATCTCGCTTTGGTCAAACGAGCTTCCATTTTTTAAGGACTGAGCCTCCGAGGTCGAGGAAAAACGGAAATACCCTGTCATCAATTTTCTTTGCACTGTGCGCGAGCTTTTGAGATACGATTTCAACCGTTCGGTAGAACATGTTTTTGAGAAAAACGGAAAAAGAGGCTTTTTTTTTTTCGTTTTTTCATAAAACGGAATTACATAATCTTTATCGCAAACAAAAGATCCTAGGCTACAAGACAAAATGAAAACAATGTTATTCTTCAAGTTTCAAGCTTAACGATTGGCCTGCACACTGGGTCGTTTTGATCCCGTTTCTTTTTCGTGCAAGTACGTATTTTTAAACGCCACTTTAAACAAATGTTTGGGCACTCGATTGTTGTTTTTCTTAAAAAATACATTTTTACCCATAAAATAAGGATTGTCGACTGGCAAAAACGTGTCTACGAAAAAAAAGCATATTTATTGAGATACATCGATTTGAAAACTTCCGGGGTCTGATTGATCCCACATGCAGTAAGAGGTTCGTGGCGAAAGTGTGCAGTCGAAGGGTTAATGGGTTATATACAGTCGGGAAGCCCAAAAAGATCGATTTTTCAAGATTTTTTCTTGAGAAGAGCTTTAAATCTATAAACGTAAAAATTTGTACACGTATTATGGTAACTTTTAACTGTATTTCAACTTTTTTAGTTGTACAAATAATTATTTCGAAAGCTGCTATAGCTCATCTCCGGGAGCACCTCTAAAAAAAGGCGTCTTGCGGTGAGCACGATATCTCTGGACTGGATCATCTGAAATGAAACAAAACCACATATATTTCGTTAATATAATGGATTATTTTGTAACTGATCGAAGGAATAAGCAAAATAATAATTTTCGACAAAATGGCGGCTTCTAAAAAAAATAGATTTTTGACAAAAATTTAGGCCTTAAATTGTTTATAAAATGGAAAATATTTATCGGTGCGAAAAAAACCTTCGATTAATTACTAAAAAAAATATACTTGAAAAGATTGCGTTAAAATTTGGGACTGATCGGTTCATCCGTTTCCGAGAAATCTTGCCTCACCGATTTTAAGGGGCTATACCAGTGTGAGCACTGAAAATTTGGGTGATTTTCGGGAATTTTTTAGAAAAAACGTGCTCAGTTAAATGTTTCGGAAAATTAATAATATATTTGGCCATATTCGAATTATATTACATAATTTTTTCATACAAAAATATTGAGATCCAAGCCACTTAAGCGCTGCCTTCGGAGGCGCCAAAAAAAAGTTCGTCCACTGCTAACATGATTCCGGCCGATTGAGTAGCTGAAACCGAAAAAGGAACAAATTTCGTTAAACTGGAAGGTATTTCCTGTACAATGACGTAGGATTTTCGAAAAATATCAAAATCTAACAAAATGGCGTAAAAGGATGGCAAATGGCGTAAAAGGATGACAAAATGGAAAAAAGTCTGTTTTCTTGCCTATAAAATGCTCGTTTTTTTCAATGCCAAATCGTCAATTTTCATCCAATCAAAAATATCCTACGTCATTAAGGGGTAAGGCCACTGTAACGGCCCAAAAAAAAAGGTTTTTTCACTAATTTTTTGCTCCCGAAATTGAAGGTATTTGAAAAAAAACTTTTAATGGTGTTATCGGGCATACATTAAACTTTATTATAACATTTTTTTACAGTAAAAAAAAAACAAAATGGCGGTTCCACAGCTATCTTCCCGGGACATGTTTTGCTTCCAGGGCTCCGCGGCACGCAGCACCACTGGTGCACTTTTGAATCTAGAACAAAAAAAAAACCATTAATCTAGAGGGCTATAGCTAGAGAATGTCGATCGGATTTTAAAAAGTATCAATTTTTGTGGATTTGGCGTGCGTTTGAAAAAAAAAATTGATTTTTGACGAAAAAAACGGCAAGTTTTTTGTTAATAAAAAATCAATAAATAAAGTTCTTGAAAATTCCGATCGACATTCTCAAGATAATGTAAATGTTCACATCTGGTTAAAATTTCAAGTAAAAAAAATGAAAATTGTTCGAGTTATGCTGCGTGCCATTTTGAAAAACCATGTTTCGAGAAAAACGCGTTTAAAGTTTTGCGAATAGTTTTTTATTGGAGAAAATTTAAAAAAGAAGTTTCGGAGAAACTTAAACTATTTTTTATTTTAAACTTAAACTATTTTTTAAGCCAATAAAAAAAAATCGATTTTTCAAAAAATTTACAGTGGCCTTACCCCTTAAACGTCACAAAATATCCCGGTGTCATTTAGAGAAAAACGCGTTTAAAGATTTAACTATCGATTTTTGCAATATAAAATGATATTGATATAAATTATATAAAAGATGATGATATTCTTGAAAGTATAAAATGTCGAAAAAAGGCAACAAAAAATCGATTTTTTTAAGGTGTCACACTGGTATAGCCCCTTAAAATACACAGTTTTGAGAAAAAACGCGTTCAAAGTTTCAAAAGCACTTTCGAACGCTCTGACACGTCATTACAAATGCGCGTGTAACTTCGAGAATATTCGCCGGATTGACAAGAAATTTTCTGTGTGTTTACTTAAGGGGTTAGGCCACAGTAACGGGTTTATAAAATCATGTGCGAATTTAACAATTTTTTTCGTATGAAAAAGTGATTCACTCATCAAATTAATTACACATCTATTTAGTACGAATATCAAGCTGTTGGAAAATATGTTTTTTTTCCATGTACAAAATGGCCGACTACGAATATTTTCTTTTGTTATCTTTTTTTTAGGCGCTCCGCGGCGTGACATTTAGCATCCACATTTTTTTACCAGGAACAAAAAACAAAAATTCTCGTCAATCTACATTAGAATACCTAGAGAAGTACGTACGGAATTTAAAAAATATTGTTTTATTCAAAAGTTGTAGGTATTTGAACTTAAGAAATGAATTTTCAGTGAAAAATTTCGTTATAACTGCTTATAAAATGAAAAGTTTTCGATTAAGGGGGGATTGTCTTTTTTTTTCGCAAAATTTACCGCTTTTTGGGAATTTTTTTGTGAAGAAAGTATACAACGGAAAACTTGTGAAACTTGGCATATAGTTTTATTGATCTGTTTACTACATACAACACAAAATTTTTAAACAATTTCATCAAAAAATCCGCCTCCCAGCCCCCTCGACGCGCGATGGTCCTTTTTTGATGGTGTGCACGATTACAGCCTTCACGTTCATCCTGCAACAAAAACCCAAAAAGCATTTTACTTTAGACACATATAGCTATCGTTCGATGAAGGGGGAAAAAAAAAATTGACGATTTGGTGACGTTTTGAACTTGAAGTATCGATTTTTCGAAAAAAATTGATCGATTTTTTGTTATAAATAAAAAACTATTAAACGTATTGCTTTTTTGCTTCATCAAACGATAAAAGGATGTCAGCTGAGCATTCTGTCCAAATTTGAAGGCAATCGGTTGAATAGTTTTTGAGAAATCGTGCACACCATCAAAAAAGGACCATCGCGCGTCGAGGGGGCTGGGAGGCGGATTTTTTGATGAAATTGTTTAAAAATTTTTTTGTACGTAGTAAACAGATCAATAAAACTATATGCCAAGTTTCACAAGTTTTCCGTTGTATACTTTCTTCACAAAAAAATTCCCAAAAAGCGGCAAATTTTGCGAAAAAAAAAGACAATCCCCCCTTAATCAGAAATTCCGTACGTACTTCTCTGCGAAATGCAATTAGGAAGGTCACTTTTAAACATGAAGTAAATCGAGTGGAAATTATCGAAGTTATTTGTCACGCCAATTGGAAAAAAGCTGTTTCGATAAGTTTCGAGTAGTCGGCCATTTTGTATATCGAAAAACAAATATATTTTCTAACAGCTTGATATTCATACTAAATAGACGTGTAATTAATTTTACGAGTGAATCACTTTTTCATACGAAAAAAAAAATTGTTAAATTCGCACATGATTTTATAAACCCGTTACTGTGGCCTAAGGCCTTAAATATATGTACATTACGAAAATAAAATACATAAAAAATCGATTTTTCGAAAATTTTAACCGTATATAAATGTTTAAGCAGGTCTCTCGAAGCAACAAATTAGACGCGTGACTGCGGAGGCTCAGCGTGTTCCAAAATCGTTTCAAAATTTCTTCCCAAAATGCTATCGCGCATGGCTGGTGGTTTTTTTTTTAAATTTTTTCCTCGTCGTTCGCAGCTGGCAGCAGGGAGTCGTACAAGGAGCCGAGCATTCACATTGCCACGGAGCGTTATTCGCCGGTGCGACGAGCCTCCGAAGGCTCCTGTCCGCCCGGGCCCGGTATACAAGCTCTGCAACAAGAATACCAACAGCTCCAGAGACTCGCCTCGCCGTCACACAGTCCGGCGAGCATTCCCGGTTCCCCGGTTCACGAGAGAGGCGTCGCTGCCATTACTCAAGGTGACATTGCCATAAATCTAAGAAATTGAATAGGAAAGAAAAAAGAAAGAAGCGACGAGTAAATTGGAACGAATCTCGTACAGGATTGAGCGGCTTGACGACCGCAACGGTGCAGGGCAGCATAGTACACGGGACCCCGACTCAGCCACCGTCCGCGCCTCTCGATCTCAGTCCGCTGAGGCACCACCGGTCGCCGGCTACGACGCCGGTCAGTTACTCGCCGAGTAACAGTCCAGCTCTGGATATGATCCAGGAGGAACATCCGGTGGACATACCTCGGGTGAGAGAACGTTCGAGAGATTGAGCATGGGAAACATTGAAAGGGACGGGGGTGAAAATGCCTAATGACCAAATGCGTAATTCTATTAGGTGTACAAATAAGTTTTAGGACAGTTTTCAAAAAATTCAAGATTTATTAAAAAAGAAGTAAAACACAGTTATTCATCGAAGTAATCTCCATCGCACTGAATGACCTTCAGCCATCTCTCAGGTAACTCGCGGATGCCTTTCGCAAAGAAACTTTCGTCTTGCGAGGTGAGAAATTTAGCGACCCATTTTTCTACTTCTTCAAATGTTTTGAATCGCACGTCAGAAAAATCGTTCTGCATTTTCCGGAATAAATGATAATCGGATGGGGCTAAGTCTGGTGAATACGCCGGGTGTGGTACAGCTTCCCATCCAAGCGCTAGTAACGTATCCTTGACCGGTTTACCCACATGAGGCCGCGCGTTGTCATGGAGCAGTTTTACTGGACGTTTTCCTTTACCAGAAAATGGACGTTTCTTCTCAATTTCTTGATTCACTTGCATCAGTTGATGACAATAACGATCAGTAGTAACTGTTTGACCAGGTTTGAGAAGTTCATAATACAGTACGCTTTTCATATCCCACCATATGCACAGCATGACTTTGTTACAATGAACATTGCGCTTTGGCGTGGATGTTGTCGGCTCGCCGGGGTCAACCCAATGATATTTGCGTTTCGGATTATCAAAATAAATCCACTTTTCATCGCCGGTCACAATTTTCCACAAGAAAGACTTTCTATGTTGCTTGTTGTAAAGACTCACACAAATGTTAAGACGGCTGTTTTTATTTTCTTGAGTCAGAAAGTGTGGTACCCACTTTGTTCCTTTTCGAATCTTACCCATTCCTTTTAAACGATAAGAAACAGTTTGTTGAGTTACTCCAAGCTGTTCCGAAAGTTGTTTCTCCGTCTGACAAGAGTTTTCATCCAGCAACGCTTGCAGTACCTGATCGTCCACCTTTACAGGAGGCCCCGTGCGTTCACGGTCACTAACGTCGAAATCACCTTCTTTGAATCGCTTATACCAATACTCACATGTACTTTTAGATACAATGTTGTCTCCAAGAACAGAACATATCGATTCACACGCTTTCCTAACACTTTTTCCTTGATGGAATTCATAGCGAATGCAGTGTCTAATAAATAGCTTATCGGTCTGCATGTTTAATTTACAGAATTTATAGGTTATGTTTATGACTTCTTTACGTTTCGATACTACACATCAAGCGCCATCTATGATAAGTGAGCGGGACCTTTGAATTAATTTAGAATAGCTGTTATGATACAAAATCGAAGTGTCCTAAAACTTATTTGTACACCTAATATTTATAAATACGAATACGAATTTATTCACATCGCGATTTTCATGTGAATATTAATACAAATTTATTCATACTTCACTTATTTGTATTCACATGCGTGCGTACAAATACAATTGTATTCACAAATACTCTGAACATACGAATAAATTCACAGAAAAAATTGTGAATATTCACAAAAAATGTGAATATTTACAAAAAATCCTGTGAATGAAACAAAAAATCACATCTAAATCTGTGAATGCAAATGTATTCACAAAAAATTGTAAATACAAAAAAATTCACAAAATGAGTTGTTAAATTTTTCCTATTTAACGGAGACTTTGTCCTTGGAGTGCCATATTTCAGGTGTTTACATTTTTTTTTTTTTTTTTTTAAGGAAACGAGTAAAGCTTTGTGAGTGCGGTTTTTTTCTTGCTTTTATTCATGATATACAGAACGTTGAAAAATTTGTTTTTTTGAAAAAAAAAACCAAAATGGTGGCCGTTGCAGCTCCGCGAAAACAGGTCCTCAAATCGCGGGAGGTAAACGGCTGACATCACTGCCCCCTCTTTGTTGATCTGAAACACAAATTCAAAGCATATTATCAATCTGTGACCCTTTGGTCATGGAATGACGGATGGGTTTTTCGTTTAGTACAAATTTCGGAAAATGGCGGCAATTAAAAAAAAATCGAATTTTCGCGTTTTTTTTTTCGCATAAAAAGATAAATAATAAATGCAAAAACGTGTATCTATCGAAAAAACGATCCGTCATTCCGCGAAGACATATTTTCTGAGTATGCTCTCCAAATTTCAGGTCGATATGTTAATTACAGCGGTCAGGAGAATGTCAGCCATTTTTAAAAACGTGTTTTCGAGAAAAACGCGTTTAAAGTTTTGTAATGTGTTTACACAAATGTGTTTATAATTACCGCTAATCGGCAATGCCTGGTTCATAGAGGCATCCCTCCTCTTCTTCTAGCTGCTCATGTTGAGCCGCTAACATCTCCCGCTGCTCAATCCGGGACAAGGTCTCCCTTAAGACAAATTAAAATGGAATTCACAATGATTAGATTAAAATTCACACGAAAAATGAGTTCTTGCGTATTTTGAGAGAAAACATTGCGTCGAGGCAAAGAAATTTTTGCAAAAAAAGTTGTGAGTTTCAAATATTACATTATAAATATGAAAAAATGCACAAAATGAGTTGTGAATTTTCTCAAGTTGAAGAAAATTAAAATGGAATTCACGACAATGATATTAAAATTTACACCACAAGTGAGTTCTTACGTACTTCGAGAGAAAACATTGTGTTGAACTCAACACAATGTTTTTGCTCAACGCAATGTTTTCTCTCAAAGTACGTAAGAACTCACTTTTGGCGTAAATTTTAATCTAATCATTGTGAATTTGATTTTAATTTGTCTTAAACACGAAAAAATTCACAACGTATGTTGTGAATTTTTTTGTATTTACCATTTTTTGCGAATACATTTGCATTCACAGATTTGAATGCGATTTTTCTTTTAATTCACAGGATGTTTTTTGTAAATATTCACATTTTTTGTGAATATTCACAATTTTTTCTGTGAATTTATTTGTATGTACGGAATATTTGTGAATACAATTGTATTTGTATGCATGCATGTGAATACAAATAAGTGAGGTATGAATAAATTTGTATTTATATTCACGTGAAAATCACGATGTGAATAAATTCGTATTCATATTTATAAATAGAATTACGCCCAACTCTGCCAAATATAGAAAGACAAAGATTTCGAAACGACAGAACTACGAACTCTCAAAATAACGAAGGTTGTATTATGCGGAAATTTTATTCTTCGACCGATGACGAAATCGAATAACTATTACACCAAAGGATTACTTATTCGAGAGTTCATTTATTCGCGAACATATATTCAGATAGTCTGCAGTTTGAGTCGTACAAATACCAATTCGAACAATTTACAACATTCATATCTCAGAAATAGAAAAAAAAGTGAGTATCCAATATTGGTAATACCATCTATAGCGAAAAGCCATATATCGAGAATACAAACTTCGAATGCGTAGATCTTAGAAACGCAAATGATCGATGGCGCGAAATGGCGAACACGACATGGCTGCCTGACCCGACTGACCACTAACGCCATCTGCCATCTTCATTCTGAAGCCCAAGTAGCATTGCTCGATCCCAAGTTTTCGCTGTCCGAACCGTTCGCCATTTTGGCCCATCGCTATTTTGACTGATCGACTTTTTGGTCCTTCGCTTGAAGGCACTACACCACGGTTCGTGCGCGGTACGAGGGTATATTTATCGTAATTATTTTCAAGCAAACGATGAA
Source organism: Ophion obscuratus (assembly GCA_964007375.1). NCBI lineage: Eukaryota > Metazoa > Arthropoda > Insecta > Hymenoptera > Ichneumonidae > Ophion > Ophion obscuratus. The sequence goes on along the minus strand of OZ023313.1, from coordinate 69,906,663 downwards.
TGGGTTTTTTTTTATTAATAGTCATAGTCAATGTATACATATAGAAGACGGTTTACAAATTTCTCGAATCTAAAGTATAATTTGCGGTGTACGCCGCTTCCAAGAGGACGCCGACGAAATTGCTGCTCGGCGGTTGACAGCGATTGAGCCATAGGGTTCATCTGAAAAATAAAATAAAAATATATTTAGAAAGTAGACATATAGGTTTACAGCATCACGTAGGGGAATTTCGATGTCTAAAAAAAATGGCGGACCAGCGAATTTTATTTTCGATTTTCGTGGAAAATTTTTAACGTTCATAGAAAAAAAAAAGAGGGCGGCCCTATAGAAAAAAAATACCTACGTGGTGCCATAGAGACTGGATTTTCGAACAGTTTAAGACTTGGCTCGTGCAAATCGGATGAATGGTTTTTTAAATATGTTGTCAACCAGGTTGAAAAAAGTAGTTTCGAGGAAAACGCGTTCAAAGACGCTCATCTGCCGCTCGGCGCGGTCGTGCGCTTCGAACGCTTTTACATAAAATGCAGTATCTCCGCGAATTCTACAAATTTCTTTTAAAAAATTGGTGAGGGCATTCTTAAGGCCTTAGGCCACGGTAACGGGTATAAAATCATGTGCGAATTTAACAATTTTTTTTCGTATGAAAAAGTGATTCACTCATAAAATTAATTACACATCTATTTAGTATGAATATCAACCTGTTAGAAAAAATATGTATTAGGTGTACAAATAAGTTTTAGGACACTTCGATTTTGTATCATAACAGCTATTCTAAATTAATTCAAAGGTCCCGCTCACTTATCATAGATGGCGCTTGATATGTAGTAGCGAAACGTAAAGGAGTCATAAACATAACGTATAAATTATGTAAATTAAACATGCAGACCGATAAGCTATTTATTAGACATTGGATTCACTATGAATTCCATCAAGGAAAAAGTGTTAGGAAAGCGTGTGAATCGATATGTTCTGTTCTTGGAGACAACATTGTATCTAAAAGTACATGTGAGTATTGGTATAAGCGATTCAAAGAAGGTGATTTCGACGTTAGTGACCGTGAACGCACGGGGCCTCCTGTAAAGGTGGACGATCAGGAACTGCGAGCGTTGCTGGATGAAAACTCTTGTCAGACGGAGAAACAACTTTCGGAACAGCTTGGAGTAACTCAACAAACTGTTTCTTATCGTTTAAAAGCAATGGGTAAGATTCGAAAAGAAAAAAAGTGGGTACCACACTTTCTGACTCAAGAAAATAAAAACAGCCGTCTTAACATTTGTGTGAGTCTTTACAACAAGCAACATAGAAAGTCTTTCTTGTGGAAAATTGTGACCGGCGATGAAAAGTGGATTTATTTTGATAATCCGAAACGCAAATATCATTGGGTTGACCCCGGCGAGCCGACAACATCCACGCCAAAGCGCAATGTTCATTGTAACAAAGTCATGCTGTGCATATGGTGGGATATGAAAAGCGTACTGTATTATGAACTTCTCAAACCTGGTCAAACAGTTACTACCGATCGCTATTGTCATCAATTGATGCAAGTGAATCAAGAAATTGAGAAGAAACGTCCATTTTCTGGTAAAGGAAAACGTCCAGTAAAACTGCTCCATGACAACGCGCGGCCTCATGTGGGTAAACCGGTCAAGGATACGTTACTAGCGCTTGGATGGGAAGCTGTACCACACCCGGCGTATTCGCCAGACTTAGCCCCATCCGATTATCATTTATTCCGGAAAATGCAGAACGATTTGTCTGACGTGCGATTCAAAACATTTGAAGAAGTGGAAAAATGGGTCGCTAAATTTCTCACCTCGCAAGACGAAAGTTTCTTTGCGAAAGGCATCCGCGAGTTACCTGAGAGATGGCTGAAGGTCATTCAGTGCGATGGAGATTACTTCGATGAATAACTGTGTTTTACTTCTTTTTTAATAAATCTTGAATTTTTTGAAAACTGTCCTAAAACTTATTTGTACACCTAATATATTTGGTTGGTACAAAAATCTTGCAACACACAACACGAGTAAAAAAGAAAAATATTTTATTTTAACAATAAACGATTATTCAGTAATGTAGGCTCCGCATCTACAACTCTTGCCCAACGCTCTGGTAGACTTTGCACGCCCGCAGACCAGAATTCTTTTAATCGTGAATTAAGAAAATCGTCCAATGTATTTTTGAGATCTGACAGATCATCAAATTTTTTATCCCGTAAATAGTTCTTCAAAGCTCGAAACAGGTGATAGTCGGTAGGTGCTAAGTCTGATGAATACGGCGGGTGTGGTAGAACTTCCCATCCTAGCTGCGAAATAGTTTCTTGTGTCATCTTAGCGACGTGGGGTCGAGCATTGTCATGAAGAAGCCGAACGTGGAGACGTTTACGCCTTTTCTGTTTCATAATTTTAGCCACCTTTTGCAGTTGTGCAGAATAAATCTCTGCCTGTATTGTGGTGTTGGTTGGCAGAAATTCGTAACAGAGCATGCCTTCAGAATCCCACCAACAACAGAGTAAAACTTTCTTCATTTCACGGGGCTGTTTAGGGGTCGGTTCTGGTTTTTCCCCTTTCGATAGCCACTGACGCTTGCGCGTGTGATTAACATACAACACCCAGCTTTCATCCCCAGTGACTATTTCTTGAAGAAAATCCTTTCTTTGCGGACGATGCAGGAGTGAAAGACAGATGGACATGCGTGTTTTGCTTTGTTTGATTCGCTGAGATTGTGCGGTATCCAAGACGAATCAACTTTCCTATATCCCATCTCTTGTAAATGTCGAAGGATAGTAGGATGACTGCAGTTGAGTTTGTTGGCTAATTCTCGTGACGACATATGCCTTTATAAGTGCTCGTAGTTCTTCATCGTCCACAATCGATTCCCTGCCGGACCTAGGTTTGTCTTCAAAAGATGTATCGCCAGAATGAAAACGCTGATACCATCGGGAGACCGTTGAATAATTAACTACATTAGCCTTGAACGCACTGCACATATTACGGGCTGCAGCTCTTACAGAATGCCCTTGCAAGAATTCGTAATATGCGATTGCTCGTAGTGCACGTTGTTCCATCTTTGCTCATACTGACTCCGCGGAACATCTGACTCGCTTATATATCCTGCGGCATGGAAGGTTCTAGACCATTCTTGTATTTCCTATTCTCGAATGTTCTCGAACTTCATTATTAGGAAAAATATTTTAATTGAAAAAAAAAGTGTTTCAAGATTTTTGTACCAACCCAATATATATATATATATTGATGTACAATGGCCGACTACTAATATTTTCTTTTGTTATCTTTTTTTTAGGCGCTCCGCCGTGTGACATTGAGCATCCACAATTTTTTACCTAGAACGAAAAACAAAAATTCTCGTCAATCTACATTAGAATACCTAGAAAAGTACGTACGAAATTTAAGAAATATTGTTTTATTCAAAAGTTGTCGGTATTTGAACTTAAGACATGAATTTTCAGTGAAAAATTTCGTTATAACTGCTCATAAACTGCTCATAAAATAAAAAGTTTTCGATTAATCAGAAATTCCGTACATACTTCTCTGCGAAATGCAATTAGAAACGTAACTTTTAAATTTGAAGTAAATCGAGTGAAAATTGTTGAAGTTATTTGTCACGTCAATTGGAGAAAAGCTGTTTCGAGAAGTTTCGAGTAGGCGGCCATTTTGTACATCGAAAAAAAAACATATATATATATATATATTCTAACAGCTCGATATTCATACTAAATAGATGTGTAATTAATTTTATGAGTGATTCACTTTTTCATACGAAAAAAATTGTTAAATTCAGACATGATTTTATACCCGTTACTGTGGCCTAAGGCCTTACCAAATGGATCTTTCAGAAAGTGAAAAAAAAATGACTTTTTTTTACCGTGGTGTGGTGCCTTGATGAATTCGAAAATGTAAATTATCGTAATATTTACAATTCGACGATTTTACGTCTCGAATTGTTCGGTGTATGTACAGGCGAATCGATATTACATCTCTCATTATTCTGTTAAATCTGATATTTACTTTCGCTATAAATCAACATCGAGATATTTGTATTCACAATTTCGATTACCCATTTTACAGACTATCGTAAGATTGATATATGAAGAATTCCACACCAAGTGCAAACACTAACGAATCATGTAATTTTTAAATGGGCACATAATTTGGTTTTAAGTTTGTTTGAGTGTCAAAAGCAACAACAATTTTTTTTAGATTTTTAAATTAGATTTTCCACTCGAATTTGGATATCGGGATTGTTTTTTTTTTTTTCGATTCATTATACGCAAAAAGTGATGCATTGTACAAAAAAAACGTCAAAGAAGAAAATTTAGGTTTTCGAAAATTTAGGTTATCATCTAGAACCATTTTGGCCTCCCTCCTTTCAATTCAATTATGGTTTTGTTTGCTGCCTCGAAATTTTTCATTTACTCACCGATTCTCGTAGCATTATTCTCGTATCAAGAAGAAATCTTGCTTCTCGTTTGTTGAATGATCTGGTTTGCTCACTCTCAATGCTAATACAAATGATTTTGCGGTAGAACTCGGTCAAAACAATTCGATACTTTTTTATTCGATATGGTTTTCTCATCGGTGGCTTTTGTATTGGTAGACTAACCATATTATGATTCACTCATTTAACGATAAAAAGATTCAAAAATGAAAAATTTCGAGGCAGACAAACAAAAAATATAATTGAATTGAAAGGAGGAGGACAAAATGGTTCTAGATAATACTAAATATTCGTCGCAATCCACTGTTTCGCATGAAACAATGGTCGACATTCAATATCCATGGTTCGATAAAATTCTTCATCAATTAACCTTAAAAAATAATTGGGAGATATGAATTCTCCATCGTGCCAATTTTTCTGTGGTTTGTTATGACATCGACAAAAGTTCTCTCAAATTTATAGAAAAATAAAAGTGGGCGAACTTGACGAAAACAATTATTTTCACCTTATTTCGTTGAAAAATACATTAGCAGAATTTTTAACAGTTACGAAACATATTATGATTGAAAAGTGCATTCGAGAAACTAAATTTTCTTCTTTGACGTTGTTTTTGTACAATGCATCACTTTTTGAGTATAATGAATCGAAAAATAAAACGAGAAAAAATTTCCCGGTATCGAAATTCGAGTGGAAAATCCAATTTAAAAATATTGAAACAATTGTAGTTGCTTTTGACACTCGAATGAACTTAAGGCTCCCCCCCCCCCCCCCCCACTTGTAGCGCAAAAAAAGGCCTTTTTCATGAATTTTTTTAAAGAAAACTACAAAACCTTTTTAATCGATCAATATACCATCTTAAAGAACACATCTTGAAGAACTTTCAGTAATTTTTTTATTAAAAAAATTACATTGTTTAGTGGCAAATGGCCGTCAATGAAATAATGTTTTTATATACACGGTTTGCGGTGACCAACATTGCGGCGAAGTGGATCATCTGAAAAAAAAATGCGGATGGATTTAGTCAAATATAAGTATAAACTAGTCTTTAATCGAAGGATTTTAAAAAATATTCATTTTTCACAAAATGGCGGACAGTCAAAGTTAATGGTTCGATTTTAACGAAAAAAACGGCCGTTTATGGCTGTAAAACGGCCATTTTTTTTTTTTTTCGAAAAAAAAATCGAACGATTAAAGACTACATTTTTATGTATTAAATAAGCCTGCAAAATTTCAAGAAGATCGGTTCATCAGTGTTCGAGTAATCTTGGTCACCGACTTCAGAAATGCCATTTTGAGAAAAACGCGTTTAAAGTTTCAATTTCCGGTCGTTTACACAGCGGATTCTTCTCTTTCAACGCTCATATCTCAGTGAATTTTGTTCGGATCGACTTGAAATTTTCAGGACATATTCTCAGATACTTATACTTCAAAAAAAATGCAATAAAAATTGATTTTTTCAAAATCGCAAGTGGGGGTAACCCCTTAAGGGAGACTTCGTCCTTGGAGTGCGATATTTCAAGTGTTTACATTTTATTTTTTTTTTAAAGGAAACGAGTAAAGCTTTTTGAGTGCGGTTTTTTTCTTGCCTTTATTCATGATATACAGAACGTTAAAAAAAAAAAATTTGAAAAAAAAACAAAATGGCGGCCGTTGCAGCTCCGCGAAAACTGGTCCTCAAATCGCGGGAGGTAAACGGCTGACATCACTGCCCCCTCTTTGTTGATCTGAAACACAAATTCAAAGCATATTATCAATCTGTGACCCTTTGGTCATGTAATGACGGATGGGTTTTTCGTTTAGTACAAATTTGGGACATGGCGGCAATTAAAAAAAAATCAAATTTTCGCGTTTTTTTTTCGCATAAAAAGATAAATAATAAATGCAAAAATGTATCTATCGAAAAAACGATCCGTCATTCCGTGAAGACGTATTTTCTGAGTATGCTCTCCAAATTTCAGGTCGATATGTTAATTACAGCGGTCAGGAGAATGTCAGCCATTTTAAAAAACGCGTTTTCGAGAAAAACGCGTTAAAAGTTTTGTAATGTGTTTACACAAATGTGTTTATAATTACCGTTAATCGGCAATGCCTGGTCCATAGAGGCATCCCTCTTCTTCTTCTAGCTGCTCATGTTGAGCCGCCAACATCTCCCGTTCGGCACGAAGGATAAAGTCTCCTTTAAAAACAATTTATGAGCCCATTTAAAAATCACATGAGTTTTTAGTGTTTCACTTGGTGTGGAGTGCTTCATATCTCGAATTTGAAATGTCGGTCCTTCTGAATATTGATTCCTCGAATTTCCGATCCCCGCCCATTGAGAGAGATGCGAACGTTCACGAGGATACATTTGCAGGTGCCGCCGCAAATATCGGTGACGGACGTGCTCGGTGGGCAAGTGACGTTGGTCGGTTGTTCGCCCTCGCCCTCGCCTTCGCTCGATTCCCTCGAGGACGCGCTCAGCGCGCACTACAGTCCACTGCCGAGTTTCATAATATCGGAGCCTTACGATCCTTCGAGGCCGAGTATAACGCGCGGTATCGGCAGGCCGTTGGGTTCCCCGATACCAACGGAAGTCGAAGTGACCCTCTCCGACGAGTCGAGCAGGCTCAACTCCGAGGCGATACTCGGTCGGGTGAAGCAGATTATCGACGCGAGAGCACCGCCCAAGGGCTTCATATTCTCCCGTGAGGAGGTCGAGGGCGGTGGCCTCAGCTTGGAGTATCCGGGCGGTGTCCAGATCGAGCTGCGCGTCTGCGAATCCGAGGAGCGTGAAGTCAAGGGCATCAAGATGCGACGAATAAGCGGCGATCAGGTGCAGTACAGTCAGCTGTGCCAACAGCTCATATCGTGCATCACCGTTTGACAAGAGTCAACGCCCGAAGGATCCTCTTCGTCGCGGTCGCTTGTCCTCGCCGAGCCGATTACTCCACTCGAACTCTTCTCTCATCTCGTGCGCGCCTTACTTCGTATCGCTCGTCACGTCGTTACATTCCTCGGTGTCCGCGACTCCGAATCACAGTATTGCATCGTGCATGCTGCTGCATACCACGTACGTACACGCGGCACTGCTTCCGGTACGAAGTCGTATCCGTGTGTCGAACTCGTATGCGCGACCCTTAGCGTATTCGCGAATTTTCGTCTACCCCGACTCTGATGAGACCGACTCCTTCGACACATCCAGGCTTGCAAAATCCTTTACATTTTGTAATGAAACATATTTCATGACTCATTACGTTACATTTTGTCATGCGAACAATTGCCGTTAATCGTTACGTTGAATTTTGCAATGTAAACAAAATTTCATCGCTCGTTACGTTGTAATTTGTAATGTAAAAAATTTCCATTACTCGTTACATTGTATTTTTTGATGTAAAAACATTTCATTACTCGTTACATTGTAATTTGTAATGTAAAAACGTGTCATTACTGATTACATTGGAATTTGTGATGTCAAGAAAATCCATTACTCGTTACATTACATTTTCTAATGTAAAATATTTCCATTACACATTACATTGGACTTTGTAATGTGAAAAAATTTCCATTACCCATTACAATGTAATGGGTAAAAAATTTCATAATTCATTTACGTTACATTATAAAATTTCATAATTTCATAATGTAATGTGAAAGAATTTCATAATTTCATAAAAGTCCATAACCCACTGGACTTTGTGATGTAAAAAATGAATTTTTTTTTACATTACATTATGAAATTATGAAATTTTTTACATTACATTATGAAATTATGAAATTTTTAACATTACGTTATGAAATTATGAAATTTGTTTACATTACATTATGCAATTATAAAATTTTATAATGTAATGTAAATGAATTATGAAATTTTTTCTATTACAAAGTCAAGTGTAATGGGTTATGTAAAACCCATAACACGCGACTTTGTAATGTAATGGGTGACCGTGTAATGTAATGAAACATATTTCATTACTCATTACGTTACATTTTGTCATGCGAACAATTGCCGTTAATAGTTACGTTGAATTTTGCAATGTAAAAAAAATTTCATCGCTCGTTACGTTGTAATTTGTAATGTAAAAAATTTCCATTACTCGTTACATTGTATTTTTTAATGTAAAAACATTTCATTACTCGTTACATTGTAATTTGTGATGTAAAAACGTGTCATTACTCATTACATTGTAATTTGTGATGTCAAGAAAATCCATTACTCGTTACATTACATTTTCTAATGTAAAATATTTCCATTACTCATTACATTGGACTTTGTAATGTGAAAAAATTTCCATTACCCATTACAATGTAATGGGTAATGGAAAAAATTCCATAACCCATTAGATTACAAGGTCCAGTGTAATGGGTTTTACATAACCCATTACACTGGACTTTGTAATGTAAAAAATTTCATAATTCATTTACGTTACATTATAAAATTTCATAATTTCATAATGTAATGTGAAAGAATTTCATAATTTCATAAAATTCCATAACCCACTGGACTTTGTGATGTAAAAAATGACATTTTTTTTACATCACATTATGAAATTATGAAATTTTTTACATTACGTTATGAAATTATGAAATTTTTAACATTACGTTATGAAATTATGAAATTTTTTTTACATTACATTATGAAATTATAAAATTTTATAATGTAATGTAAATGAATTATGAAATTTTTTCTATTACAAAGTCAAGTGTAATGGGTTATGTAAAACCCATTACACTCGACTTTGTAATGTAATGGGTTATGGAATTTTTTCCATTACCCAAACCCAAACAAACCGATTACACTGGACCTTGTAATGTAATGGGTAATGGCATTTTTTTACATTACAAAGTCCAATGTAATGAGTAATGGAAATATTTTACATTACAAAATGTAATGAGTAATGGATTTTCTTGACATTACAAAATGTAATGTAATGAGCAATGGAATTTTGTTACATTACAAAATATAAGGTAACGAGTAATGGAATTTTTTCACATTACTAATGCAATGCAATGTAAAAAATCTCCATTACTCATTACAATGTAACGAGGGTTATTATTCGTTTGCCATTAGGGGCTACGGTTTTTACGAAACGAATAATAATCCATATTACCTTGTAATGAGTAATGGAGTTTTTTTACATTACATCAGTAATGCAAAAAAATCCTTTACTCATTACATTAAATTTGGTAATGTAAAAAATTTCCCCTAATCATTACATTACACTTTGTAATGTAAAAAAAGGTCCATTACCCATTACAATGTAATGTGTAATGAAATTATTTGTCACATTATGTTTTATTCTGCAATGAAAATGTAATGTAATGAGTAATGGAAATTTTTACAATACAAAATATAACGAAATGACATTTTTCACATTATAGAATCCAATGTAACGACGTTACTCGTTACTAAACGAATAATAATCCATATTACCTTGTAATGAGTAATGGAGATTTTTTACATTACATCAGTAATGCAAAAAAATCCTTTACTCATTACTTTAAATATGGTAATGTAAAAAATTTCCCCTAATCATTACATTACACTTTGTAATGTAAAAAAAGCTCCATTACAATGTAATGTGTAATGAAATCTTTTGTCACATTATATTTCATTCTGCAATGAAAATGTTTCACATTACAAAATGTAATGTAACGAGTAACGGAAATTTTTACAATACAAAATATAACGAAATGACATTTTTCACATTACAGAATCCAATGTAACGAGTAACGGAAATTGTTTACATTACAGAATGTAATGTGACGAGTAATGGAATTTTTTTTGTTTACATTATCGAATGTAATGTAACGGGTAGTGAAATATTATTATATATTTTCATTACCCGTTAAAAAGGTAGCGAACGATGGATTACTTTTTCGTGAAAAATGTCGCAACCCCGAAGACATCCCAATGTTAATTGACTCGCGCGTCACTCACCGCCTGCTGGATCAGATTAGTCGCGCGCGAGAAATCGAAGGCCCCGTTTTTCGGATGTCACGACGATTCCTTCGCTCTCGTTCTTCCCTCTCGTGTATCCTCGGTCGGTAGTAAAGTCTCCGCTCGGTGATACTCGCCTACCGGATACGTTCGGGAACGAGGCAAATTCCTCGATTTTCGTCAATTACCAACGTAATTGCCGCGCTCGAGCCCTCGTTTTATTTCACGCGCCTTGACTCTCGTTCGCGCAGCCACTCACCGATCTTTGCTCGAGATCCTCGAAGAACGAAGTACGCGCCCTCGTAATCAAATTGCACTCTTGTAGCGCCCGTTTTTTTTTTTTCAAGCCTTTTAACCGTTAGACGAATTCAGCGGTTTGTTTTACGTTACGTTGTCACAACGTAGGCGAGAACGCGAGCGTTGCTCGGAGTTTCGAGAAAAGAATGAGAGAGAGAGAGAGAGAGAGAGAGAGGGTTGAAGCGACATTGTCATTAACGTGTAAATAGTACATTTTAGTTTGTAAATACGTCACAAGCGACAATTTATAAATTACGTAACCTCAGTGTGCACCGTGTGCGTTTTTGTATGTGTCTACGTACGTATTAGTACGTACCGTCGGTGTAAAAAGTATTCGTACGTACGTGCATACGTACTTGCGTTTCCACGTATGTGTGTGTGTGTGTGTGTGTGTGTGTTTTTACATATGTATGTATGTACGTGTACACACGCAGACGCAAGTTCGTCCGTGAAAAAAATCCCCCCTTGTCTCCGAACAATTACGAACACTGCTGAATTCCAATGTGGTCGCAACGCTCGAGACTATTACATGCCTCACGAAGCTCGTATGGACGATGAAAAAAAAAACAAAAAAATTATTCCACTTGCGCCAGTAATTTTTGTCGGAATTTATTTTCAAAATTTATTTTTAATTTACTTCGAATTTGTTTGAATTTATTTTGAATTTTCAAAATTTATTTTCGCAATTTATTTACAAAATTCTCACGACGATTCCTTGGGAATGCAACGAACGCACGTTCCCAGCGTAGAGTTTCGTCATGGGAATTTCGGTACTCCGCAATTTGGAAATAATCTCAAAAAAATCGGACACGTCGAAGTTGTTGGAAGTATTTATCTCGAATAATTATAACGATCCAGAAAGTATCATGCTTTTTAGTATGATAATAATACAAAAAGTATCGTTATTATTATTATTATTATTATTATTATTGACAAATGTCTTTGGCGAATGACTGTTTAACGAAACATTGGTGATAAATTGTTTCCTCGATATGCAATGACTTCGTTGACTGCTCCGAATACGAGGGATTTTTTTTTTGGGATTCGGAAAATAAATAAGCAGGCGAGAATAAAAAAAAAAGTTACGAATTTCCGAGTCGTTGAACGGGCCGTTTCGTAAATGGGGATTTTAAACTTCGCAAAGACGAGTTTGAAGGAGGTAAGAACATTGTGGAAAAAGTTCGTAAGCATTTTTCAAAATCAATTATTCCACTCGAATTTTGTATTCCTTTTTTTTTAACGATTTGTCACAAAATTTTCGTCATTGTTGTCATTCGAAATTAACGTCGATAGCATTTTGAACGTATGGGATTTTTTTTTGTTGCGTTTTTCGTCGCATCGTGACGAAATTTCGTTGAAACCAAATCGTGGCCATGAGAGGTGAAAAATCGGATGAAAAAACGTGGCGCCAGGGCTCAATTTTCACGAACCAACGAAGCGAGGCCCCTTTTCTCGTGCAATTGTACGACGGGAGAACTGTGCCCTTTTTTTCATTGGTTTTTTTTCTTTTCGTTGTCGCTGTCATTGTTTGATCGGACGCAAAAAATTGTTCCTGGCGAGAGCGGCAGTCGGGAGCACACAGTGTGTACATTCCAATGATCTCCGCGCGAATGAAAGTGCGTGTGTGTTCTCGGCGCGCGGCAGTACACATTCGTTCTAAAATAATCCGCGTATGTAGATATTGTATTGCGATTGATACGTATATACGCGTACCCACATATATATATATATATATATATATAATATATATTAGACTGATTAAAAAAAAAAAAATTATTTTTTTTTCCTTCAGGATTCTCGTGCTATTGTTGGGCACTTCATAAAAGAAAATTTCTCTAAAAAGATGGGCGCGGTCACTCAATTTTTAGAGGTGGCTATCTCGACTTTTTTGTATTTGAATTTTTTTTAACGAACGTATTGCATTTAAGCATAGTCATGGCTTCGGATTACGGATAAAAATCACATCCAGCGGCTATTTCGTAACAAAAATAAACTCTAACAATTTGAAAAGATTGCAATATTCACAATTCAAATCCAGGTAGATCAATAATGGCGTCTATACTACTCTCGTTATTCATGTAGATTTATTTATACGCATTAACATTTCGCACTTTTAACGAAAAATTAAATTATAAGCTTTTATTCATAAATCGTATATTTACATTTTCAAAATGCTACACTTATATTATCTTCAAACTCATTTATATTTCTTCCCAGCCACTGTGCATAACATCGCGCATGCCACTGCGCATACCACTGCGCATGTCACTGCGCATCCGTGGCGCCATTTTGTATTGGTGCAGCGCATTTGTAAGTGGTGTTGTTTTTTTCTTTCAATGTGACTCAAGTAAAGACAATTTTAAACAATGACTCGGAAAAAACGAAGACAACACAATTTGTCTAATCGGCAAGAAAATTCCGAAAATAAGTACCCGTCATTTACCGTCAAATCGGAAAGTTTTGAGTTTGTTCTTTTACAAACATAAGAGAGAAAAACTGACCATACGTCGAAGTGCACACGAAACGATGAAAGAAGTTTTCGAACAATGGAAATGTGCTGAAATTCCAACGCGTCGATTGAATAACGCAATCGTGAAATTAATAAAATTCCATCTAGTCTGGAAAAAACTTTTAAACATCGGGTTAAAAAGAATTTGCCGTCACAAATATTGAAGGAGCGTAAATTTAAGAGAGATTTGGACAAACTGTTCAACGTTGCACATTTTCGTTCTGCCCAAAATGTTAACGAACTTGAGCGATTATTTTTGCTATCACACGTTTCGATTATTTCTCCGTTACGACGGCAAATTCTTTTTAACCCGATTTTTTAAAAGTTTTTTCCAGACTAGATGGAGTTTTATTAATTTCAAGATTGCGTTATTCATTCAACGCGTTGGAATTTCAGCCCATTTCCATTGTTCGAAAACTTCTTTCATCGTTTCGTGTGCATTTCGACGTATGGTCAGTTTTTCTCTGTTACGTTTGTAAAAGAACAAACTCAAAACTTTCCGATTTGACGGTAAATGACGGGTACTTATTTTCGGAATTTCTTTGCCGATTAGCCAAATTGTGTTGTCTTCGTTTTTCCGAGCCATTGTTTAAAATTGTCTTTAATTGAGTCACATTGAAAAAAAAACAACACCACTTACAAATGCGCTGCGCCAATACAAAATGGCGCCACGGATGCGCAGTGACATGCGCAGTGGTATGCGCAGTGACATGCGCAGTGGTATGCGCAGTGACATGCGTAGTGGTATGCGCAGTGGCATGCGCGGTGTTATGCACAGTGGTTGGGAAGAAATATAAATGAGTTTGAAGATAATATAAGTGTAGCATTTTGAAAATGTAAATACATGATTTATGAATAAAAGCTTATAATTTAATTTTTCGTAAAAAGTGCGAAATGTTAATGCGTATAAATAAATCTACATGAATAACGAGAGTAGTATAGACGCCATTATTGATCTACCTGGATTTGAATTGTGAATATTGCAATCTTTTCAAATTGTTAGAGTTTATTTTTGTTACGAAATAGCTGCTGGATGTGATTTTTATCCGTAATCCGAAGCCATGACTATGCTTAAATGCAATACGTTCGTTAAAAAAAATTCAAATACAAAAAAGTCGAGATAGCCACCTCTAAAAATTGAGTGACCGCGCCCATTTTTTTAGAGAAATTTTCTTTTATTAGTGCCCAACAATAGCATGAAAATCCATAAGGAAAAAAAATATTTTTTTTTTTAATCAGTCTAATATATATATATATATATATATATATATATATATATATATATATATATATATATATATGAGGTATTCCAAGTGTTTTCGAACGGCATGAAAACCTGACCTCTTCATTTTTTTTCAAATTTGGTGATGTTTTTGTATCATATATTTGGAGTACGTGGCATTTTTTTTCAGATTTTTATCGACTCGCTAATTCGGAGATAAGCTTTTCCACGTGACGAAATTTCAAATGATCTTATCGTAGTGATCTTCTCGTCGTAGGAAAAATGTCCTCTACAAAAAAAGATGCGTTTTTCTATAAACTATTTAAAAAAAAAGAAACCAAAATTTTCCAAGTACTAAAACACTAAAAAAAAGAAAAGTTTTTAATTTTTTAATTTTTTAACCTCAATGACAAGGTTGATCCTGCTGAAATGTATACTGAATTTTCTTTCATTAGCGTAAAACGACATGTGTAAGTTTCATTCTGGGCGGGGCTTGCGTTCAGTTAATATCATCGTCTTAAATTTAATGGGAAATCGTTTTTGTCGAATAACTCGGCTATTTACAATTTTCAAGTAAAAAATGGTAATGACTAAACTTGTGGGAAATCGAGTGCTTTGCAACTTTGGTCATTGGTTCGCGAAATGATATTTTCACGCTTCGCTTTTTTTTTCCGTTGGCGTACGAGCTTAAATATTAATTCTAGGGCAAAAACGGTAGAGACCAAAATTGTCGAGAATTTCATTCTCTACAAGTTTATTTATGTTCGTTTATGCCCCAAAGTTAAAAATGAACGAGATAACGCTATAGTCGCTTTTTTTCAGGTTTAATTCGAAAAATATTGATACTAGAGAAAAAACTGCAATGACCAAAGTTGCAAAGCACTCGATTTCCTACAAGTTTAGTCATGACGATTTTTACTCAAAAATCGTAAATCGCCGAGTTATTCAACGAAAACAATTTCTCATTAAATTCAAGACGACGATATTAACTGAACGCAAGCCCAGCCCAGAACGAAACTTACACATTTGTTTTACACTAATAAACGAAAATTCGAGTGTAAATTTCAGCAGGATCAACCTAGTCATTGGGGTTAAAAAATTTTTAAATTGAAGATCTTCCCTTTTTTTTAGTGTTGTCGTACTTGGAAAATTTTGAATTTATTTTTCAAAATAGTTCATAGAAAAACGCATCTTTTTTGTGAAGGACATTTTTTCGTACGACGAGAAGATCACTACGATACAATCGTATGAAATTTTGTCACGTGCAAAATCTTATCTCCGAGTTAGCCGAGTTTGCGAGCCGATAAAAATCTGAAAAAAAAATGCCGCGTACTCAAAATATACGATGCAAAAACATCACCAACTTCGAAAAAGATTGAAGAAGGTCAGGCTTTTAGGCCAGGGTGCACAGGGTGATCCACAACTATTAGGGTTCCCTCGGTGATCACGTACGGTTTTTGATTGCGAGCAAAACGCTTTTTTTTGTCATTGTCGCCCAACAACAATTGGCCGTGATATTCGCGTTGAAAGTTCAAGTAGTCGCGAATGGCACAGTAGTTGCTCACGCCCGTTTGACCACCTTCGAACGAGTAAATGTTTTTTTCGCTAAAAAAATAATGAACACGCAGACTCGCTTCTCTAATCGACAATACGATTCAATTTATTTCGTTTATTATTTAATACTTGAAGAAAAGCAAAAATCGCGCGTCATCGAACTAATCTACCATTGTTTACTCAGCGTCGGGCTTTGAACGCGAATGGTTTTGCTCCCAATGACCCACACTTTATCAAGGAAATCCTGATAATTGTGAATCAACTTGTATATGTTTATACGATTCTTGGTATCGTGTTAATCGGAAATTACCATAGAATCGATTTTATTATTTTGTTTCGCGCGGGCGAAATTGATTTTACAAAATTTGTTTCGCGCGAGAGAAAGAAAGGTCGGCCAAGGGAGGGAGAAAGTCGCGAGACTTTCCTATATATATATGTTTTTGTTAACTGTCTATCAACGGCGCCATTAGTTTGTAAACAATTCATTAACCACAGATTTCTCTCTCTCTCTCTCTCTCTCTCTCTCTCTCTCTCTCTCTCTCTCTCTCTCTCTGCTTTAATTTAGTTTTTTCTTCCGCATTTAAAAAAAAGTGCCATTGCCTCTGATGTGCGAGACGAGGCAATAGTGGTAGACTTGTTTCTTGATCGCGCACAACACACAGTGCACGTACGATTGAGAGAGACGGACTAGGGATTTATCACGAAGGGAGGGGCCGGGCGAGGGCCGAAAAATATGAGACTCGACGAGAAAGATTGAATTGTACATAAGGAGATATATAGAAGCGTGAAAATTCGAGAGGTGCACGTGAAATAGGAGAAAAAAAAGCCCGCGTGTACATACGCGCGTCGATGTATATGTACATACGCACATTGTTCGGATATACACAGAGACACGAACACACACAGACACGTGCAAAAACGAGCTATGTATATTGACGAGAGGATGAAAAAAAAAACAACAAAAAAAACAAACAAACTATTATACGAATAGAGTACAGATAGTATTTTCTGCTGTCAATTCTTCAACTAAGACTGTGATTTTTAAATATACTAAGTAATAATTAGAACTCATAATTGATACATATTGATTGAATATGAGAGAATAAAACGTAAGAAAAGAAATATATTGGTATTTTTGTTTCTCGTTTCCTGTTGAGTTGTCCAAGTGTATTATGAGGGTGGGAAGATAAAGTCGGAAAGAATTCTTTTTCCAAAAAAGCTGGATCTTTAATCTGACATGACAGATGCACCAATCGACGTCCGATTCAGATTTTTTAATATTTTTTTTGTCTTCGCGAAACTCTGGAGTTTTGCGTAAAATTGCGTTTCACGAGACAGATCGCGAGTGACCGGGCAATATAGTGATAGCCGGAGCACAAAGTGAACACGACCGTCCGATGAACTCTAACAGGGGGCATTCCCTACTCCCCATCTCCGATTTCGGTCAAATTTATAGGACATTTATAGAAATGAAAGTACCCGAAGTGGGAATTCCAGATGGCCAAGCGTTTGGAAAATAAAAATATTGACGCGGCTCTCGCACCGTATAAGCCATTTACGTTAGCATGTTTGCCAAGCAGCGGTTGGCGTTGCGGTAAGAGCTCGGACTGGTAATTCGCGATGGTGTCGTGGGTTCGACTCCCCGCGTGGAGACTTTTTTGTTCTTTTTCTACCTTTTTCTCAATTTTTATATTATTCATTTTCCAATTAAGCAAAAAAGGGGAATAATTTATTTTATTTATTTATTTATACGCAAAAGGCATAGAAAAGGTAAAAAATTGGGATTTCGGACTTTTCAACAAGGGATTGTAATTAAAGCGCATACGAAGAGACTTTGTACATGAAAATTCAAAACTTTATTCGTTGACATTCGATGATTTACATGTGTCGGGATGATATTTATCGTAGAAACGGGGGAAACAATAATTATTTCTGCATCTAGCACACGTTATAAACGCCGAATTTTTACAACCACACCGTTGTTTCAGCGTCTCCATAGAAAAACATACTTGATTGACATTCACAAAGCATTCTCTCTCATCGCAAAGTTTAGAAGCGAACCACGCGTAACGTAACATGTTACCGAATATTGGCGCGGATAATTGATGATGAACAATCGAATGTATTTTTATGCAGTCTTCTCGGGAAGTTATTTCTTTTTCTTGCTCGATGAGATAAGAGCAATTTTGTATTTTTTTTTAATAAAGTTTTTAACCTGACGATAAAAATATACATCGCAGGGTTGCCCCAGTGGAGTACAGGGTGCGCCAGAGAAACTTACTTATTTGAAAGGTCAATAAAAACAAAAGTACTTCAATTATTGTTTTAAATTTTTTTTTATTTGAGAATACAATATCCCATTTTTTTTTTCATGCAGTCTTGAAAATGACATCGGATAAATGGCGACCCCCATTGCGCATACACTGATGAAGTCGATTTTTGAAATTCGTATCCACTCTTTGCAGCATATCAATCGGTATGTTGGCAATGGCGTCGCGAATGTTGTTCTTGAGGTGTGCTATGGTCCGTGGTCGATCGACATAAACCAGAGATTTCAAATAACCCCATAAAAAGAAATCGCATGGAGTCAAATCTGGAGAGCGTGCCGGCCATTGGAGATCGCCTCTGAGAGAGATGAGGCGGTCGGGGAAATGTTGTCGCAACAAATTCATTGAGTCTCGTGCTGTGTGTGTGCTGTGGCTCCATCTTGCTGAAACCACACGTTCCTAACGTTCATTTCTTCGAGTCTTGGAAGAAAAAATTCCTTGATCATGTTCCTGTAACGAGCTCCATTCACGGTAACTGCGCGTTCGTTTTCTTCAAAAAAATAAGGACCAATTATTCCCATTACCGACATCGCACACCAGACAGTAACTCGCTCACAATTAAGTGGCTTCTGGTGAAGCTCACATGGATTTACACCACACCAATAACGCATGTTTTGCTTGTTGACGCAGCCGGAAATGTGGAAGTGAGCCTCGTCACTGAAAAAAACGACCGCGTCTTCAGGCAGGTTGTCAACCAGCATTTCACATGCATTTTGACGGGCAACAAAATCGCGTTCAGTTAATTCTTGCACAACAGCCAATTTATAGGGATGAAATTGAAGGTCTTCATGGAGAATTCGGCGAACAGTGGTGTCAGAAATTCCCATAGCAGCTGCGTGTTTGCGAGCCGAACGCCGGGGAGAACGCACAACTGACTGCCTCACTCTTTCGACATTTTCCGGAGTTCTGATGGTCCGTTGAAGTCCATTTCTGGGTTTAGCGACACTTCCACACTCCCGAAATGAGTTAACCCACGACAGAATCGAATTACGGCCAGGAACGAGTCTGTGAGGAGGAATTTCAAAGCGAGCGCGGAAGGCACGTTGCGTAGCAACAAGTGAGCGACCGTTAGAAAAGAAGCTCTCGACTGCGAACGCCCGCTGCTCTCTAGACCAGAGCATGATGGCAACTGACTGGAGGGAGAAACAAACTTGGGAACTTCCCCCTCCAGATGCGCCCCCTTTCGCCCCTCTACCCGCCCAACTCATCGCGCAGGAATTTTTTCAAATAAGTAAGTTTCTCTGGCGCATCCTGTACATTTAGGGGGAATTACTTTGATGCTACACGTTGGCAGTCCTTCTTCATCTTGGAAGAGTTCGTCGTATAATTGCGGATTTGTTTGTCCTCCCCACGAGTCAATCAGCAACTCCAAATTTTCTACGATTGTGCGCTCATTAAAAAATGACGTCCTATATGCCTTTTGCGTATAAATAAATAAAATAAACTATTCATCTCTTTGCTTAATTGAAAAATTAATGATATAAAAATTGAGAAAAAGATAGAAAAAGAAAAAAAAAGTCTCCACACGGGAAGTCGAATTCACGACCATCGAATCACTAGTCCGAGCTCTTACCGCTACGCCAACCGCTGCTTGGCAAACATACTAACGTAAATGGCTTATACGGTGCGAGAGCCGCGTCAACATTTTTATTTTATAAACGCTTAGCCATCTGGAGTTCCCATTTCGGGTACTTTCATTTCTGGCCAAACCCTGCATGTCCTATAAATTTGATCGGTGATGGGGAGCAAGAAAAATGCCCCCTTGTAAGCAAAAATTTCAAAGAAAGCGATAAGAAAAACTAATTCACCCACAAAAATCGGAAGTATTTGGGGAAAAAATCACTGATGTAAACAATAAGCATTGAGATCAGTATTTTGTTTAAATGATACATTATTTTGTATTATACATATGTCGCTAATTAAAGACACTAGAAAAGTATTACAAATTTGCATCGTTTACATCCTACAGCTAAAATGCGTTTTCGGTTTAATCGCGTTTTACCTAGTAAAAATGAGTCCTGACTGCACCTCTTCGTTACAACTAGTTTTTCCTAGTGAAAACTAGAATTTATTTTCGGAAGCACAAATAAATGTAAACCGACCTCATTTGAGAACAGTTTTAACGGATTCATTTTGTTAGAGTTAGTTTCTCCTAATTAAGCCGAGTTTTAACTAACAACCCTTGGGTCTTGAACCCAAATCAAACCCAAACTTTGGCCCCATACAGGAACAGTTTTAACTGGTCAACTACGCTAGAACTAGTTTTTCCAACTTAAGACGAGTGTCAACTAACAACAATACTCCAAACCAAACCCAAACTTTGACCTCATTTGGAAACAGTTGTAAGTGATTTTTTATTCGTTAGAACTAGTGTTTCCTAGTTGAGACAAGTTTCAACCAATATTCAAGCTTGTTTACCGATAAATTCTAGTTTTTTCTAGGAAAAACTAGTTCTAACGAAGGCGGCAATTAAGAACTAGATTTTGCTAGGGAAAATGCGTTTAAACTTAAATTGTTATCCATGATAAACTTGAAAGGGGTAGGAGAAGATCCATTTTCGTTTTTGAAAAAAGTTTCGTACGATTGTTTTTCGCAAAGTTCTTTCATTATTGGCAAAAAAAGACAAATTTTGGAAAATGCAATGTAACTCAAGAACTATAGGGTTTAAAAGGAAATGTTAGAGATGAAAAAAGTCGTGTAAGTTTATACTGGACGGCTTGGAATTTTTTCAGAATTTTCCCTTTGAGATTTTTTTTTCGAAACTCTGATGAGTAGAATGGCTCAACGCGAAAAGTATGGCCTCTAGAGAAGCTTTTTTTCGATTATAAATTCTCTTCAATTTTTATTTGAAATTTTTTTGGCCGAAACTCGAATGGTGACATTTTTTCAAAATTCTTTTGCAATGTTTTTTTCACGTCTAGATGCTTTTGTAACGTTGTAAAAAAACGTTGAAACAAATCTGAAAAAATCAAGCAAAATTAAAATACAAATTAAGGAGGTACGGTGATTGGAGCGAGTCCAAGATAAAAGCCCGATTTTTTTTACTAGCATTGTCGAGACCTTCGTCAATGCGTATGCGGAGTTTCCACGAGATTTACCGTACAGTTTCCGAGTTAACTGTTAAAGTTGGTGAATTAGTCACACGTAGCCGACAAAATGTGCCTTTCCTCTCATATAGGCCTCCGAAGTAACTCTTGTGGCGCACCCTTGCGGCGAGTTTTGGCAAAACTTGGATTGGTTTTCGTCTGCTAGTGCAGTATGCCGGTCGCCATTTAAATCAGGTGTCCAATCGATGATGCTCAAGCCCACGGTCTTACATACAGGTCTGACAACGGCGGTAGTGGGGGTAGGCACCTTTAGATGTTTTGCTTTTTATTCCGATTTCTGCCGCTTGGTGCGTGACGGCAAGGGGAAGTAGTGGTGCGACGAAGAGAGAAATAGCTCTTGTGTCCTTTTCCCTCCTGACCGCAACGCATGCGCCGTTGGCTGCGTGACGTAAACACCTTGGCACCATTCACCGCTAAGAGGTAAGGGGGAAACTACTTCCCCTTGCTAGTAGCGACGCGTAGCGGCGCCTAGTGAATCGAAAATTAAAACATATAAGAGTGCCTACCCCCACCACGAAAATTTAGCTTCGTTGCAAGACCTGTATGTAAGACCGTGCTCAAGCCTAGCTCTTTCCACGCGCCAATCCAAGTTTTGCCACCGGCAGCCGTTACGGGGCGCTACCACGAAAGTTACTTCGGAGGCCTATATCGATTTTCTTGTGCTACTCGGAGCCAAGAAACACGTAAAAAAACTGATGGTTGCGTTCGGTGAATACTTGTGATCGATAAGGCACCTTGAATTGGAAAGCTCACCGCAGAAATAAGCAATGAATTTAGAAACAAAGTCGCAAAAACCGAAGTTTTCGGAGAGCGAGACTTCTCGTGACGTAACAGCAGCCATCTTGCTCGACGTGTGGCAACGCCGGATACCCACGCAAATTTGATTCGTCTATCGGATATTTTCAACGCGAATTAAAAATATGATTGTGCGAAGCCGTAAATTTTTTAATGGATTATAAAGGGCCTTTCGTCGATATTTACTTGAAGTTCTTTTACGTACAGCAAAGGCATCTCAATTTTTCTGGCGACATGTACCTATACAACGCATCCATATATAAATTCAGCATGGGAGAACCGTCATATAAAATAAAGGTTGCTTTTTATACCTGCAAATATTGTGAAAATTGGGAAAGGGAAAAATAACATAACAATCGATGAAATATGTTTTGACTTTGGACAGATTGGACATTGGACATTGAGGTTAACTTCAACGCGACGTTTTTTTATCTGCAATCGCAATATTATCTTTTCATTTTCTAATTCTTCTCCGTCAGAATCTGCATTTGTCTCTAAACGGGACTTCAGGTACAATCCCGTTACTCCTCGATAAACTTCCACAGTATTTTCATTCTCCATGTTAACCGGATACAAAAAATAATAAGCCGGGCGCGTGGAACCGATGACAGCCACCGAAAATGCGACGATGCTAAACGTCAACGATATGGCGTAATACTGAAGTCGAGTAGTAGATTATTAAGGTTGTTTCCATATTATAAGAATAATAGGAAACTCGAAATTCAATACTTAAAAAATACTTCTCGAAAAATAGGCCATATACATATATCTAAAACGGGGCGGTATTGCGGCGTGAAATAGACTCTAAGTTTACTATATAGCATGGTCATCACCGTACCTCCTTAAAGGAGTTTCTTTTGATATTTTATCTTAAACGCCATACTTTTCGAGTTAAGCCATCCCACTCATCGGAGTTTCGAGCGAAAATCGTACAAAAAATCTCACAGGAAAATTCTTAAAAAATTCCTGGCGATCCAGTATAAACTTACGCAACTTTTTTTTCATCTGTGACATTTCCTCTTAAACCCTATATTTCTTGAGTTTCGTTCCATTTTCCAAAATTTGCCTTTTTTTAGTAAAAAATTTAAGAACTTTACGAAAAAAAATCGTAAAGAAAATTCCATAAGTTACGCGTCCAATTTTAGATGATCCAAAACTGGCTAAATCCCGTACGAAAGTGCGTACCGGGTCGGAAAAAAATCATGAAAAATACTTTAAAAAAGCAAAACAAAGCTGAATTTGTTCCCTTCAAAGCGCCATTCCTTAAATTTGATTATCTTTTTTTGTCGACGGCAACGAAACTTTTGTGCGATAGTGTATATAAAACATATCGGACGCGATCCACACCAGCGTAGCTCGATTGGGACCCTTATTTTTGACAATTTCGCCTAATAAACTTTTGAGCACGGAGTTTGGACTCGTGCGCTCCAACTTCCACGATCGCAGCGCTGCCACCGGAAGTCGCCGCAACCTCGTTCTCCGCGAGCACAGACGGTACCGTAGAAAGGGCCGCGCAGCGAACGCGTGGCTCCATCCCACGGAGCAGCCGCGTACCACGTGGTCGACGCATTGGACCGGTCCGATGTATCAATTTCGTAACCTAAGAAAACGAGCAGAAAGCAAGACACGAGCCGCGCGAGCATCCAGAGACCTGGAGTCGAGAAGAAAAAACGGATAAACGACACTCGCAAGAGTGTCAGCGGCAATTACCCGTTTGCCAGGATTCACTGACTGAACCCTGCGTCGTGGGAGTCTCCGTCGATCGAAGATCTCAGGATGAGCGACGACCAGGAACAGGACAACGTGATCGAGGAAGATTATTACACGTTCCTCAATTTGCCGAGAAACGTGAGTATCCGCATCTCTTATCATCGTTTTAAAATAATCGTATTTAATAGTTAAATTTTCAACTTAAAAAAAGGACGTCTCTTGTCACGATTGGGAAAAAACATTCCGCGTCGTACTAGTTATTGTCACGGGCGCAATAATAAATGCACCGCAGTTTTTCTCCACCCTCTCCTGCAATCCGCAAAAAAACCGGCTACAAAAATCATTTGAGAATTCGACATGTTAATATTTTATCAACCTTCGTTGCTCCTTTCTTCTGAAACAATAAAAGTTTGAGAAATAGTAGTGAAAATGAAGGCGATACAAAACATGTGTATACATACAATATGTATATATATATATAGAATTGCAGTGCCTTTGACTTTGCTCACAGTGAAATTCTATCAAGGACAAATCTCCCCTCTCTAAATGTTTCATTTAAAGCAAATTTCGACCAATATGTGGCATATCTTACATAACACATTGACAAGGACCGCACTACCTATCTGGGATTCTTATCTACCAAAATCTCTTATCCTCATACCCGTGCTCTCTCTAGCCCCGTTCCTTTATTAACGGAACGTGATTATTGAACGTTACATTTATTTTTGACAATTTTTTCGATACTCTCGTTCGATCTCGACGTGTTGGTGGCGTCGTCAGGCGACTCCGGAGGAGATCACCAACGCTTATCGCAGACAGAGCCGTCTCTATCACCCCGACAAACACGTGGACCCTGAGCTCAAGAAAAAGGCAGAGGTCCTTTTCAATCGAACCAGCAAAGCCTACGAAGGTTAGTATCACGAGCGCCGCACGGAGAGATGTGCTAGGTGCGCAACTGAGTTCCCGGGTTTCACATACGGATGGCGCTAGCGACACATGTAGTCGGCGTACAGGTCTGAAATTGGGTGCCTTTATAGCTTTGACATCCGTTAAGAATACCCAGTCTTAGTATAAACATATATCGCAACGTAAAGACCTTCTTGTTAAGCTCGAAAATGTCAAAGTTTGTGCCAAATAAACAGCATTTGCGGGAAGCATTGCTTTTCTGCTTCGAGCTAAAAAAAACAGCAGCTGAAGCACGTCGGTTACTCGAGGAGGCCTACGGCGAACATGTACCATCAAAAACAACATGTGAAATTTGGACTGGGGACAAGAAGCGCTCGGAAATATCGCAAACATTTGCGGACGCCGATCCACAAGCGTTATCGTATGAAGATGACACTCAAACAGAAGATCAACTTGCCGAGGCATTAAATGTCACTCGGCAATGTATTTCGAAACGTTTGCACGCCGTGGGAAAAATTCATAAGGAAGGAAAGTGGGTGCGGCATGAGTTGACCGAGAGACAAATGGAAAATCGAAGAGCCACTTCCGAAATGTTGCTTTTGCGGCAGAACGGAAAGAGTTTCCTGCGTCGAATTATTACTGGCGATGAAAAATGAATATATTTCGAGAATCCCAAAGGCAGAAAATCGTGGCTTTCACTTGGCGAAGCGTCAACATAGACGGCACGGCCAAATCGCTTCGGAAAAATCGGTTGCCTGTAAAGTCGGTTTACTGACGATAGTTGAACGTGACAACGTCATAAGAAAATACTGATGGAAAGGTTTCATTTTTCAAAAGAAAATTTTAATTTTGTTTGTTTGATAGATATTTTGTATGGATATAGAGAAGGAGGTAAATGGAAATCACAATTGAATTGATCAAGTTACATTTATTTGTACGCATAAATACAATTATGTCAATTTTTATTTATTTTTTTTACAATGTACATATTTTTTACAAGTATGAATGTGTTTGAGCAATTGTTTTACAACTTTTATTTTTTCATAAAATTCTTCGTTCAGAAAATCATTTTAAATTTACAAAATACTTGAATAAAATTTATTGTTTAAATTTCTACTCGACTGTTAAAATGTAATTTTTGATTTTATTATTTTATAATAATAAATTTTGTATTGACATTATTTCTTTCAGCAAGTGAACTGAATAAAAGTTGTTGTTCAATTAGTTACTTAATTATTTTTGCAAATTTAATTGTAATTTGTTGTAAAAAAGTAATAATTTTGAATAATTTATTATAAGAATAAACTGTGATTAAATTATTGTTCATAAATCTTAAATTTAAAATTTAAAAATTGGAAACATCATTAAAATGTTTGTAACTCTAGCTTTTAAAAAGCCCGCCGCAATGTGTTTGATATAGGAGAAAATTGTTCCCTTTGACGGCTGGCTGGTCCAACCTGTCATTTCAGACACGTTGTTATGATATGTGGAAGATTTAACATTTATGTTTTAATTTTTTGAAATCATAGCTACGCTCGATAATTATTTCGATCGAATAGTAAAGCAATTGATTTTTACTCATCGTGAAATAGTTCTGTTAACTTATTGTTATAGTTTTGTCAATTATAGCATAACCTACAATCGCTGCACTAGCGGACCGATGCTATTTATTTTAATGATGAAAGCACGAATGTTCGACAATATATCACTGAACATATATTTAATATCGAAAGAATCATTACCTTTATCGCCGCAATTATCGTTGCTATAAACAATTCACACCACATTCACTTTTCACTGCACTTCATACTTGACGAAAACATGTACATGTATTATTGTATAGCAGCTGTCCACGCGGACGCATCGCTCATGGCTTCTGCACACTGCGCGCGATGGGCGACAAGCGATGAGCGATATCCAATGAGAGCTCGAGTATGACGGAAATGCTCTATGAGAGTGACGTTGCCATTGGATATCGCTGATCGCTCGTCGCTCGTCGCTCGCAGTGTACAGAGGCCATCACTCAAGTAGGAGAGAGACAAATGTCGAACGCTGACGAACGCGGAGGCCGATTGTACCTCTTTGTCGCTCGTTCCGCGCTCTCGCTTACACTTCAAGCCTTAAATGGAACGCCTCAGAGCGAGGTAACGGCGATGAGTCATGCTTTTTCGTGCGTGCGGCCGGCTCCATCGAATTATAAGACGTTATCACGTCAAAAAAGAAAATGCTCTGCGTTTGGTGGGACCAGAAAGGAATCGTGTACTATGAGCTGCTGAAACCGGGCGAAACTGTCAATGGGCGTCGCTACCGACAACAACTAATCAATTTGAACCACGCATTGCTCGAAAAAACGGCACAGAATGGAACACGAGACGCGAACGTGTGATATTGCAGCACGACAACGCTCCGTGCCATCGCAGTTCCATCGTCCAGGACACCATAAAAATACTGAAATGGGATCTGCTACCGCACCCGCCGTATTCGCCAGACCTGGCCCCTTCGGACTATCACTTGTTCCGCTCGATGGCGCATGGCTTGGGTTGGCTACACTTGGCCAATTACGATGCGGTACAGAATTGGTTGGACGAATGGTTTCAGTCCGGACGCGTCTTTTTATCGTCGCGGTATTTACGTATTGCCAGAGAGATGGCAAAAATGTGTAAATAGCGAGGGACGATATTGGGTTGGTAAGAAAGTCTTGCGACACGCAACATGAGTAAAATATAAAAACATTTTATTTTAACAGTAGACAATTATTCAGTAATGTATGCTCCCTCTGTATCTACAACTCGTGCACAACGCTCTGGTAGACTTTGCACGCCTGCACTCCAGAATTCTTTGGGTCGTGAATTGAAAAAGTCGACCAGTGTATTTTTGAGATCCGCGACATCGTCAAATTTTTTATCCTGTAAATAATTTTTTAAAGCTCGAAACAGATGGTAGTCGGTAGGTGCTAGGTCTGGTGAATACGGTGGATGCGGTAGAACTTCCCATCCCAGCTGCGAAATAGATTGTTGTGTCATCTTAGGTACGTGGGGTCGAGCATTGTCGTGGAGAAGCCGAACTTGGAGACGTTTACGCCTTTTTTGTTTGATAATTTCAGCCAGCTTTTGCAGTTGTGCAGAGCAAGTATTTGCATTTATCGTGGTGTTGGATGGGAGCAGTTCGTAATATAGCATGCCCTCAGAATCCCACCAACAACAGAGTAAAACTCTCTTCACTTCACGGGGCAGCTTAGGGGTCGGATCTGGTTTTTCTCCTTTCGGTAGCCATTGTCGCTTACGTGTGTAGTTAACATAAAGCACCCAGCTTTCATCTCCTGTGACTATTTCTTGAAGAAAATCCTTTCTGTGTGGACGTTGCAGGAGTGAAAGACAGATGGACATGCGTGTCGCTTTGTTTGATTCGCTGAGATCGTGTGGTATCCAAGAAGAAACAACTTTTCTGTATCCGAGATTTTGTAAACGTTGGAGAATCGTGGGATGGCTACAGCCGAGTTTGTAAGCTAATTCCCGTGACGACGTATTAGGCTTTGCCTTTGTAAGTGCTCGTAGTTCTTCATCGTCAACAGTTGATTTCCTGCCGGAGCTAGGTTTGTCTTCAAAAGATGTATCGCCAGAACGGAAACGCTGGTACCAACGGGATATCGTTGAATGATGAACTACGTTGGCCTTGAACACACTACACGTATTAGGGGCTGCGGTTCTTGCAGAACGCCCTTGTAAAAATTCGTAATATGCAATCGATCGAAGTGCACTATGATCCATTTTCGCTCGTACTGTCTGCGCGGAACAACTGACTCGCTTATATACCCTACGGCATGGAAGGTTCTAGACTAGTCTTGAATATACTATTCTCGAATGTTGTAGAACTTCGTTAGAAGAAAACATATTTTAATCGAAAGGAAAGTGTCGCAAGACTTTCTTACCAAACCAATACTTCGAATGAATAATTTTTTGTATTTTTCCTTGAAATTTTCGGAAACCCGGAAACTTAGTTGCGCAGCTCGTAACTGAGAAAATTTGGACTCGGCGCCCATTGTAATCTCGTTCTTGCAGTTTTGAACAATCCCCATCAGAGGGCAATCTACGATTCCCTTGGCACGCGCGGACTCCAGACCAAAGGATGGGAAATTGTCCAACGGACGAAGACGCCGCAGGAGATCCGCGAGGAGTACGAGAGAATAGCGAGAGAAAGGGAGGAGAGCAGGCTCCAGCAGAGGACCAATCCAACCGGAAATATAACGGTTAATATAAACGCGAGTGATTTATTCACCGTGTACGATGAGGATTACGACGATCGGTTCGTACATGTTGGAGCAACGATACTTTCTTCCCTCCCCCCCCACGTCTCGTCAATTTCCATGTACAATTTTCGTCGCGCTTTTGAAAACGCCTTCACGCTCTCTCGAATTTCCAGACAAGGCCTGTTCTCGCGGATCGAGATCAGCGGAATGTCCTTTTCCCAATCGATCGAGGCACCGCTCACGTTGCGCGATACACTCGTCATGTACGGACAAATTGACACGCAAAATGGCACCGGATACGGGACCGTTAATTTCGCCGCGAAAAGAACACTCTCGGCCAAAGGCTGGGTGGAAATGGACGTAGGTGTTGGAGACGGACCGAAAATATCCGTCAGCGGACACCGAGTATTTACCGAGAAGATATTTTGCAATGCCGTTGCATCGTTGAAGTTCGGACCGCACGAGGCGCGACCCGGCCTCGTCGGACGTGAGTTGACCACCGAAGATCAGTTCTTCTTGCGATACAATTTCTCCCTAACGTTTTAGCAAGATACAACGCAGACCGCGAAATTATCCAAAAAGCGGCGGATCAATTTTAAATAATAATGTAGAAGCAGTTTAAGGGGTTAGGCCACAGTAACGGGTATAAAATCATGTACGAATTTAACAATTTTTATCGTATGAAAAACTGATTCACTGAAAAGTGAAAAATTTCGTATAAAACTGCTCATAAAATGAAATATTTTCGATTAATCAGAAATTCCGTACGTACTTCTCTGCTAAATGCAATTAGGATCATAACTTTTAAATTTCAAGTAAATCGAGTGAAAATTGTTGAAGTTATTTGTCACGCCAAATGGAAAAAACTGTTTCAAGAAAAAACGCGTTTAACGCGGTCCTCTAGTTTCTCGGCTGTTTTTTTTTACGGCATTTTCAATAATTTTTTACGGGCAAAGTATCGAAATGATCAATCTCATTGTTTTTGCATAATCTTTATTAACATTTAAACAAGCTTTACAAATTTTTTGAAGTAAAAATATATAATAGCATAAAAGTTATAGCGGCCGACAGGAAGACATCAAGTAAAAGAGGTGCTTGACGGTGACCAAGATTTCGGCTGTTCCGCTTATCTGAAATTAAAAAACCAAACGGCATTTTAATCTTCATATTTAAGACTAGCGATTGAACTAGAGTGAATTCTAAATTACAAAAATTGACTTTTTTAAGGGGTAAGGCCACTGTAACGGCCCAAAAAAAAAGGTTTTTTCACTAATTTTTTGCTCCCGAAATTGAAGGTATTTGAAAAAAAACTTTTAATGGTGTTATCGGGCATACATTAAACTTTATTATAAAATTTTTTTACAGTAAAAAAAAACAAAATGGCGGTTCCACAGCTATCTTCCCGGGACATGTTTTGCTTCCAGGGCTCCGCGGCACGCAGCACCACTGGTGCACTTTTGAATCTAGAACAAAAAAAAAACCATTAATCTAGAGGGCTATAGCTAGAGAATGTCGATCGGATTTTAAAAAGTATCAATTTTTGTGGATTTGGCGTGCGTTTGAAAAAAAAAATTGATTTTTGACGAAAAAAACGGCAAGTTTTTTGTTAATAAAAAATCAATAAATAAAGTTCTTGAAAATTCCGATCGACATTCTCAAGATAATGTAAATGTTCACATCTGGTTAAAATTTCAAGTAAAAAAAATGAAAATTGTTCGAGTTATGCTGCGTGCCATTTTGAAAAACCATGTTTCGAGAAAAACGCGTTTAAAGTTTTGCGAATAGTTTTTTATTGGAAAAAATTTAAAAAAGAAGTTTCGGAGAAACTTAAACTATTTTTTATTTTAAACTTAAACTATTTTTTAAGCCAATAAAAAAAAATCGATTTTTCAAAAAATTTACAGTGGCCTTACCCCTTAACGCGCTCCTCTAGTTTCTCGGCTGTTTTTTTTACGGCTTTTTCAATAATTTCTTACGGGCAAAGTATCGAAATAATCAATCTCATTGTTTTTGCATAATCTTTATTAACATTTAAACAAGCTTTACAAATTTGTTGAAGTCAAAATATATAATAGCATAAAAGTTATAGTGGCCGACAGGAAGACATCAAGTAAAAGAGGTGCTTGACGGTGACCAAGATTTCGGCTGTTCTGCTTATCTGAAATTAAAAAACCAAACGGCATTTTAATCTTCATATTTAAGACTAGCGATTGAACTAGAGTGAATTTTAAATTACAAAAATTGACTTTTTTATACACTTTTGAAAATTACATTCTATTTTTTACTCATTTTTTCTTAAGTTTTTCGCTCGTACAAAAAAAAAACTATCGAAGCAATCATGATAATCCTAGTTCAATCGCTGGCTTATAACGTATTGAAGGTGCTGTATAAATTTGAACAAGATCGGTGCAGTAGTTTCTGAAATATCGTGGTCACCGTTTCGAAAAATGGTGTTTCGAGAAAAACGCGTTTGAAAGTTCGCGCATGTGATTTATACTAAAAATTTCATCTCACCGTCAATCTGCTATGCCTGGACCATACAACAGGCCTTCCTCTTTTTCTTGGAAGTCACGCAGAGCTGCTCCGTCTTCTCTTTTCGCGATTCGGGCCTGTTTCGCAACATCACCCGTGTGCCTTTCTGAACGGTCGATCCGAGAGCTATCACGCTGTTGAACATATCCTTTAGCTTGTGGGCCGATTTTCACTCCCATGGTTTTCAAGGTCTTCAGGATAGATTTGAATCCTTCGTTGAAGATTATGACAGCGAGAAATGTGGCGATTTCAACCACTTTTGGCCCAGAATGGAGGTGCTTCGGAGCAAAAGTCCAGATTAACGAATTGAGCGACTCGTTGATTATTTTGAGTTTCCGCTCCCAGGCGTCTGCTTAACAATTCTTCTTTGGATAAATCCTCATAAGTTGGCTTTATAACTTTTTGAACTGCTTCAGAAAGAGGCGGTTTATTGTGCTTGAATTGCTCGGCTTTCGGAGCAGCCCGGCGCGCGCTCCGTATACCTGCTCCGTTCCAGGGCCGTAACTTGTGAACCACTTCGAATATCGAAAAATCCTTTGGCACACATTTTCTACACGTGTTGCAGATGTGATTTATGAAGAAAAAAAAATCGATTTTTTCGACCCGAGAAACTAGAGGACTGCCTTAAAGTTTTAGGTACTCTATGGCCGTGCCAGAGGTGGGCTTACGTTATACGCTCAAAGTCGGTGAAAAAAAATGTTCTTGCTATAAATCGTATAGTTACTGATGATGTATAGTCTTATGATGATGAAGCACCGTTTTAGCCAAGAAAAATCGTTTTTTTTTTTTTTTAATTCTACCGTGGCCTTACCCCTTAAAGAGATCGGTCGAAAAGTAGTAAGTTAATGTTCAATGATTAGAGTCGTCAAGAAATCTCTCTGAAAAGAGTAGTTTACCAAATGTTCAGAAAACCGCGAAATTCGAGAAAAGTGACACATTAAGGGGCTGTACCAGTGTGAACGCTGAAAATTTGGGTGATTCGCGGGAATTTTTTGGAAGAAAAGTACTCAATTAAATGTTTCGGAAAATTTAGAATACATTTGGCTATATGTGACCTATATTACATAATTTTTGCATAGAAAAATATTGAGATCCAAGCGACTTACGCGCTGCCTTCGGAGGCGCCAAAAAAAAGTTCCTCCTCTGCTGACATGATTCCGGTCGATTGAGTGAGCTTTGAAACCGAAAAAGGAAAAAATGTCGTTAAACAGGAAGGTAGTTCCTGTACAATGACGTAGGCTTTTCGAAAAATATCAAAATCTAACAAAATGGCGTAGTTATGAAAAAAACGTCTGTTTTCTTGCCTATAAAATGGTCGTTTTTTCCAATGCTAAAATCGTCAAATTTTCATCCAATCAAAAATATCCTACGTCATTGTAGAGTAAATATATTCAAGAGTACTCCGTTCAAATTTCAAGTCAATCGGATAATTGCTCTTTCTGAGGATAATGAATTGAATTCTGACGATAAACTCAATTGGAGAGTTGCAATGTCGGCAAATTTGAAAAATCTCATTTCGAGAAAAACTCGTTTAAAGATTTAACTATCGATTTTTGCAAGATAAAATGATATTGATAAAAATGATATAAATAATAATTATATTCTTGAAAAAATAAATTGTCGATGAAGGCAACAAAAAAATCGTTTTTTTTTGTTAAGTGCCATACTGACTTAGCCCCTTAATTTAAAATACCAATAATAATGTAAAAAAAACAGTTCCAAAAGATCAATTCTTTTTTTTTTCAATGCCGAATCGTCAATTTTCATCCAATCAAAAATATCCTGCGTCATTGTAAATATTAGGTGTACAAATAAGTTTTAGGACGGTTTTCAAATAATTCAAGATTTATTAAAAAAGAAGTAAAACACAGTTATTCATCGAAGTAATCTCCATTGCACTGAATGACCTTCAGCCATCTCTCAGGTAACTCGCGGATGCCTTTCGCAAAGAAACTTTCGTCTTGCGAGGTGAGAAATTTAGCGACCCATTTTTCCACTTCTTCAAATGTTTTGAATCGCACGTCAGACAAATCGTTCTGCATTTTTCGGAATAAATGATAATCGGATGGGGCTAAGTCTGGTGAATACGCCGGGTGTGGTACAGCTTCCCATCCAAGCGCTAGTAACTTATCCTTGACCGGTTTACCCACATGAGGCCGCGCGTTGTCATGGAGCAGTTTTACTGGACGTTTTCCTTTACCAGAAAATGGACGTTTCTTCTCAATTTCTTGATTCACTTGCATCAATTGATGACAATAGCGATCGGTAGTAACTGTTTGACCAGGTTTGAGAAGTTCATAATACAGTACGCTTTTCATATCCCACCATATGCACAGCATGACTTTGTTACAATGAACATTGCGCTTTGGCGTGGATGTTGTCGGCTCGCCGGGGTCAACCCAATGATATTTGCGTTTCGGATTATCAACATAAATCCACTTTTCATCGCCGGTCACAATTTTCCACAAGAAAGACTTTCTATGTTGCTTGTTGTAAAGACTCACACAAATGTTAAGACGGCTGTTTTTATTTTCTTGAGTCAGAAAGTGTGGTACCCACTTTGTTCCTTTTCGAATCTTACCCATTGCTTTTAAACGATAAGAAACAGTTTGTTGAGTTACTCCAAGCTGTTCCGAAAGTTGTTTCTTCGTCTGACAAGAGTTTTCATGCAGCAACGCTTGCAGTTCCTGATCGTCCACCTTTACAGGAGGCCCCGTGCGTTCACGGTCACTAACGTCGAAATCACCTTCTTTGAATCGCTTATACCAATACTCACATGTACTTTTAGATACAATGTTGTCTCCAAGAACAGAACATATCGATTCACACGCTTTCCTAACACTTTTTCCTTGATGGAATTCATAGCGAATGCAGTGTCTAATAAATAGCTTATCGGTCTGCATGTTTAATTTACAGAATTTATAGGTTATGTTTATGACTCCTTTACGTTTCGATACTACATATCAAGCGCCATCTATGATAAGTGAGCGGGACCTTTGAATTAATTTAGAATAGCTGTTATGATACAAAATCGAAGTGTCCTAAAACTTATTTGTACACCTAATATATTCAAGAGTACTCAGTTCAAATTTCAAGTCAATCGGATAATTGCTCTTTGAGTTGCAATGTCAGCAAATTTGAAAAATCTCATTTCGAGAAAAAACGCGTTGAAAGATGTAACTAATCGATTTTTACAAAATAAAATGTTATTGATATAAATAATAATGATATTCTCGAAGTATAAACTGTCGAAAGAGGCCAAAAAAATAGATGTTTTGAAAGTGTCACACTGGTTTATAATATAAAGAGTTCCAAAAGATTCCAAAGAATATTGATACAAAAAATGTATCAAATAATTAGAAAAATTGGCACGTTGCTCGTGTACCAGCAATATTAGAGTCGTAAAGAAATGACTATGAAAAAAATGATCTTACCAAATGTTCGAAAAACGGCTGTGCATTTTTCGCACGCAACGTTGAGGCGACGTCTCACAGAGAACTGTCCGCAGGGATCGGTATGCAATTGGACAAGCACACGGCCGGGTATTTGACGTACAAGGCCGGCGACCAGACGGGAATGAGCACGGTGATCGTAAGAGACACGCCTCGCTCGCGCACCTCCGTCTCCATTAATTTCGGCTACCTGCACTCCCAGTTAACTCTCAGCTACACGTACAAGCTGGAGGAAAAAAAGTTGAAACTCCAAGGGAGTCTAAAGTGAGCGCCGTTCTCGATCTTCCGCACTCGAAGCTGGTTTTCGTTTTCGTTACTTTTTGTTTTTCGCGCGTTTTTCCGCGATTCACATTTTTCTATTATTTATATACCATTATTTTTTTTTCGCAGACTCGGCACCGCCGGCGCGTACGTCGAGTACGGAGCGGAGAAGAAGGTCTCGAAGCACAGCGCCCTCTCGGCCGCCGTGCGAGTGGGTGTGCCGACCGGTGTGACGCTCAAGGTCAAGCTGATACGAGCCTCCCAAACGTACATATTTCCGATCCACCTGTGCGACGAGGTACTGCCCGCGCCGGTCTTCTACGCGACCGTCACGCCCCTCATCACCTGGACGATCGTGAAGAAGTTCATCGTCGATCCGATCGTCAAGGAGCGCCAGCAGCGCGATAAGGAGAAACAAAAGGAACTGAATCGGGCGAGGATGTTGGAGAAGCAGCGCGAGGCGAAAGCCGCCGTTGAACTGATGATGGTGACGTTCAGCAGAATCCGAGCCGAGGAGGAGGCCAGGATGGGACTTATCATTACGAAGGCGCTTTACGGACGGTTCGTCTATCCGCACGGCAGAACCGACAACGTCGGCGCTGCCGAACCCCACAACGACGAGGTCATCGACGTGACGGTACCCCTGCAGTGCCTCGTCATTGACTCGAAACTCGTTCTTCACGAATCGCCAAAGGTATCCTGCTTTTTCGCCAATATTCACGACTCCCGAATATCGGCGCTCTTAGAGCATTTTTTTTCAGAGCTCATTTGTTAAAATTATCGGGAAAGTATCTATTCGATTTTGGGCGGGTGTTGAAATTCCGAACTTTGAATGATCAGAACCCTCAAAACTCCGACAATATACTACCCCGAAAGAATTTTACACGAAAGACCAAAACTACGAAAATCTGAAGACCGGCAAAATAATTCGGCTATGGAAGTTTTAAAAGTTTCAAAATTATTCATAAATCGGCGAATTATGTGAGGAATATTTTTATTAAGGGGGGGGGGGGCACAGTAACGGGTATAAAATCATGTGAGAACTTGATAATTTTTTTTTCATATCAAAAAGTGATGAATTCACAAAATTAACGGCGGGGTAAAGTTAATTCGGCGAAAAAAAGGCATGTTTTTAAGATTTTTTTTTTGGCGTAACGAATAGTGTTCGTTTATTGAAAAATTTACATATAATAAAGTAACATTTGAACAACATTCTCCTAAATTCGCATTGCAAAATATTCAAAATTGAGCGAGTGAAAATTAAACCCCGGAGGCGCCTCAAAAAAAAGTTGGTTTGCGGTGTGCACCATAGTTCGCAACAGAATCATTTGAAACAAAAAAAAACAAAATGCATTTGTTAAAGGAGATGTTTCTCGAGGTAATGACGGGAGGACTTTTTTTTTCGATTTTTCGATTTTTCGTAGCACGTGGGAGCCAAAAACCCGATTTTCGCTAAAAAAATCGGCTAATTTGTTGTTGAAAAATTAGTAATTATTAAAAAAAACAAAAAAGCTCTCGACAATACCTGGTGAATTATGTGAAGAAGTACTGTGCAAAATTTCAAAGCGATTGGTCCAGTAGATTTTGAGTTATCGTGCACACGGACTTCAAATATGACAAGTCTCAGAAAAACGGTTTGAAAAACGCAGATGAGAAGAGAACGGCATGGAGCAATAGACGCTCAAATACTCATGATGGTCGTGTTCGTTGGGTCTCATCATTTTGATACGAACAAGTGCGCATGTGCATAATGATGCGCAACGCGCAACTGTGCAATGAAGCGTGCGCATCATCAAATGCGCATCATTGGTCGTGTTCGTTGGGTCTCATCATTTTGATACGAACAAGTGCGCATGCGCATAATGATGCGCAACGCGCAACCGCGCAACGAAACGTGCGACTCATCAAATGCGCATCATTATGCGCATGCACAGTCAAAATGATGAGACCCAACGAAGACGACCATTATGCTCATGCGCAGTCAAAGGTCGTGTTCGTTGGGTCTCATCATTTTGATACGAACAAGTGCGCATGTGCATAATGATGCGCAACGCGCAACTGCGCAATGAACCGTGCGCATCATCAAATGCGCATCATTATGCGCATGCGCAGTCAAAATGATAAGACCCAACGAACACGACCAACGTCGTCAATTTTACTCCGATCGACTTGAAATTTGAACACAATATTCTTGATATAATATGCATTCATTTTAAAAATTAAAAAAAAAGAGAGAATTTAAATACTTTACCCCGCCCTTAATTCCACATCTATTTAGTATGAATATCAAGCTGGTAGAAAATATTTATACTTTTTTTTTTTTCGATGTACAAAATCGCCGACTACTAATATTTTCTTTTGTTATCTTTTTTTAGGCGCTCCGCGGCGTGACATTTAGCATCCATCATTTTTTACCTAGAACAAAAAACAAAAATTCCCGACGATCTACATTAGAATACCTAGAGAAGTACGTACGGAATTTAAAAAATATTGTTTTATTCAAAAGTTGTAGGTATTTGAACTTAAGAAATGAATTTTCAGTGAAAAATTTCGTTATAATTGCTCAAAGAATGAAAATTTTTCAGTTAATCAGCAATTCCGTACGTACTTCTCTGCGAAACGCAATTAGGAACATAACTTTTTAATTTGAAGTAAATCTAGTGAAAATTGTTGAAGTTATTTGTCACGCCAATTGGAAAAAAGCTGTTCCGAGAAGTTTCGGGTAGTCGGTCATTTTGTACATCGAAAAAAAAATATATATATATATATTTTTTATAACAGTTTGATATTCATACTAAATAGATGGGTAATTAAATTGATGAGTGAATCACTTTTTTTTCGTACGAAAAAAAAATTCTTGAATTCGCACATGATTTTATACCCGTTACTGTGGCCTAGCCCCTTAAGTGATTTTACGTGAATTTTGAAATTTGTCTAGACAATCTTATACGTTCTACATTATTTACAGTCAACTGCGTAGACTGTCGCTGGCATAATCTTGACGAACCTTGTCATTTCGGAATATTAACCCTTGCGCAGTGAGGTGAAAATGAGATTTTCGTGCCATTTTTGTGTTGGTAAATTTTTTTCATAGATTTGCTTTAAAGTCTCAGTGTAAAGGTTTTTGGCGTCGCGGACTTCGAATTCGACATCAGATTTACAAAATTCAAAATGGCGGACGAAAATTTGAAAAATGGTTGCATTTCGACGAAAGTGAGTACCTTATGGTTTTTGGGGTCGCTGAAACCGAATCTGAAGTCGGTTTTTGAAAATTCAAAATGGCGGACGCAAATTTGAAAAATGGTTTCATTTCGACGAAAGTGAGTACCTTATGGTTTTTGGGGTCGCTGAATCCGAATCTGAAATCGGTTTTTGAAAATTGAAAATGGCGGATTCAATATGGCGGACGCAAATACGAAAAATGTTTCCATTTCGACGAAAGTGAGTACTTTATGGTGACTCTGGGCTCGGCGAAGAGCGGGATTATAACGCTAGAAAAGTATTCCTTTACATTTGTTATTGTGAATAGTTTGTCATACATGATTTGCCAAATTTTTATTCATTATATTGTATCCGAGCTTCACGTACTTGGCGTCAGGATCCAAATTCGAAATTCGCGACCATAAACATCTAGAGATACAATTTTTTGTCAAAATCCAACTACTTTTCGAATTTGCGTCCACCATATTGGATCCGCCATTTTGAATTTTGACAATCTGTTTTCAAATTCGAATTCAGCGACGCCGAAAACCATGAGGCACTTTCTTTCGTCGAAATCAAAATATTTTTCGAATTTGCCTCGGCCATATTGGATCCGCCATTTTGAATTTTGGAAATCTGATGTCAAATTTAAATTCAGCGACCCCAAAAACCACGATGTACCAAATTACAATCGAATCGATGCAGTAGAAATAGGTTGTTTTTCAAATGCCCCTATACGTGTCATGACACGAAAATTGCACGATTTTTTTTGCCCCTATGCGTGTCACTCACAGTCAAGGGGTTAAGGAGAGATATACACCTAGGAGCCAGAAAAGGGTCATTTTTGTGAATTTTTTCCAGGAAAACTATTTGAAATTTCGCATTGGGGTTTTAATTGTCTACCAGGTGCACCGGAAAGTTTTTACCGGATTTTTAAATGAAAAGACACATGATTTAAAAAAAAAATTAAAAATGGTATTTATTCAAAGTATTGGCCATTCGATTCTACACACTTTGTCCATCTTTCTGGCAAATGATGAATGCCATCCCAAAAGAACTGCTTGTCCTTTGAGCGGAACCATTCAACGACCCATTTTTCGACCTCTTCCAAATTTGCAAAGTGCTGCTCAGCCAGTGCGTGCCCCATTGATGCGAAAAGGTGATAATCGGACGGAGACAGGTCCGGAGAGTACGGCGGGTGTGATAATACGTCCCATCCAAGCGATTTTAATACGTCTTTCACCGGTTTTGCTGTGTGTGATGGTGCATTATCATGCAACAAAATCACTTTACCGTGTCTTCGGGCCCATTCTGGACATTTTTTAATCAATGCATAATTCAAATTGATTATTTGTTGTTTGTAGCGATCAGTACTTACTGTTTCACCAGGTTTTAGAAGTTCGTAATACACCACACCACCCTGGTACCACCAAACACAGAGCATTGTCTTCTTTCCGAAGCGATCCGGCCTTGGAGTTGATGGGCCAGGTTGGCCAGGCGATAATCACGATTTTTTACGTTTTGGATTTTCGAAAAAAATCCATTTTTCATCACCCGTCACAATCCGATGCAAAAATGACTTTCTTTCGTACCGTTGAAGCAGCATTTCACAAATGGTTTTTCGATTTTCCATTTGCCTATCATTCAGTTCATGTGGCACCCATCTTCCTAGTTTTAAAATCTTTCCCATTGCTCGTAAGCGGTCGCTAATCGTTTCTTGTGCCACATTTAACCGTTCTGCCAATTGTTTTTGAGTTTGGGTTGGGTCTTTGTCCAATAACTCCTGCAATTCCGCGTCCACAAATTTTTTTGGTCTACCCGAACGTCTACTGTCTGTTAAATCAAAATCCCCACTTTTAAATTTTCGAAACCACGTCTCACACGTTTTTACGCTTGGAGCATGCTCTCCCCAAGTTTCTACCAGCAAACGATGAGTTTCAATGGCCTTTTTCTTTTGATGAAATAAGAAAAGCAATGCATGCCGCAAATGCTCTTTGTCAGGTACGAAATTCGACGTATTCACAGAGCTACAACACTATGACACTATTATTTCGTTAGAATGAAAATGAGTAGTTTTTGAAGGTTAATGACAGTAGAATAAAATGACATATATGCCAAATTATTTTATTCCATACTGACGGCTAGCGGCATCTGTCAGAAAAACCGGTAAAAACTTTCCGGTACACCTTGTAAAAGTATATACATTCAAAAATATGTTTGCTCTTCTTTATTTAAAAATATCAAAAATATACAAGGATATTGTATGATCCTTGGAGCGTCGTAAAAAAATCTGCGTATACGGTACCCACTGGCGTTTCTTCAAAAATCATCTGAAAAAAAAAACCAAAAAGATTATTAAATTAGACACTATAATCTAGTACTTGTCATAGCCGATTTTGAAAATATCGATTTATGACAAAATGGCGGACGTTTGAACATAAATAGTGATTTTTGGGCGAAAAATTACTTATTATTTTGGATATAAAACAAAAGCTAAGTAACGGAAAAAAAATCCTATGACGAGTACTAGATAATGGTGTATGGAATAACCACAAAAAAACCTCAAGGCAATCAGTTCATTGGTTTTCGAGAAATTTTTGGTACCGATTTGAAAAACGTGGTTTTGAGAAAAACGCGTTTGAAAATTTGGGAATGAATAAATCATGAAATTTGTCAACTTACATGGAATCGTCGATACCAGGCCCATAGTGTAGGTCTTCTACGGTCGACGGAATGTTCATAGCTTCTAAATCCTCGACCTCGACCATCTAGGTGTATATCTCCCGTTAAAATTAAGAATTTTCAACCGTCGGCGCATTCAGAGTTCGGAATTTTAACCCGGTCCTCATATCAAGATCATGCCAGCGAAAGTCTACCCAGTTGACTGTAAATGATGTAGAACGTATAACACTGGTCGTGTTCGTTGGGTCTCATCATTTTGATACGAACAGGTGCGCATGCGCATAATGATGCGCAACGCGTAACTGCGCAATGACACGAGTCATACGCAAAACAAATGACTCATTTGATTGCGCAGTTGCGCGTTGCGCATCATTATGCGCATGCGCACTTGTTCGTATCAAAATGATGAGACCCAACGAACACGACTATTGTCTAGACAAATTTCAAAATTAACGCAAAATAACTTCTTAATAAAAGAAAAAATCTTGCAATAATACGTCGATTTATTCAAAATTTTGAAACTTTTGAAACATCCATAGCTGAATTATTTTGACGGTGTCAAGATTTTCGGAGTTTTGGTCTTTCGTGTAAAATTCTTTCGGAGTTTTGATCTGTCCGGGATTTTGAGCGTGCTGACCATTCAAAGTTCGGAATTTCAACCCGGCCCTATCTTGAATTTCGGAACATTAAAATTCGGAATTTTAAACCGTCGGAGCATTCAAAGACCGGAATTTCAACCCGGCCCGTTTGGGGCAAAAGTCAAAAGGTATGTCCAAAACCAAACGAATTCCGGAAAATCTGCGTTTTTAGGGACAATTCGTAAAAATAACGGGGAAAATGTCCGTCTTGTTATGTTTGGGGTGAAAATTTGAACGAACGTCCGTTAGAAAAGTCCGCGAGGAACGTTGGAAGTACCGAAAGAATTTTTTTGTCACAGAGTGAACTGCCTGGCTTCTACGACCCGTGCTTCGGAGAGGACAAGCAACTATTGCTCCAGTACCTATTTCACACGCAGACCCACGAGTGTATAATAAAAGACCACGAGACCCTGAGGATACCACGACAATGTACGTAAGAGGCGAGACACAAAAAACAATCATTGATCTCCCCTTAATTTCTGCTCGACTGATTTCCCACCTTTCACTTTCAGCCCACAGAGTTAACGTCACATGACGTCGCCGTCGCGCTCAAAACCTCAAGCGTATGACCTGAATTCTTCGTACTACTTCCCGTACTTTTTTTTTTTCTTTCGTTTTCACCTTTTTCGTCTTCTTTTCTCGTTCATTCGGAAGGAACGCGTTTGCCGCTTACTGCTTTGCGTACGATCACGAAGGACGAGCGTGTCCGTTTGTAGACCGTTTTGTAGCCGCCAAAATACCACGACGAGGATGTTTCGCACGGCAATATAATCGTGGCGAAAAGTAAGATTTTTATTGGACGAATTTCAAGTGATGCAACGAGATGAAAAATCCGGAGAAAATTCGTCGTGTTTTTTTTGTTGTTGTGAAAATTAAGTAAAATTAATAAAACTTATATTGGACCAGTCTGATAATATGAAAAAGTTATCAAAGCTATTCAATAAATTCAACAATTGAAATTCAAACGACAAAAACAATCCTATCGACGATTTTGCAAACCGATATTGATTTTCAACCGTCACGAGTAACTTTTCGACATTATTGTCATCGATTAACATTTTCCCAATGACCCGTCGGATTTTCTCGGATCATTGCACCATCGCGAATCTCTCCAATTCTATTGATTGTATGTAAAACTTTTATCTACGACCGTGAGCGCGGAAAAATATCCTCGTACGCCCGATCATCCCGGAATAAAATCGAGGAGTAGAGAAGTCGTGCTTCGATTCTTCCTTTATTGGGCCAATGTAGATAGAGAGATTACGCGCTAGCTTCGGAGGCTCTTATAGTCCAGTCGAGATAGGTCTGAAATTCGGTTCACCTGAAATTAATTCGGGGCTTAGATTTTATTTTTTTATACTTCGGGGGGGGGGGGAGGGGGGGTGGTGGTGGTAGTGTAAATCTCGATTTTCGGCAAAATCCCGCCCGGTGCGTTTGCCGCCATCTTGATTTGAAGAGGGATTTTTTGTTTTTCGAATAACTCGCTTATTTTCAACCTTAGAGTGAAAATGATCATATCAAAAGTTGTGGGAAATGTAATTCCCCACAAGTTTGGTGATTATAGTTTTTACCCTAGGATCGATATTTATAGAGTTACCTGCAAATAGGGGGTTATCTCGTTTATTATCAAGTTTATTGTAAAAATGGTAATAAATAATCACGTAGGTAATTTTATTTCCATCAACTTTGGTTATTAGCATTTTTACTCTCGGATCAATATTTTCAGACTTATACTCAATTGAGGGGTGAACTTTTTTTTTATGTTCAGTTATTTCGTTTATTATCAAGTTTATCGTAAAATAGGTAATAAATAATCGGGTAGGAAATTTTATTTTCTTCAACTTTCGTCAGTATCATTTTTTCCATAGGATCAATATTTTAGGAGTTATAATTAAAATAGGGGTGTAATTTTTTTTTTCATTTTTTCTTCTTCAATTTATTATTGAATTTGTTATAAAAATAGCGATGGACAACCGTACGTAATTCAAATTTCTTCGACTTTGGCTGTGTTCTCTCGTCGCAAAGAGCCATTCCAGCAAGTAGAAACCTGTGGATTTTAACACCTGATTAGTTCTTTTAATCGTAGGGTAAAAATGGTAATAAACAAAGTTGAAGCAAATAAAATTCCGTACCTGATTATCCATTACCATTTTTACCATAAACTTGATAATAAACGAAATAACTGAACGTAAATAAAAAGTTCACCCCTAAACTAAGTATAAGTCCGAAAATATTGTTGCTAGGGTAAAAATGCTAATAACCAAAATTAAAGAAAATAAAATTCCCTACCTGACTATTCATTACCATTTTTACGATAAACTTGATAATAAACGAAATAACTGAACATAAATAAAAAGTTCACCCCTAAACTAAGTATAAGTCCGAAAATATTGATCCTAGGGTAAAAATGGTACTAACCAAAGTTGAAGAAAATAAAATTTCCTACCCGATTACTTCTTACCATTTTTACGATAATCTTCATAATAAACGAAATAACTGAACATAAAAAAAAAGTTCATCCCAAAATTAAGTATAAGTCCGAAAATATTGATCCGAGGGTAAAAATGCTAATAACAAAAGTTGCAGGAAATAAAATTTCCTATGTGATTATTTATTACCATTTTTACAATAAACTTGATAATAAACGAGATAAGTTTAAACAAAACGTTTTTTTACCGCTTTTAGCAGTCTAACTCTATAAATATCGATCCTAGGGTAAAAATTATGATCACCAAACTTGTGGGGAATTACATTTCCCACAACTTTGAATACTATCATTTTCACTATAAGGTTGAAAATAAGCGAGTTATTCGAAAAACAAAAAAATAATCCCTCTTTAAATCAAGATGGCGGCAAACGCACCGGGGGGATTTTCCCGAAAATCGAGATTTACACTACCCCCCCCCCCCCCCCCAAGTATAAAAAAATAAAATCGAAGCCCCGAATTAATTCCAGGTGAAATCCTATTTCGACTGGACTATTATGTTTACGATTGAAAAATCGTACAGAGTCGGGCGGGTAGAGGAGCGTGAGATGGGGCAATCGTGCTCCAGGAACGAG
Organism: Ophion obscuratus; assembly: GCA_964007375.1. NCBI lineage: Eukaryota > Metazoa > Arthropoda > Insecta > Hymenoptera > Ichneumonidae > Ophion > Ophion obscuratus. The sequence continues at coordinate 69,861,792 of OZ023313.1, read as the reverse complement.
TGCAGCTCGTTTTTTATGTGTTCCCGAAAGTACACGTCGACGGCGCGCAAATGATTCCGCGAGGTCATACATTGCTCTCATAATTAAGCATCACCGCGTTTAGGGAGGAAAAAGAGAAAACTAATGGTAAACCCAATAAGGTACACGTGGATCGTCGTTTATTTACCGCGAAACGAACGACACGTTCGATAATCGATTTTTATGCGCCCTGCGCGGAGATGAAGCGGCGGGACGATTATTTCATAAATACTGTCCCCGACTACGTAGTTCGTATATCAGCTGTACAATAATTTTGTTTAGGTAATCATTGACAAACGATCGTTGTTAGAGAGTTGCGTACGAGTGCAAAGAATAAACTGCTATTCCGTTATCGTTTTATCGCGTGACTTCGTTAATTATTTCTATTAGGAAAACGCCAACGTGTATACCCATGCTCGCGTAGTTTAAGGGACAAGTCCACTTTGAAAATTTCGTGAAATCGATTTTTTTAAAATGTTTTCGAAAGCACATACCTTCGGAAATATTGTGTCGAAAGGCCATAGCCGGGTAAGTAGGGAAAAATTGTCCCCGCATTTTCTCCAGCGAAATTAGGAGTATATTCTGAGGTATAAAAAAAAAAAAAAAAAATTTCTGAAAATTTCATACCCGTCAACGTAATGGTTTTGGAAAAATGAATTTTTTTTTTTAATAAAAAAAATAAATTCCGGAAACGCTTCAGTGGATCTATTCGATTTTTTTTGGTACTTGTTACGATCAAACGTGTTACGAAATAAAATTATAGAACATCTTGCGAAAGATTAAGGTTTAAAAAAAATAATGTTCCTTGTTTTATTTTTTTTTTACTATAATCCACTTGGGGTACAATAACGAAATTTTTTTCATACAATCTTTGGGCACCTTATTAGATTATATAATTTTTTCAAAATGATCGGTTTGGTACGCCACAGTGAAAAAAAAGAAACAGACTTTATTGATATATTTTAGCCACCCTTCGCAACGGATCAGGATTAGGAGTGCTTGGTGGAATTGTACCCGGTACGGGTGAAGTTTAGCACCTCTTAATACAGGGTGCGCCAGAGAAACTTACTTATTTGAAAGGTCAATAAAAACAAAAGTACTTCAATTATTGTTTTAAATTTTTTTTAATTTGAGAATACAATATCCCAATTTTTTTTTCATGCAGTCTTGAAAATGACATCGGATAAATGGCGACCCCCATTGCGCATACACTGATGAAGTCGATTTTTGAAATTCGTATCCACTCTTTGCAGCATATCAATCGGTATGTTGGCAATGGCGTCGCGAATGTTGTTCTTGAGGTGTGCTATGGTCCGTGGTCGATCGACATAAACCAGAGATTTCAAATAACCCCATAAAAAGAAAACGCATGGAGTCAAATCTGGAGAGCGTGCCGGCCATTGGAGATCGCCTCTGAGAGAGATGAGGCGGTCGGGGAAATGTTGTCGCAACAAATTCATTGAGTCTCGTGCTATGTGTACTGTGGCTCCATCTTGCTGAAACCACACGTTCCTAACGTTCATTTCTTCGAGTCTTGGAAGAAAAAATTCCTCGATCATGTTCCTGTAACGAGCTCCATTCACGGTAACTGCGCGTTCGTTTTCTTCAAAAAAATAAGGACCAATTATTCCCATTACCGACATCGCACACCAGACAGTAACTCGCTCACAATTAAGTGGCTTCTGGTGAAGCTCACGTGGATTTACACCACACCAATAACGCATGTTTTGCTTGTTGACGCAGCCGGAAATGTGGAAGTGAGCCTCGTCACTGAAAAAAACGACCGCGTCTTCAGGCAGGTTGTCAACCAGCATTTCACATGCATTTTGACGGGCAACAAAATCGCGTTCAGTTAATTCTTGCACAACAGCCAATTTATAGGGATGAAATTGAAGGTCTTCATGGAGAATTCGTCGAACAGTGGTGTCAGAAATTCCCATAGCAGCTGCGTGTTTGCGAGCCGAACGCCGGGGAGAACGCACAACTGACTGCCTCACTCTTTCGACATTTTCCGGAGTTCTGATGGTCCGTTAAAGTCCATTTCTGGGTTTAGCGACACTTCCACACTCCCGAAATGAGTTAACCCACGACAGAATCGAATTACGGCCAGGAACGAGTCTGTGAGGAGGGATTTCAAAGCGAGCGCGGAAGGCACGTTGCGTAGCAACAAGTGAGCGACCGTTAGAAAAGAAGCTCTCGACTGCGAAGGCCCGCTGCTCTCTAGACCAGAGCATGATGGCAACTGACTGGAGGGAGAAACAAACTTGGGAACTTCCCCCTCCAGATGCGCCCCCTCTCGCCCCTCTACGCGCCCAACTCACCGCGCGGGAATTTTTTCAAATAAGTAAGTTTCTCTGGCGCACCCTGTACTAGGTGCACTGTGGATCTGGCAAACCCCAATCGTTCCGAGATCGCTCGAACACTCAAATGAGGATCAATTGCTATCATGGCTAAAATAGCCATGTTTCGAGCCTCATGCAAGTCACGAAAATCGTTGACGTTTTGGTAACGTCGACGGTGGTGGATCATCCGACCTGCCCTGGCTCGCCGTTCGATGGTTCGGATTGTCTGCCGTGATGGGTGACGACGATGAGGATATTCGCGTCGATACAAATTTTCGGCGCGTAAGTAATTGCCCCGACATCTCCCTAAAATGAGGAGCATATCAACAATTTCGTTGGGTCTGAAATCCGCCATTGTTGCTCAATCTCAGAATTTTTCTCTGATTTAAGAACGGTTGAATTTCAAAAAATGTTGATTTTCCTTCTACGTAATGTCTCAAAAGTACAAAAGTGCGTAAGAGAACTCCGCAAAGTCAGACTATGTCAGTAGTACCAATCGTGTTCTCTTCAATTTCGCTTACCTTTCAGATCTTGATATTAAAAAACGTAATCGCGAGAAGAGTTCGGGCATGTTTAAACATGAATGGAGGGATATTTGAACATCTCTAGAAAGAGATCACAATACACTTACAAGGAGGGTTTGGAGTAAAAAAAATACTACGGTAGTTACGAACCGCAGAGACCTAATCCTTGTGAGTGTTCCACACGCACGCACATGCACACAAATCCTGGATACAACTGAAATAATTGAAAATGATGTTCTCACTTGAAAACTATGAACTTTATCAAAAAAATGTTTCAACAAAAGTTTTTAGTTTTCAGCTGACAAATTTTTTGGCAATGAAAAAAAAATTAAGTTTCCGTTTGAAAAAAACATGTCAGCCTTTGTAACGCCGCCATTTTGAATTTTGGCTCGTCAAATAAATTTTTTTCAAACGTCCCCCTTCAATCCCTAGAAGTTTTGTTTCACACAATAGTTCGTCCGAGCAATATTTTTCGAGAAAATTCAGGTGTAAGATTAAAATGGGACACCCTGTATATCCATATAACTAAAATATATCAATGAAGTGTGTTTCGTTTTTTTTTTCACTCTGGCGTACCAAACCGATCATTTTGAAAAAATTATATAATCTAATAAGGTGCCCAAAGATTATATGAAAAAATTTTCGCTCTTGTACCCCAAGTGGATTATAGTAAAATATAATAAAACAAGGAACATTATTTTTTTTTTCAAACCTTAATCTTTCGCAAGATGTTCTAGAATTTTATTTCGTAACACGTTTGATCGGAACAAGTACCAAAAAAAAATGAAATCAATCCACTGTACCGTTTCCGGATTTTTTTTTTTTATTTAAAAGAAATTCATTTTTCTAAAACCATTGCGTTGACGGGCATGAAATTTTCAAAAAAATTATTTTTTTTATACCTCAGAATATACCCAGAATATACTCCATACTAGGCAATTTTCCCTATTTACCCGGCTATGGCCTTTTATGAAAATCCGAGCTCTATAAGTATTTTTTTTTACCTGGACGTCATGGCCTCGTTTCGTCTACACGAGCGTCTACGTATAGCGCGCTCGGCCAAGTCATCGTATAAAATTCAAACGCATTTTTCTCGAAACAACGTTTTCAAAATCTAGCCCCATCGTATCTCTAAAACTAATAAACAGATTCGCTTGAAATTTGAACCACATATTGTAAACATGATTCGCAACAAGATGACCCTCGATGGTTTTGAAATTTTGATTTTTACTCGTTTTTTTGCGAAAAAACGCGTTTTTTTTATTACTTTTTTCGTTTTTCATCTGCCATTTTTTGTATTTGTTGATAAAACTTTATATCCGAGGGTGTTTTTGTAGCTGGTTTCGTACTGAATCTAATGGACTTTGATTTTTTTGTTTCGGACAAGCCGTTGCCGAGTCGTGATGGAGCTACCTCGCCCACCTATTTTTGTGGGGTTACGTTAAACTATAGTTTTTGCACTTGAAAATGAGTAAAAATGAATTAATTTTTTTTATATGTATTTCAAGACTATTTATCAAGCCCAACCACTTTTATGTTCATATCTTTTATAAAATCCCCAAAAAAATCGCGAAAATAGCCCTTTTTCGTGACTTTAAAGTGGACGGGCCCCTTAATTGCGTTAATTGTATTCGAATATTTTTTAGTGTATAGGGTGTAGGGGCATCGTTGTCGTGCTGCAAAATCATCTTGTGATTCTTCCGTTGCGGCCTCTTCTCGTGCGGGGCTCGCTTCAAACGCATCAGTTGCAGTAGATAACGATCCCCAGTGATCGTTTCCGACGCATTCAGGCGGGGTATACATTTAGACAGGAACAAAATAAGTAGTATTGAGAGATTTATTAAACGAAGAAATAATTATTCTACAATTATCAAACTTTAGGTATACTATAATAGTATATTTAAGTATACGAAACAATATTTTTAAATTAATTCATCATCAAAATGGCGGAGCTGTGGCAGAGTGTTACAGCAAGGTCGCCGCGGGAGTTGCGAATCGGCATGCAGTCTAGCTTCCCGTAGACTTTGATTTGCAAAAAAGTTCAAACATTTTTTCAGATAGAACATGTATAGTTTCGATGTGACGGCAATTAAAATGAAGAAAATGCAAATTCGAGAAAATGCCACGCGATTACAAAAAAATCAACATTTCATGCAACATTTCTGTCAAATGTGGATTAAAAAAGTCGTTTTTTTCTTTAGTTTTTCAAAAACATTTCTCGTGAGCCATTGGGCACATACAGGGTATCCAATAGGAAGTTGGTAAAACTAAATAAGTGTCTCTTCCCTCCACGAATTCAATAGGGGTCTCTTTTTCTAAGGCGCATACCTGAGGCCCCGCAGTTTTGTTCCAGCCGTGGTTGAAGCAAGTACGCGCGCGCCAAAATGAGTGAGCTCGCCACGGAAGAAAAAGTATATCTTATTGAGTGCTTCTTCTCGAGGGGAAAAATTTATAGTAATGCGTATAGAGGGTTTCGTACTAAGTTTGGAACTCATAGCGTTGCCAGCGAAAACACTCTGAAAAGGTAAGAATTTAATATTTATTCATATTCATCTATCACACAACTTGTGTTTCAATTCAATTAAACTATATTGAAGTAATTTTACGTTAATTTTTGTAGGATAATCGATAACTTCGTGAAGTATGGTACACTCCAGAACCGTAGACACGAGTTGCCAGGTCCATCTGTTACGGTGACTACAACCCATGTAAAGATTGACCGTTGGGCCTGGGACGGGCCTTCACAGTTAGCCTTTCTAGAATATTGGGCCGTGAGTATTTACCAATGAGGTGCCTTTGTAGAAATGATAAGAGCGGCCCGATATCGGCCAACAGAGCCAACAATTATTAGGCCAATGATTCAATTCATTGTAGCGCCAATGTTGGTGATTGCACTTGGCCCTATGTGGGCCCTCTTAAAGGGCCTATGTAGAAATTGACCACTGGCTCTATGATGGGCCTTCACAGTTGGTCTATGTAGAAGTTAGTCTATCTAGAATATTGGGCCGTGAGTTTGTTTGGGTTTGTTTGGGTGAGTGATAAATATTCAACCTATATAGAGCCAAGATTTGCCCGACATTGGTCCTTATGGATACATATTTCATGGAATAACCTTGAAATAAATTGTGATTTGAGTATATGACAGGTTTCAAAATTGGCATATTTTACTTATGTTGGTTATTTACAAATGCCAATAATAGACCAAGACTTGATTACAAAAACTGAACTACAAAATATAGACGATTAATATATGACGTGCCAGTTATTAGCCTACTCTGGCACAATATACAGATAATGAATAACCCAAGGCTTAAATAAAATAAAAGCAGGTATCGTCTGACCTACTTAGCCAATAAAGAGCTTAGATTAATTAAATGTAATTTCCAGTATTTTAGCATTACCAGTTTTAAAATTGGCAAATTTCGATGAACTATCACAGCTGTTTATTGGTTTTAACAGATGGGCCCGGATATGTTTTAGTAATGGGCTGATATTGTGCCAGTTCTTAATTTATAACGGAACAATAATGAGCCAATGTAATTGGCAGTACTTCAGCATCACCATTTTAAAAAGTTGGCAAATATTGTTTATCTATAATGACTGTTTAATGAATTTAAAAGATGGGCCATAAAAGGTTTTAACTATGGGCCGATATTGGATCGATTTTCAATTTAGAACGAGAAAATAATGAGCCAATATAATAGCCAGTATTTTAGGATTGCCAGCTTTAGGAGTGGCAAATTTAGTTTAACTATCACTGCTGTTTATTGGTTTTGAAAGATGGGCCAGGATAATCTTTAGTAATGGGCCGATATTGTGCCGGTTCTCAATTTATAACGGGACAATAATGGGCCAATGCAATTGCTTGTATTTTAGCATTACCAGTTTTTAAATTGGCAAATATAGTTCAACCATCACAGCAATTTATTGGTTTTAAACGATGGGCTGATGTTATGCCGGTTTTCAATTTATAACGGAACAATATTGGGCCAATGGAATTGTCAGTATTTTAGTATCCCCAGTTTTTAAATTGGCAACTTTAGTTTAACTATCACGGCTATTTATTAGTTTTTAAAGATGGGCCAGGACAGGCTTTAGGGATGGGCCGATATTGTGTCAGTTTTCAGTTTAGAGCGAAACAATAATCGGCCAATATTATTTCTCTTTTGTTGGCTTATACGATGGTCCCAATATTGGCCTGATCGTAACATTGGGCAACTCATGGCAACCTCTACATGGGAACAGAGAAGATCAACGAAATTGAGAATTATTTCAAACAAAATCCAAATGATTCGATTCGGAAAGCTGCTCAAACATTAAAAATAACCAAATCATCATTACACAACATTTTGAAATATTTTTAAAAGTTTCATCGGTATAAAATAAGCACTCGTCAATTGTTAACTGAACATGCCATGACGAAACGCATCGAATTTTGTAACACTATTACGAGAATGTTTGAAGCCGAAGAACTTAATGAGAAATTGATTATTTATTCCGATGAAGCACATTTTTGGATGAATGGGTACGTAAACATGCAAAATTACCGGTTTTGGGGAACGGAAAATCCCAACATATCGCTAGCGAAGTCCCTTCATCCACAGAAAGTAACGGCATGGGCAGCGATTTCAGTAAAAGGAATTTATTTGCAATTCTTGGAATCTACGGTAACAGGAGAGAGTTAGAAACAGCTTTTGGAAACGAAATTCTTCCCTTATGCAAAAAAGAGGGGACTGGTTAAAATTTTTTACTTCATGCAAGATGGAGCGACGCCGCACCGGACTAATGAGGTGTTTGAAGCTATTCATCGCGTATATGGGACTCGAGTAATCGGTCTGGGGTAACCTAAATTTGCTCAAGGCGGACTAGAATGGCCTCCGTACTCACCGGACCTGAACCCTTGTGATTTTTTCTTGTGGGGTTACATTAAATATCATTGTTACGCTAAAAACCCCAGCACAGTAGAAGAACTCATCGCGGCCATCTGGGAATTGGTTCGCGGCATTACGAACGATATGTTGGACACAGTTTTTCACAGTTTTCAAAAGAGAATTGATTGTTGTGCACAATCTAACGGTTCGCACTTCGAAAATATCTATCATTAATCACTGTACTTTTTCGTTATTTTTATAAGATGTAATAAATTGACATAAAAAATATTTGACTCGGTTTTATTTATGTGCGTTTAAAACTGCAGAGTTTCCTCTATTTAAAGCAATTTGGCTTTTCTGATTCTGTGCACGTGTTTTAAAATGACAGTCGTTTAGTTTCAGCTATTGGACACCCTGTAATATTTAGGCAAGGGGACTCACCCCAAAGGGATCACATTTTTGCTACATCCACGTTGTTGATCCTGGGTTACGCTGAGAGCGAAAGTCGCAGTATTTCTGGAAGTAATGCACGATTTTTCTGCAGTCTTTTTGTGACATACTTTGGGCAATGAGTATATTTACCGACGAAGCTTGTTCTACAATAGCCGGCGTCCTTGAAATATTCTTCAGGATGACATTCACAACATATGAGGGATTCTCCGTCAATTCAGCCACTTTTTTCGACCATCTCAGATCTGCCCCGTAATTGGATATATCAAAGTACCACTAAAAGGCATTCTATGTGAATTTTTTCAGATTTCTTAATTCAACATTTTAGAGATGCCGTTTTTTTTTCCAAATGAATATATCTCGTAAACTTGAAGTAACTGAAAAAAAATGTCTGTACATAAAAGTTGTAGTTTTGTGTTAGCTTTCGAGCGGACGATTTGAAATAATTTTTACGTTCCAGTAACGCTGATTTTTTACCAATAAGGGGGAAATTATTTTTTTTTATTCAAAAACAGCTATTTTTCTTGGCTGAAAAAATTACAGAGTCTTCCAGTATGTCTGACGATAGCGTAAAAAAATCGCCAGAGTGGCACGGATCGAGGTTCTAGGGTAAAAAAAAATGAAACCACACAAATTAATTTTTTTATACCGGAACCTCGCTCCGTGCCACTCTAGCGATTTTTTTGTGATATCGTCACACCTACTGGAAGACTCTGTAATTTTTTCAGCCAAAAAAACGGCTGTTTTTTAATTTAAAAAATAATTTCCCCCTTTTTTGGTAAAAAATCAGCGTTACCGGAACGTAAACATTATTTCAAATATTCCGCTCGAAAGTTTACATAAACCTACAACATTTATGTGCGGACAGTTTTCTTCAGTAACTTCACGTTTCTGAGATATGTTAATGAGGCATTATCTGTCAATTCAGCCAGTTTATTTTTGACCATCTCAGATGTGCCCCATAATTGGTTATATCAAAGTACTACTAAAAGGCATTCTATGCGAATTTCTTCAAATTTTTTAATCCAACATTTTACAAAAAACCGTTTTTTCCACGTTAACATATCTCGGAAACTTGAAGTTACTGTAAAAAAATGTCTGTACATAAAAGTTGTAGTTTTGTGTTAGCTTTCGAGCAGAATATTTGAAATAATTTTTACGTTCCGACAACGCTGATTTTTTACCAAAAAAGGGGGAAATAATTTTTTTTTCATTAAAAAAAGCCGTTTTTTTGCTGAAAAAATTACAGAGTCTTCCGGTATGTCTGACGATATCGCAAAAAAATCGCCAAAGTGGTACGGAGCGAGGTTCCGGTATAAAAAAATTAATGTGTGTTTTCAATTTTTTTACCCTAGAACCTCGATCCGTGCCACTCTGGCGATTTTTTTGCGATATCGTCAGACATACTGGAAGACTCTGTAATTTTTTCAGCCGAAAAAATAGCCGTTTTTGAATAAAAAAATAATTTCCCCCTTTTTTGGTAAAAAATCAGCATTACCGGAACGTAAAAATGATTTCAAGTCGTCCGCTCGAAAGCTAACACAAAACTACAACTTTTATGTACAGACATTTTTTTCAGTTACTTCTAGTTTCGGAGATATATTCATTTTCTAAAATGTTTTATTGAAAAATCTGAAAAAATTCACATAGAATGCATTTTAGTAGTACAGGGTGCGCCAGAGAAACTTATTTGAAAAAATTCCCGCGCGGTGAGTTGGGCGGGTAGAGGGACGAGAGGGGGCGCATCTGGAGGGGGAAGTTCCCAAGTTTGTTTCTCCCTCCAGTCAGTTGCCATCATGCTCTGGTCTAGAGAGCAGCGGGCCTTCGCAGTCGAGAGCTTCTTTTCTAACGGTCGCTCACTTGTTGCTACGCAACGTGCCTTCCGCGCTCGCTTTGAAATTCCTCCTCACAGACTCGTTCCTGGCCGTAATTCGATTCTGTCGTGGGTTAACTCATTTCGGGAGTGTGGAAGTGTCGCTAAACCCAGAAATGGACTTCAACGGACCATCAGAACTCCGGAAAATGTCGAAAGAGTGAGGCAGTCAGTTGTGCGTTCTCCCCGACGTTCGGCTCGCAAACACGCAGCTGCTATGGGAATTTCTGACACCACTGTTCGACGAATTCTCCATGAAGACCTTCAATTTCATCCCTATAAATTGGCTGTTGTGCAAGAATTAACTGAACGCGATTTTGTTGCCCGTCAAAATGCATGTGAAATGCTGGTTGACAACCTGCCTGAAGACGCGGTCGTTTTTTTCAGTGACGAGGCTCACTTCCACATTTCCGGCTGCGTCAACAAGCAAAACATGCGTTATTGGTGTGGTGTAAATCCACGTGAGCTTCACCAGAAGCCACTTAATTGTGAGCGAGTTACTGTCTGGTGTCCGATGTTGGTAATGGGAATAATTGGTCCTTATTTTTTTGAAGAAAACGAACGCGCAGTTACCGTGAATGGAGCTCGTTACAGGAACATGATCGAGGAATTTTTTCTTCCAAGACTCGAAGAAATGAATGTTAGGAACGTGTGGTTTCAGCAAGATGGAGCCACAGCACACACAGCACGAGACTCAATGAATTTGTTGCGACAACATTTCCCCGACCGCCTCATCTCTCTCAGAGGCGATCTCCAATGGCCGGCACGCTCTCCAAATTTGACTCCATGCGATTTCTTTTTATGGGGTTATTTGAAATCTCTGGTTTATGTCGATCGACCACGGACCATAGCACACCTCAAGAACAACATTCGCGACGTCATTGCCAACATACCGATTGATATGCTGCAAAGAGTGGATACGAATTTCAAAAATCGACTTCATCAGTGTATGCGCAATGGGGGTCGCCATTTATCCGATGTCATTTTCAAGACTGCATGAAAAAAAATTGGGATATTGTATTCTCAAATAAGAAAAGATTTAAAACAGTAATTGAAGTACTTTCGTTTTTATTGACCTTTCAAATAAGTAAGTTTCTCTGGCGCACCCTGTACTTTGATATAACCAATTATGGGGCAGATCTGAGATGGTCGAAAAAAAGTGGCCGAATTGACGGAGAATTCCTCATATATGCCTATTTTGTTGTTCTCAGTGCATCCACAATGTGAGTATATACATTTTGAGGGCAAACTAGCGGAGAAAAAAATTTGACCTTAAAATGGCGATTTTCAAGGTCATGGATGCCACCGTGTCATTTTTCCCGTATTTCGCGCATCAAATTACACACCAGTACGCTTTTGATCATTTTAAAATACATTTCTGGAATTGACAAGACAAATAGAGTATGTAAACTTATCTCCATACAAATCTCATTTGTTTTACCTGTTTATTTCTACTGAAATTCCATACAACATTTTCCAACCTGCTTATCTCTATTCATTTTTTTACCTGCTTATTGCTATTCAAATCTCATATTTACATTTCTTGACCTGCTTATTTCTATTCCGTTTTTGTGTCAACATTTCTTGACCCGCTTATCGTCATACCTGGGACTTAGGGACTCCAGGGCTTCGTCATACGTTTCACTAAAGAATTCGCTATCGTAATGTGAACTTTTGAACGATGAACAGGTACGCTTGTAAAGAAAAAGGATTCCGACGATTCGATTCGAAAATAAACTCCGTAAAATTATTCCAACAGATATCTCGAGTGGAAGATTCTCCGTAGAATATATCTTGCTAATCGCGAAACCGAAGACATTTCGAGCGCGCCTGATATCAATCAACGTGCATATCATTGTGCAATAGTTCCAACGAGAGTAACTCGTTCTGGTCGAGGAGTTTATTGATCATCGCGGACTCCTCGTTTCTGGCTTCGATTTGGGAAACTGGTGTCCAAGACTGGTCGTGCTCCAGTCTGAAAGAGCCCTTGTAACGTTGGCGCGGGGCTCCAGAACCCCATTCCTATCAGGGCCGAAATAAAAAAGATTCTCAAATTGCTGAGTTCTGCGCCAAAACGGCGAATAGTTTGAAATATACGCTGAAGAGGGATGGTAATCGAAAATGATTTTTTTTTTTTGAGTTAATCGAAAGTTCTCGTTAACAACTTACTTCTGGACTCAACATGGAGAAGTAACACTGGCTGGATTCTCTCTCGTACAAATGGTAAACTTGCCCGGGATGTTTGACGAAGTTGCAGGCGGCGTGATGCAAGGATCTTTGCTCCTCCGCCTCGTGAAGTACCTTCTCGGCTTGTTTCCGCAGGAAACGCATTTGTTCGGCTATGACGTGCAGTTTGCTCTGAGCATTGGCCCTGATATAACTCTCAGCCTGCGATCGCAATATTTTTTGTATACATGTTAACAATTATGGTTGTTTAAGACGGTATATACATTTAGACAGGAAAAAAATAAGCAATATTGAGGGATTTTTTGAACTAAGAAATAATTATTCTACCATTATCACACTTTAGGTATACTTTAATAGTATCAGGCTGATAAAAAAGTTTTGTCGCAAAATTTTTAAAAATGTCCTTTTACGTATTGACGCAATATGACATTGAGCTGTGTCGAGAATATTCTAGAATGTTTTCTACTCTTCCGCGTGACAGGGTATAAAAAGGCGCGCGCGCGTTCTAGTGGACAGAAATGGCTTCGATCTCGCAGGAGCAACTTCGAGGGATCATTTTTTACGAGTGGCGGCGCGGCACGGACGCAAGCACAACTGCTAAAAATATACAGGATGCATTCAGCGAGAACGTAGTTTCTCATCGAACAGTCCAGCGTTGGTTCAATCGTTTTAAATCTGGAGACACAAGCCTTGAAGATAATGAACGTTCCGGACGACCGTCGACCATCGATGATGAAGCATTACTCCGCTGCATCAAAGAAAAACCGGAAGCAAGTACGCACGAGCTAGCAAGAGAACCTGGCTGCACCCAACCGTCAATAGTCAATCACTTACACAACTTGGGATACAGGAAGGTTCTAGCTCAATGGACACCACACCGTCTCACCGACGACAATAAGAACTGTCGCGTGACCATCTGCCAGTCTCTCCTGCTTCGCCACCATCGCAAGGAGTTTTTAGAAGATCTTGTGACGGGAGATGAAAGCTGGGTCTTGTATGATGACAGAACGCGTTTAGCCTACTGGCTTCCTATCGGAGAAAAACCGCCACACCAACCGAAATCTGATCGTCACTCACAAAAGGTTTTGTTGTGCTGTTTCTAGGACGCAAAGGGAATGCTGTTTCACAATTTTCTCCCTGTAGGTAAGACGATCTTCTCTACACGATACATCGAGAATCTCCAGGAATTGGCAAAAGATATAAGAAAAGAAAACGGCCACGACGCGCGACGGTGCACCTTCTCCACGACAACGCGAGACCCCATGTCGCAAAGGAAACCCACAAAACAATCACTGAGCTTTACTGGAATACCGTTCCTCATCCACCATACTCTCCCGACATCGCGCCATCTGACTACCATTTGTTCAGACATTTGAAGGCATATTTGAGAAACAAAACTTTCAAAAACGTCGACGATCTCAGAAGGGATATTTCAAATTTCTTTGAGTTCCAGCCGCCACAGTTTTGGGCAAAGGGAATAAATGAGTTGCCAACTACAGGGTGCGCCAGAGAAACTTACTTATTTGAAAAAATTCCCGCGCGGTGAGTTGGGCGGGTAGAGGGGCGAGAGGGGGCGCATCTGGAGGGGGAAGTTCCCAAGTTTGTTTCTCCCTCCAGTCAGATGCCATCATGCTCTGGTCTAGAGAGCAGCGGGCCTTCGCAGTCGAGAGCTTCTTTTCTAACGGTCGCTCACCCGTTGCTACGCAACGTGCCTTCCGCGCTCGCTTTGAAATTCCTCCTCACAAACTCGTTCCTGGCCGTAATTCGATTCTGTCGTGGGTTAACTCATTTCGGGAGTGTGGAAGTGTCGCTAAACCCAGAAATGGACTTGAACGGACCATCAGAACTCCGGAAAATGTCGAAAGAGTGAGGCAGTCAGTTGTGCGTTCTCCCCGGCGTTCGGCTCGCAAACACGCAGCTGCTATGGGAATTTCTGACACCACTGTTCGACGAATTCTCCATGAAGACCTTCAATTTCATCCCTATAAATTGGCTGTTGTGCAAGAATTAACTGAACGCGATTTTGTTGCCCGTCAAAATGCATGTGAAATGCTGGTTGACAACCTGCCTGAAGACGCGGTCGTTTTTTTCAGTGACGAGGCTCACTTCCACATTTCCGGCTGCGTCAACAAGCAAAACATGCGTTATTGGTGTGGTGTAAATCCACGTGAGCTTCACCAGAAGCCACTTAATTGTGAGCGAGTTACTGTCTGGTGTGCGATGTCGGTAATGGGAATAATTGGTCCTTATTTTTTTGAAGAAAACGAACGCGCAGTTACCGTGAATGGAGCTCGTTACAGGAACATGATCGAGGCATTTTTTCTTCCAAGACTCGAAGAAATGAACGTTAGGAACGTGTGGTTTCAGCAAGATGGAGCCACAGCACACACAGCACGAGACTCAATGAATTTGTTGCGACAACATTTCCCCGACCGCCTCATCTCTCTCAGAGGCGATCTCCAATGGCCGGCACGCTCTCCAGATTTGACTCCATGCGATTTCTTTTTATGGGGTTATTTGAAATCTCTGGTTTATGTCGATCGACCACGGACCATAGCACACCTCAAGAACAACATTCGCGACGCCATTGCCAACATACCGATTGATATGCTGCAAAGAGTGGATACGAATTTCAAAAATCGACTTCATCAGTGTATGCGCAATGGGGGTCGCCATTTATCCGATGTCATTTTCAAGACTGCATGAAAAAAAAATTGGGATATTGTATTCTCAAATAAAAAAAAATTAAAACAATAATTCAAGTACTTTTGTTTTTATTGACCTTTCAAATAAGTAAGTTTCTCTGGCGCACCCTGTAGATGATCAAGTGTCATAGAAACCGATGGCGAATATATTGTTGATGAGAAATGTTTTGTATAAGATATATAAATAAATAAATTATATTGAAATTATTGCGACAAAACTTTTTTATCAACCTGATATATGTAAGTATACAAAACAATTTTTATTAATTAATTCATCATCAAAATGACGGAGCTGTGGCAGAGTTCTACAGCAAGGTCGCAGCGGGAGTTGCGAATCGGCGCGCAGTATAGCTTCCCGTAGACTTTGATTTGCAAAAATGTTCAAACATGTATAGTTTCTATGTGACGGTAATTAAAATTAAGAAAATGAAAATTTGAGAAAATGGCACGCATTAACAGAAAAAAATCAACATATCACGCAACATTTCTGTAAAATGTGGATTAAAAAAGTCGTTTTTTTCCCAATTTTTCAAAAAACAATTCTCGTCCAGTACCAATATTTCTATTAAGTTTCAACTCAATCGGCTTAACGGGAGATATACACCTAGATGGTCGAGGTCGAGGATTTAGAAGCTATGAACATTCCGTCGAGTCGATGATTCCATGTAAGTTGACAAATTTCATGATTTATTCATTCCCAAATTTTCAAACGCGTTTTTCTCAAAACCACGTTTTTTCAAATCGGCACCCAAAATTTCTCGAAAACCAATGAACCGATTGCCTTGAGGTTTTTTGTGGTTATTCTATACACCATTTTCCAGTACTTGTCATAGGATTTTTGTTTTCCGTTACTTAGTTTTTGTTTTATAGGCAAAATAATAACTAATTTTTGGCCCAAAAATCACTATGTTCAAACGTCCGCCATTTTGTCATAAATCGATATTTTCAAAATCGGCTATGACAATTGCTAGATTATAGTATCTAATTTAATAATCTTCTTGGGTTTTTTTTTCAGATGATTTTTGAAGAAACGCCATTGGGTACCGTATACGCAGATTTTTTTTACGACGCTCCAAGGATCATACAATATGCTTGTATATTTTTGATATTTTTAAGTAAAGAAAATTAAACATATTTTTGAATGTATATACTTTTAGATAATTAAAACCCCAATCCGAAATTACAAATAGTTTTCCTTGAAAAAATTCACAAAAATGACCTTTTTTCCGGCTCCTAGGTGTATATCTCCCCATAATAGGTTTTGAGTAATCCTTGACGCCAATTTCGGTAATGCAGTTTTGAGAAAAACGCGTTTGAAGTTCACGCCTGCTCCGAATCCGAGCGGTAAGCCACAGCGTTGTCGGGCTGTAACGTTTGAAGTTTTTCGAATTTCGCTTTGAAACTTTGGGAAAATATTGTACATGTATAGTTCTATCGTTTAAAGAAGAAATAAAAAAAAATCGATTTTTTGATCGTTGTAAATGTATATCCCGTCTTAATTATCAATATTTTAATTTGTGTTAATTTTGGAGTATTCTTTTGAATATGAGCAATATCAAGAGACGTTTACAATGATTGGAATTATAAATATCAACATTTCGAAATGGATAATATGCAATGATTTAACCCTTTGAAGCATACATTTTTCCTTACGCGCAATCAGCTCAAAACTTTGTACTCGGGGGTTTTCGGGGTCGCGGACAAATCGGCACTCAAAATTTGGAAATTCAAGATGGCGGATCCAATACGGCGGAGCATAAATGTAAAAATCGTTTGATGAAAGCGAAAGTTGGTACTCGGGGGTTTTCGGGGTCACTGATTACAAATCTGCACTCAAAATTTGAAAATTCAAGATGGCAGATCCAATATGGCGGACTACAAATGCAAAAATTGTTTGTTCGTGTTATAATAATATATAAAATTATTTATATATTATAATTAATATATTAATATATTTTTATATTGGGAGTACAACTTTGCAGTGACCGTTGTTTTTTCAAAAGTTTAAGGCTTTATTATAAAAAAGTGGCTACATATTTTTCAATCAAAGTACTGCCCGTCGCTAGCTACGACCTCGGCCCATCTTTCAGGTAGCATTCGAATCCCGCATCGATAAAAGTCTTGGTCCTTCGAGGCAATCGAGGAATCGACCCAATTTTTGACTTCTTCGTAAGTACCGAAGTGCTGGTCAGCCAAATCGTGTGCCATTGACCGGAACAAGTGATAGTCGGAAGGGGCAATGTCTGGAGAGTACGGCGGGTGGGATAAAACCTCCCATTTCAGCGTTTCCAAGTACTTTTTCACGACATTTGCAACATGGGGTCGGGCATTGTCATGCTGCAGTATTCCCTTGTCATGTCTTTCGTTGAATTGTGGCCGTTTCTCTTTGAGTGCCTTACTCAAGCGCATCAACTGACGTCGGTAGAGTTCCCCTGTGATGGTTTCGGATGGTTTGAGCAGCTCATAGTACACAACGCCCAGCTGGTCCCACCAGATACACAGCATCACTTTGGATCCGTGAATATTCGGTTTGGGCGTCGATGACGAAATCTGACCAGGCAGTCCCCATGATTTTCGGCGTTTAGGATTATCGTAGTAAACCCACTTTTCATCTCCAGTCACAATCCGGTGCAAAAATCCCTTCCTTTGTTGTCTTTGGAGCAGTTCCCGCAAATGCTGAGAATTCGCCTCTTAGGTTGCCATGTTTGAGTGCCAATAACTTTATAATGCATACACGTATCCGTTAGCTTTTTTAAATTGTTTACATTGGCAGAGCCTCTAGTTTAGAATGCCACTTTTTTTATTGAGCTAGGGCCACTATTTCGGCCGCAGTGGCTCTCTAAGTAAAACGGTTACTGCAAAGTTGTACTCCTAATAATATATTATAATAATATATAAAATAAAAAAGCAAAAAAAATATGGAGCTAGAAACTCGCTACGTCCTCGCCGTTAGCTCCGGATAATGCTACAAGCGTAATTCTATTAGAAATTCGGTACAAGAGAATCAATATATTGAGCAACTCCGATGTTTTAGTAATTCCAGTAAAATCTCCGGCTTTGGTCCGCCATATTGGATTCGCCATTTTGGATTTCTGGATTTTGAGCTTGAGTTCGTAATCAGCGACCCAAAAAACGTCTCTGAATTAATTTGTTGTGTGTGGTTTACCTCCTAGATTAGGCACAATTACATTTATTGTCTGAAAAACTTGTTTTTTTGTACTGTAGTGATGATCAACATGAAATAAGTGCAACATAAGCCCTTAATAGTGATATTGTAGTAACAATTGATCTCCTAATATCCTAAATATACAATTACATTCGTCGTTATGCGCTAAAAAAAGGTTTTATTTAAGAAAAACAGAGTGGAAGTGGAACTATGCTTCAAAGGGTTAGAGACTGAAAACAATATCAGGTAGTTACGTATGAAATCACCTGCTGGCAATAGATGGCGTTTGGTACACCATTTTCTCGAATTAAACGTTGGCAATACAAACGATAGGTCACAGAGTCCCGTTAAAATGCCATAGGTTTCGTTTGTGGACGCGTTAGCATGATCTATTTTAATAAACGGCTAGATGGGATATTGTATCATAAAGCCTTCTTTTATGTACATTTTGTAATGACAAATAAAAAAAAAATACTATTACAATTGTCTTTACAATGGCAAGATGTGTTCGAAATAAGTTACATTTGCGGGAAGTTATATCCTGTTATTCCTGGCAAAGAAATCGATCGTGGAAAAGCTTCATTTGCCAGTGAAAGTAGATGCCAACTTCTACACGCTACTTCGAATAAACCAGTTTGTCATTTTGCGACCAAACTACTATGTTTTCTTTCGCTCAAAAATTGATGTTTTCGTATGCAATTTTCTAATACGAGGAAAAGATAATACTACTTAAAAATTCGACAAAAAGACGTCGCTTCGAAGAGCTTAAATAGAAAAAGAGAAGGGAGAACGCTGTACCTCCCTGATAGAAATCCGCTTATTGGAATTCGACAAATAATGTTGAAATCTGTTAAAAAATGTCAGAAACTGTGAAAATGAATAGATTCTAACATAATTTGATGGAATCGTACATATTTTGATAGATTCTGTCGGAAATAATCTATGAAAGTCGGACAGAACCTCACATATTATGTTAACTTTACGGAATGTCATAAAATCACAGAACTCGATACTTTCTGTCATCTTTTTGTCAGAAAATGTCATCATTTAACAAAAAATGATAAAATTAATTTTCCATTTTTTGACATATTGTTGCATCGAAAAGAATGACAAAAAATGACAAAAAATGATAGAAAACGATAATTTTTTTCATAATTTGTTGTCACATTTTTGTTGAATTCTGACAGATTTCAGCTGTCATTAAATCACAGAGTTTGACACTTTCTGTCATCTTTATGTCGGAAAATGTCATCTTTTAACAAAAAATGATAAAATGAATTTTCCATTTTTTGACATATTGTTGCATCGAAAAGAATGACAGAAAATGACAAAAAATGATAGAAAACGATAATTTTTATCATAATTTGTTGTCGCATTTTTATTGAACTTTGACAGATTTCAGCTGTCATTAAATCACAGAATTTGATACTTTCTGTCATCATTGTGTCGGAAAATGTCATCTTTAAACAAAAAATGATAAATCAGTTTTCCATTTTTTGACATATTGTTGCATCGAAAAAAAATGACAAAAAATGCAAGAAAACGATAATTTTTATCATAATTTGTTGTTACATTTTTCGTGAATTCTGACAGATTTCAGCTGTTAGTGAAAAGGAGCTTTATTATGAATAAAGTCAGAAATAGCATAAACTACATTTGTATGGAATATTTATTTCATTCAATATTTATTCTAATTGTCGATTGTACATCCCTGTGGTATAGTCACTATATATTTTTATCTATGTATTTTATGACGAAAATCTCACAAAAAATAAGAAAGAATGATATAATTCGACAGATTCGGTCATAATATTTCATGAATGTTGAAGAATTCCATTTTATTCCATCAAAAAATGACATTAAATGACGAAAATCTCACATAAAATGGAAAACTCTTACGACATTATATGACATATTATGTAAGATTCTGACAGAAATTACTGAATTATAACATTACTTTTCTGATAAAATATGACAGATTCTGTAAAGCATGTTCCAATTTCCGGTCAGAAATCATGAACTTCTCACAGAAAATGTCAAATCTCGAAATAATATGACAGATTCTGTCGTATAAATGACATATTCTGACATTATTTCTCATTGAAAGTTGACGGAATATTATCAAATCTGATATTTTTTGTTAAAAGCTGACGAATTCCAATAAGCGGATTTCCATCAGGGCTAATACAATCAGCAGACGTAAATTCCCTACAAATATTATATCATTTGTACGACACAATTTCGCTAAATAATCCTCGTAGAGGCCAAAATCTGCCGAATGAAAATGTTCATGTCTCCCAAAAATAGAATAAACTGGCCAGTGAGTAAGCCAAGATGAATGAAAAATAGCAAGTGATTTTTCTGCCATTTTTAATCCTCTAGCCAATAATCCGTTAACCTTCTGAATCTCCGTTGCAAGCTCGATCAAGTCGCAAGATGATTTTTTCGCCACGGCGTAAGGGTTCAACAGAGGCACACCTTGGGGCGCGACGTTTCTCTCCACCAGGGCCACTTTCAAGGAAAAAAAAAGATCAGAGGCATAATCACAATGAAAAAAAAAAAAAAAACAGAAATAATTTGAGCAAAGGTTACCTTTGTTCGGTGTGCTCTCTGCAAAGTCCATTCCAACGTAAACACGCTTCATGATCGTTGCCTATAAACCGTACGCTTATACTCAGTACAATAGACGATAGAAAAACGTCACAATTATATTTTTTATTTGAGTATTGAAAAAGAATACGCCGTAAAAAAGTGTCGGAAATAATTCTCAAAACGAATCTGCCTCTTGTACTGATAAAAACAAGAATCACGAACAAAAATATACATATATAGGTATAGAAACGATCATCGGGTCTCCGAGTACATTCGGAGGTTATGGGGATTTATTTAAATTCGCGATCTACTCGCCACTTGACATAACCTCGAAAGTCTCTTGTCACAAGTTCGCTCGCTCCCCCGCTCGCCAATTCTTTTTTCAACTTTCTTCCAATTGCCAAGTCGCTGCTCGCTCGCATTAAAAACCATGGAATTATTTAACCGGGCGTAAAGTTTCGTTCGTAAGAGTCTCGTCGCTTTCTATTGTGACAGTGCGAGGAGTCTGAGCAATCGACGGATTCGCGACGAAATTTCGTTCTTTCTCCCGAGCCGTGTGAAAATGTTTGCAGAGTATCGTTAACGTCGTAGCTGGCGCGCGATGGAGTGCTGCGGTCTCGTGAACGTTGCCGAAACTCGCTGAGGTCCAGGGCGAATGAGGAAGACGCGAACGAGACGAGGATAGATGAGCGATAGTTGGGTATTGTTGGATATTCTGAGAAAACCAGCGCTGCGGGGGAATGGATTACGCGGAGACCCTTGAGGAAGCGGTGAAGAGATTTTACTCCACCGGGTCCAACGAGGCGCACACATGGATCCTACAAGTCCAGGCTTCCGTCGAGGCCTGGACTCTGGTATGGCAACTGCTGGATCCGTCAAAGGTAACGTTGACACGGATAATAATAATTTGGCGAACATTGACGGTCGAAATTACATTGATGGTGATTATGACTGTTGGCAACAATTGACGGTGGCAATTGACGGTGGTTATGACTTTGACGGCTACAATTATATCGACGATGGTACTGACTTTGGAGGCGATAATGACGTTGACAGTAATAATTACATTGACAAGGTAATAATGACATTGACTATGACTTTGACGGAAGTCATGACATTGATGATGGTAATGATATTCACGGTAATAATGATATTAACAGTAACAATGACAGTGACAAAGGACATTGACGACAATGGTGATGGTAAAAATGATGACATTGGCGACAACAATTACAATGACGATAACAATGCTACTGACGACAATAACTAATCAACTTTGTTCCGATATTCTATTCAACCTATCCTAAATCAAACAAACCGACACAATAATAACAATAATGCCATTGACAACCCTAGTGCAAATTTTTCATAATTTCTCATAATTTAGTCATATTTGAGATTTTCGGAGAAAAAATGATTTAAAACAGATTCAAGTACTGGTCTATTTCCCAAAAACACATTTTTTTTTACTGAAAATTCGTGATTTCTCAGTTTTTTTCCCGGAAATTTCTCTTTTTCCTATGACCTGAGTGAACGGCTGCGGGGATATTCGGAGAAAACTTAAAGATGAAAAGAAATGAGATTTTCGTAAAAAAAACTTGTTATTATTTTTTTTTTCCGGAACCGTTTCTTTTTCCTATTGAGTGAACGGCTGCGGAGATATTCGGAGAAAATTTAAAGATGAAAAAAAAACAGATTTTCGTAAAAAAAACTTATTATTTTTTTTCCGAAACTGTTTCTTTTTGCTATTGAGTGAACAGCTGCGTAGGTATTCGGCGAAAAGTTATAGATGAACAAAAATGAGATTTTTGTAAAAAAAACTTATTACGTTTTTTTATCCCTCATAATTGTGAGAAATAATGAATTTCCGAAATTTTTGCAAACATTACTTTCCTTAAGGGGTAACACCACTGTAACGGCCTGCCACGAAGCGTTTTAGACAAATAATACTTGGGGTAATTATTAAGCATATATTGAAGTATATTGCAAAAAAATTTTATGGGAAAATATTACAAAATGGCGACACTGCGGCAAATTCTTCCGAGGCATGTTGGACTTGAGGTGCTCTGCAACCGACTATAGTCGGTTGCGTCTACAAAAAATCGTTTCGGTTCGAAACAATTTTTTTTTAGGTGTAAATTTATAAAACAACCATAGAACCATTTTTTTACAATGAAACCAAGAGGAAAGAACCAATTTTGTTTTGAAGTAAAAATCAAGAAGAAAGAATCATTTATTTTTTAAGTATGAATCAACAAGCAAAAAACGCATTTTCAGTAAAAACAAAGTATTTTTCTATGTAAGAACAAAGAATCAATGTATTTTTTATGAGAGAAACAATAAGTAAGAATAGCAAAAGATTTTATTTAATAATTAAAATATTGTACTTTTTATATTAATAAATATAACTGATGAGCAGGTGATTATGCATTTTTATTTTGTTAATTTGCGTTACTTGATAACCGGAGGAAGTATAATTTGAGCAAACAAAAAGTAAGAATTCATTTTTTATTTCATATAATTTCCGAGATGTTCCCGTGATCGTAATGAAAATGATGAAATAGTCGGAAAAATTCGGACAAATTTGGAGAAACTCGGATATTTGCGTAAAAATAATTATCCGCAAAACTCCGAATTCTTCATATTTGTTCCAATTCACAGAAAAATTCGGAAAAATTTTCCGGAAAAAATCGGAGTTTGTCGGAAAAACACTTGCACTAGGGAACATATTCATTTATTAATTTCGTGCCGTTATTCTCTCCAGACTATCAACCCAACCAACCCAAACAATAATGACAACAATGCCATTGCGACGATAACAATTTTTCAGTTTTGCCCTCGTATTCTATCCAACCTATCTCAACCCAAACAAGAATGAGAACGATGCCATTGCAGGCATTGATGATTTATCCTTTTTTTTTGGTATTCTAATCAACCTGTTCTACTATTATTAAGGGAGACTTTGTCCTTGGAGTGCCATATTTCAGGTGTTTACATTTTATTTTTTTTAAAGGACACAAGTGAAGCTTTTTGAGTGCGGTTTTTTTCTTGCCTTTATTCATGATATACAGAACGTTAAAAATTTTTTTTTTGAAAAAACAAAACCAAAATGGCGGCCGTTGCAGCTCCGCGAAAACAGGTCCTCAAATCGCGGGAGGTAAACGGCTGACATCACTGCCCCCTCTTTGTCGATCTGAAACACAAATTCAAAGCATATTATCAATCTGTGACCCTTTGGTCATGGAATGACGGATGGGTTTTTCGTTTAGTACAAATTTCGGAAAGTGGCGGCAATTTAAAAAAAATCGAATTTTCGCGTTTTTTTTTCGCATAAAAAGATAAATAATAAATGCAAAAATGTATCTATCGAAAAAACGATCCGTCATTCCGCGAAGACATATTTTCTGAGTATGCTCTCCAAATTTCAGGTCGTTATGTTAATTACAGCGGTCAGGAGAATGTCAGCCATTTTTAAAAACGTGTTTTCGAGAAAAACGCGTTTAAAGTTTTGTAATGTGTTTACACAAGTGTGTTTATAATTACCGCTAATCGGCAATGCCTGGTCCATAGAGGCATCCCTCCTCTTCTTCTAGCTGCTCATGTTGAGCCGCTAACATCTCTCGCTGGGCACAAAGGACAAAGTCTCCCTTAAGAGATATATTAGGTGTACAAATAAGTTTTAGGACAGTTTTCAAAAAATTCAAGATTTATTAAAAAAGAAGTAAAACACAGTTATTCATCGAAGTAATCTCCATTGCACTGAATGACCTTGAGCCATCTTTCAGGTAACTCGCGGATGCCTTTCGCAAAGAAACTTTTGTCTTGCGAGGTGAGAAATTTAGCGACCCATTTTTCCACTTCTTCAAATGTTTTGAATCGCACGTCAGACAAATCGTTCTGCATTTTTCGGAATAAATGATAATCGGATGGGGCTAAGTCTGGTGAATACGCCGGGTGTGGTACAGCTTCCCATCCAAGCGCTAGTAACTTATCCTTGACCGGTTTACCCACATGAGGCCGCGCGTTGTCATGGAGCAGTTTTACTGGACGTTTTCCTTTACCAGAAAATGGACGTTTCTTCTCAATTTCTTGATTCACTTGCATCAATTGATGACAATAGCGATCGGTAGTAACTGTTTGACCAGGTTTGAGAAGTTCATAATACAGTACGCTTTTCATATCCCACCATATGCACAGCATGACTTTGTTACAATGAACATTGCGCTTTGGCGTGGATGTTGTCGGCTCGCCGGGGTCAACCCAATGATATTTGCGTTTCGGATTATCAACATAAATCCACTTTTCATCGCCGGTCACAATTTTCCACAAGAAAGACTTTCTATGTTGCTTGTTGTAAAGACTCACACAAATGTTAAGACGGCTGTTTTTATTTTCTTGAGTCAGAAAGTGTGGTACCCACTTTGTTCCTTTTCGAATCTTACCCATTGCTTTTAAACGATAAGAAACAGTTTGTTGAGTTACTCCAAGCTGTTCCGAAAGTTGTTTCTCCGTCTGACAAGAGTTTTCATCCAGCAACGCTTGCAGTTCCTGATCGTCCACCTTTACAGGAGGCCCCGTGCGTTCACGGTCACTAACGTCGAAATCACCTTCTTTGAATCGCTTATACCAATACTCACATGTACTTTTAGATACAATGTTGTCTCCAAGAACAGAACATATCGATTCACACGCTTTCATAACACTTTTTCCTTGATGGAATTCATAGCGAATGCAGTGTCTAATAAATAGCTTATCGGTCTGCATGTTTAATTTACAGAATTTATAGGTTATGTTTATGACTCCTTTACGTTTCGATACTACATATCAAGCGCCATCTATAATAAGTGAGCGGGACCTTTGGATTAATTTAGAATAGCTGTTATGATACAAAATCGAAGTGTCCTAAAACTTATTTGTACACCTAATATTTTATTTCTCTTTGGTAAGAAGTCATTTTTATCCCTATCGTCTAATTAGATAGCCTTCGTTCTCTGTTCCAGCCCTGGGAAGTACAGTTTTACGGCGCCACCACGCTACACACTAAGATATCCAGACAGTTTCAAGAAGTACCTGAGAACGAATATCCCGCTCTCCAAGCGAGAATTCTCAACAGTATGAAGATGCCAAATACTCCGAAACTAGTATTATCCAAGCTGTGCCAAGCGGTAATAACCACGATTGCTATGTACCTCTTGTCTAGATCATTTTTAGCATTCATCTACCCCTTCACAGCAGCATTCGTAGTAGAATTTAAATTGTCAGGTGACATTTGCTGACCTATGGTGTGCAACACTTAGTGAAAAAAAAAAAACACCATTTCACAGATCTAGGCAAAAAATGTTGTCACACTTTCATGAACCACTTTGGAAAAGAATATTTCGAAGCGTATTTCTTTAAAACATAATGGAAAACATCAAACTAAATTAAGGCGTTAGGCCACAGTAACGGGTATAAAATCATGTGCGAATTTTACATTTTTTTTCGTACGAAAAAGTGATTCACTCAATAATGAATTACACATTTATTTAGTATGAATATCAAGCTTTGCGTTTTCGCTGTACAAAATGGCCGACTACTAATATTTTCTTCTATGATCTTTTTTTTAGGCGCTCCGCGACGTGACATTTAGCACCCACAATTTTTTTACCTAGAACAAAAAACGAAAATTCTCGTCAATCTACATTAGAATATCTAGAGAAGTACGTACGGAATTAAAAAAATATTGTTTTATTCAATAGTCGTAGGTATTTGAGTCTAAGAAATGAATTTTCAGTGAAAAATTTTGTTATAACTGCTCATAAAATGAAAAGTTTTCGATTAATTAGAAATTCCGTATGTACTTCTCTGCGAAATGCAATTGGGAACATAACTTTTAAATTTGAAGTAAATCGAGTGAAAATTGTTGAAGTTATTTGTAACGCCAATTGGAAAAAAGCTGTTCCGACAAGTTTCGAGTAGTCGGCCATTTTGTAGATCGAAAAAAAATATATATATATTTTCTAACAGTTTGATATTCGTACTAAATAAATGTGTAATTAATTTTATTAGTGAATCACTTTTTCATACGACAAAAAAATGGTTAAATTCGTACGTGATTTTATACCCGTTACTGTGGCCTATCCCCTTAATTCTTTATGAAATAATACATTGCATGGATTATAATTTTTTAAATGTGAATGGAGCCAGCCATTAAGGGGAGATATACACCTAGGAGCCGGAAAAAGGTCACTTTTGTGAATTTTTTTAACGAAAACTATTTTAAATTTCGGATTGGGGTTTTGATTATCTGAAAGTACATGGGGCATTCCATACCAATTCGACCTGGGTCTGACCCTCGACCCCTCAAATCTGGTTCCGAATTTCCTATCATTACTCTCACTCTGTCAAGCAATTATACTTTTTTTGTCCGATTTTTCAAAATAAATTTGAGCGCGTCATGAATTTTTGAATTTTTTTTTTTTTGAAAACCTCGATGGCCGTCATCGAAAAAGCTAAAAAAATTCCCAAAAATACAGTGTCAGATATAAAAAATGTTGGTGTAAAATTCATAATGTCTGGGCTTTTGCTTCAACCCCTAATTAGGGTTTTTGTCAACCATGATAAAAAAAAATCGAAAATTACAAAATACACTTTAGAAAAAACGGAGAAATTTTTTTAAAAATCTGAT
This sequence comes from Ophion obscuratus, assembly GCA_964007375.1. Lineage (NCBI taxonomy): Eukaryota > Metazoa > Arthropoda > Insecta > Hymenoptera > Ichneumonidae > Ophion > Ophion obscuratus. Next base: position 69,834,397 of record OZ023313.1, on the reverse strand, counting down.
ATTGTGCATACAAAATTTCGAGAAACAGTCTACAGTAAATTGACCTCTGCTTCTTATTTTTTTTTCATTTTTTTTTGCTCAAAAAGCTAAAAAACGGGTTGCAGCAAAAGCCCAGACATTATGAATTTTATACCAACATTTTTTATATCTGACACTGTATTTTTGGAAATTTTTTCAGATTTTTCGATTACGACCATCGAGGTGTTCAAAAAAAAAAAATTTTTAATTCATGACGCGCTCCAATTTATTTTGAAGAATCTGAATAAAATTGTAATTGCTCGATAGAGTGAGAGTAATGATAGGAAAAATCGGGAACCAGATTTGAGGGGTCGAGGATCAGACCCATGTCGAATTGGTATGGAATGCCCCATATACATTCAAAAATATGTTTAATTTTCTTTATTTAAAAGTATCAAAAATATACAAGGATATTGTATGATCCTTCGAGCGTCGTAAAAAAATCTGCGTATACGGTACCCACTGGCGTTTCTTAAAAAATCATCTGAAACAAAAAAACCAAAAAGATTATTAAATTAGATACCATAATGGAGTATTTGTCGTAGCCGATTTTGAAAATATCGATTTACGACAAAATGGCGGACGTTTGAACATAAATAGTGATTTTTGGGCCAAAAATTATTTATTATTTTGCCTATAAAACAAAAGCTAAGTAACGGAACAAAAAAATCCTATGACAAGTACTAGATAATGGTGTATGGAACAACCACGAAAAACCTCAAGGCAATCGGTTCGTTGGTTTTCGAGAAATTTTGGGTATCGATTTGAAAAACGTGGTTTTGAGAAAAACGCGGTTTGAAAATTTGGGAATGAATAAATTATGAAATTTGTCAACTTACGTGGAATCATCGATACCAGGCCCATAGTGTAGGTCTTCTACGGTCGACGGAATGTTCATAGCTTCTAAATCCTCGACCTCGACCATATAGGTGTATATCTCTCCTTAAGGGGGGATTGTCTTTTCTTTTCGCAAAATTTACCGCTTTTTGGGAATTTTTTTGTGAAGAAAGTATACAACGGAAAACTTGTGAAACTTGGCATATAGTTTTATTGATCTGTTTACTACATACAAAAAATTTTTTAAACAATTTCATCAAAAAATCCGCCTCCCACCCCCCTCGACGCGCGATGGTCCTTTTTTGATGGTGTGCACGATTACAGCCTTTACGTTCATCCTGCAACAAAAACCCAAAAAGCATTTTACTTTAGACACATATAGCTATCGTTCGATGAAGGGAAAAAAAAAATTGACGATTTGGTGACGTTTTGAACTTGAAGTATCGATTTTTCGAAAAAAATTGATCGATTTTTTGTTATAAATAAAAAACTATTAAACGTATTGCTTTTTTGCTTCATCAAACGATAAAAGGATGTCAGCTGAGCATTCTGTCCAAATTTGAAGGCAATCGGTTGAATAGTTTTTGAGAAATCGTGCACACCATCAAAAAAGGACCATCGCGCGTCGAGGGGGGTGGGAGGCAGATTTTTTGATGAAATTGTTTAAAAATTTTGTTGTTAGTAGTAAACAGATCAATAAAACTATATGCCAAGTTTCACAAGTTTTCCGTTGTATACTTTCTTCACAAAAAAATTCCCAAAAAGCGGTAAATTTTGTGAAAAAAAAGACAATCCCCCCTTAACGGCGGGGTAAAGTTAATTCGGCGAAAAAAAGGCATGTTTTTAAGATTTTTTTTTGGCGTAACGAATAGTGTTCGTTTATTGAAAAATTTACATATAATAAAGTAACATTTGAACAACATTCTCCTACATTTGCATTGCAAAATATTCAAAATTGAGCGAGTGAAAATTAAACCCCGGAGGCGCCTCGAAAAAAAGTTGGTTTGCGGTGTGCACCATAACTCGCAACAGAATCATTTGAAACAAAAAAATCAAAATGCATTTGTTAAGGAGGTACGGTGATTGGAGCGAGTCCAAGATAAAAGCCCGATTTTTTAAAATAACATTGTCGAGAGCTTTGTCCATGCGTATGCGGAGTTTCCGCGAGATTTACCGTACAGTTTCCGAGTTATTAATTGTTAAAGTTGGTCAATTAGTCACACGTAGACGACAAAATGTGCCTGTCCTCTCATATATCGATTTTTTTGTGCTACTTGGAGCCAAGACACGCGTAAAAAAAACTGACGGTTGCGTTCGTTGGTTCGTTGTGATCAATAAGGCAACTTGAATTGGAAAGCTCACCGCAGAAATAAGCAATAAATTTAGAAATAAAGTCGCGAAAAACCGAAGTATTCGGCGAGAGAGACGTCTCGTGACGTAACCGCAGCCATCTTGCTCGAAGTGTGGCAACGCCGGATACCCGCGCAAATTTGATTCTTCTATCGGATATTTTCAACGCGAATTAAAAATATGGTTGTGTGAAGCCGTACGTTTTTTAATCGATTATAAAAGGCCTTTCGTCGATATTTACTCAAAGTTCTTTTATGTATAGCTAAGGCATCTCAATCTTGCTGGCGACATGCATACAACGCATTTATATGTAAATTCAGCATGGAAAAACCGTCATATAAAATGAACGTTCGTTTTTATATCTGCAAATATTGTGAAAATTAGGAAAGAGAAAAATAACATAACAATCGATGAAATATGTTTTGACTTCGGACAGATTGGACATTGGATATTGAGGTTAACGTCAACGCGACGTTTCTCATTTGCATTCGCAATATCATCTTTTCACTCTCTAATTCTTGTCCGACAGAATCTACCTTTGTCTCTAAACTGGACTTCAGGTACAATCCTGTTACTCTCTTGATAAACTTCTACAGTACTTATTTTCATTCTCCATGTTTACCGGCTACCAAAAATAATAAGCCGAGCGCGTGGGACCGATGACAGCTATCGAAAATGCAACGATGCTAAACGTCGACGATATGGCGTACTACTGAAGTCGAGTAGTAGATTATTACGTTTGTTTTCATATTATAAAAATAATAAGTAGCTTGAAATTCAATACTTAAAAAATATTTCTCGAAATATGAAAACCGGTGCGATGGTCTAGTGGTTAGCGTGCTTGCCACTAAACCTGCGGACCGGGAGGTCCCGGGTTCGAAACCCAGTCGCGTACACTTCGTCGTGAGATGTTTTTCTTCGGCATTTCACGGCGAAATAAGACTAGTTCCACGACTGGGGGGCGAACTTGATGACCGGCTGCATTGGTATAGGTTTTCCGCAGTTTCCCTATGCCCATGACAGATATGTCATGGTGAATACGATACAGAGGGGGAAGTCGGCTGCGGCCGCAGGTGGGGGGGTGTGGAATTGGCGGTAGACGGGGGAGATGAGGAACGGATGATATAAGGAGAGGGGGTATAGTGGTGGAATGGGAGGGTTGAAAGGAGTTGAGGCGGATTTTGGGGCTCGTTAAAAGGGAAAGACCCTGTACGGCTGGAACAAACCCAATAAAAAAAAAAAAAAATATTTCTCGAAATATAGGCCACACACATATGTCTAAAACGTAGCGGTATTATGGCGAAAAATAGACTCTTAGTTTACTAGCGTGGTCATCACCGTACCTCCTTAAAGGAGACGTTTCTCGAGATAATGACGGGAGGATTTTTTTTCTTTCGATTTTTCGATTTTTCGTAGCACGTGGGAGCCAAAAACCCGATTTTCGCTAAAAAAATCGGCTAATTTGTTGTTAAAAAATTAGTAATTATTAAAAAAAACAACGAAAACGCTCTCGACAATACCTGGTGAATTATGTGAAGAAGTACTGTGCAAAATTTCAAAGCGATTGGTCCAGTAGATTTTGAGTTATCGTGCACACGGACTTCAAATATGACAAGTCTCAGAAAAACGGTTTGAAAAACGCAGAAGAGAACGGCATGGAGCAATAGACGCTCAAATACTCATAACTTCGTCAATTTTACTCCGATCGATTTGAAATTTTAACACAATATTCTTGATATATTGTGCATTCATTTGAAAAATTAAACAAAAATGAAAAGAAAAAAAATTTTAATACTTTACCCCGCCCTTAATTTATTTGAGAACAAATTTTATATTTCCAAGAATTAAAAAGAAAAAAAAAATAAATTATACACAACGAAGCAGTGCTCTCAGCTCTCTGCATATTATTATGGAAAATATAATTGCTCACGCTCGTATCGAGTTTGCGTCAACGTATCGATGTTATTTCAGCTCGCGTCGTTTCTTGCGAACACCTACAGCATACTACAAGCGAAAGATAAGAATTGCGGTCTAATAGAACAGGTGATGGAGACTCTGCCGTACAATTCGAGCGAGACGTTGGATCTTCTGTTGAGGGTGCTCGCTGCGATTCCGGGCGAGGTGATGTCTTCTCATTGGTTCACCAACGCGAGCATCGTCGCGGACGTGTTGCCGATTGCGAGCTAACGATAACGACACTTTGTCTGCGTAGTTCGAGCGACGTCAGGGCATAAGAGGGACGAAATTTCGGGATAGTTTGGTCAGCTGTTGGGGCAAAACGAGCTGGCTGCTGCAACAAGTTTTCCAGACGTACGAACGTTCGGTCAGGGAGAACACCGGTGGCGAATCGTTGTATCTTCTTGGCTTGGAGTGCACGCTGGCTTGGCTGAAGCTCGGACAATTGCCGCTAGACGTCACTGCCCAAATTTATCCGCATTTTCTCGTCGCGGCCGCTAATTACGCACCGAGCAGGTGAGCGTGACGTACCGAATGGCCCTGTGGCTATCAGCACCTTTGATATCTTCGAAACTATGGAAGTCGGGGAAAAAAAAAATCGTCCACCGGAAGTTGCATTGTACGGAAGTGGTCATCGGCTGCGGTTTTTGCTGTGGGTCGATCTGACCCGATGGAAAACGAATAATAATCCATATTACCTTGTTATGAGTAATGGAGATTTTTTACATTACATTAGTAATGTGAACAAATTCCACTACTCACTACCTTATACTTTGTAATGTAAAAAAATGACATTACTCATTACATTAAATTTTGTAATGTAAAAAATGTTCATTAATCATTACATTACACTTCGCAATGTAAAAAATTACTATACCCATTACATTGGACTTTGTAATGTAAAAAGTGCCCATTACCCATTACAATGTAATGTGTAATGAAATTTTTTGTTATCACACATTACATTGCATTTTGCAATGGAAATTTTTTACATTACAAATTCCAGTGTAAGGAGTAATGGATTTTTTTTACAATACAAAATATAACGCAATGAGTAATGGACATTTTTTACATTATAAAATCAAATATAACGAGTAACGGAAATTGTTTACATTACAAAATATAATGTAATGCGTAATGGAATTTTTTTACATTATTGAATGTAATTTAATGGGTAGTGAAATATTTTTTCATTACCTATTAAGGGTCTATACCAGTGTGAACGCTGAAAATTTGGGTGGTTTTCGGGAATTTTTTCGAAGAAAACTACTCAATAAAATTGTTCGGAAAATTAATAATATATTTGGCTGTATTTTACCTATATTACATAATTTTTTTCATAGAATAATATTGAGATCCAAGCGACTTATGCGCTGCCTTCGGAGGCGCCAAAAAAAGGTCCTCCACTGCTGACATGATTCCGGCCGATTGAGTAGCTGAAACCGAAAATGCAAAAAAATGTCGTTAAGGCGTTACCCCCCACTTGTAGCGCAAAAAAAGGCCTTTTTCATGAATTTTTTTAAAGAAAACTACAAAACTTTTTTGTAGTTTTACGTCGATCTACTGGCTTTTGTATTAGTAGACTAACCATATTATGATTCACTCATTTAACGATAAAAAGATTCAAAAATGAAAAATTTCGAGGCAGACAAACAAAAACTATAATTGAATTGAAAGGAGGAGGACAAAATGGTTCTAGATAATACTAAATATTCGTCGCAATCCACTGTTTCGCATGAAACAATGGTCGATATTCAATATCCATGGTTTGATAAAATTCTTCATCAATTAACCTTAAAAAATAATTGGGAGATATGAATTCTCCGTCATGCCAATTTTTCTGTGGTTTGTTATGACATCGACAAAAGTTCTCTCAAATTTATAGAAAAATAAAAGTGGGCGAACTTGACGAAAACAATTATTTTCACCTTATTTCGTTGAAAAATACATTAGCAGAATTTTTAACAGTTACGAAACATATATGATTGAAAAGTGCATTCGAGAAACTAAATTTTCTTCTTTGACGTTGTTTTTGTACAATGCATCACTTTTTGAGTATAATGAATCGAAAAAAAAACGAGAAAAAATTTCCCGGTATCGAAATTCGAGTGGAAAATCCAATTTAAAAATATTGAAACAATTGTAGTTGCTTTTGACACTCGAATGAACTTAAGGCGTTACCCCCACTTGTAGCGCAAAAAAAGGCCTTTTTCATGAATTTTTTTAAAGAAAACTACAAAACTTTTTTAATCGATCAATATACCATCTTAAAGAACACATCTTGAAGAACTTTCAGTAATTTTTTTATTGAAAAATATTACATTGTTTAGTGGCAAATGGCCGTCAATGAAATAATGTTTTCATATACACGGTTTGCGGTGACCAACATTGCGGCGAAGTGGATCATCTGAAAAAAAAAAAATGCGGATGGATTTAGTCAAATATAAGTATAAACTAGTCTTTGATCGAAGGATTTTAAAAAATATTCATTTTTCACAAAATGGCGGACAGTCAAAGTTAATGGTTCGATTTTAACGAACAAAAAACGGCCATTTTTTGGCTATAAAACGGCCATTTTTTTTCGAAAAAAAAAATGGAACGATTAAAGACTACATTTTTTTGTATTAAATAAGCCTGCAAAATTTCAAGAAGATCGGTTCATTAGTGTTCAAGTAATCTTGGTAACCGACTTCAGAAATGCCATTTTGAGAAAAACGCGTTTAAAGTTTCAATTTCCGGTCGTTTACACAACGGATTCTTCTCTTTCAACGCTCATATCTCAGTGAATTTTGTTCGGATCGACTTGAAATTTTCAGGACATATTCTCAGATACTTATACTTCAAAAAAATGCAATAAAAAAAATCGATTTTTTCAAATTTGCAAGTGGGGGGTAACCCTTAAACTGGAAGGTATTTCCTGTACAATGACGTAGGATTTTCGAAAAATATCAAAATCTAACAAAATGGCGTAGTTGTGAAAAAAAGTCTGTTCTCTTGCCTATAAAATGATCGTTTTTTTCAATGCCAAATCGTCAATTTTCATCCAATCAAAAATATCCTGCGTCATTGTAGAGTAAATATATTCAAGAGTACTCAGTTGAAATTTCAAGTCAATCGGATAATTGCTTTTTGAGTTACAATGTCATCAAATTTGAAAAATCTCATTTCGAGAAAAACGCGTTTAAAGATTTAACTATCGATTTTTGCAAAATAAAATGATATTCATATAAATAATATAAGTAACATTGATATTCTTCAAAGTGTAATCTGTCGAAAAAGGCAAAAAAAATCGATTTTTTTAAAGTGTCACACTGGTATAGCCCTTTAATGTAATGTAATGGGTAGTGAAATATTTTTTCATTACCCATTAAAAAAAGAATGAATAATACATTACGTTTCCATTACAAATTTCGCAATCCTGATTCCCATTAAGGGGAGGGTGGGGTTTCATCGTGAATAAAAAAAACACTTTTTTGCAAATTTTTTTCATCTATGTGGAAAGAGTAAATTTATTGAAACCTTTTGTACATTGTCAAGTGTCATTTTAAGAACATTCCGTGAAATTTGTACGCGAAAATATCCACAAACAAGCCGTTGACAAAGCTTTTCCAAGAACGCCTTTGGAAAAACACGATTTGCGGTGTTCACTGTATCCTAGCTAGAAATGATCTGAAATCAAGTACCATTAAAATTTAGTCAAAGTATCATCAAATCCTCCCCCCAACGTTCTTTGATAATTTTTTTTTTCATTTCTAAATTTTTGGTGGTCATGTGAAGTGAAAAGTGCTATTTTTCACGAAAAATTCCGCCATTTTGGGGGTGGAAAACCCCCTCAATGTAAAAAGATCTCAAACTAACCGTTGGGGGGAGGCATTTTATATGTAGAAAGTGCGTACCAAGTTTGAAATAAATCGGTCATGTAGTTTTCAAATGGCAGTGAACACGGACTTTGAAAAAGTGGTTTCGAGAAAAACGCGTTTGAAGTTTAGAGAAGTCGGAGCTACAGTGTTAGAGGAGCGGGACTAAATAGTCAATAACTTCGAGACTTTTGCTCCGATCGACTTGAAATTTTGGGATTATATTCTAGAAATGTTTAACTATAAAAAAAAGACAAAAAAATCGATTTTCCAAAAGTGCAAACCCCAACCCTCCTCTCGAAAAAATTAAAATTGACCTTGAATAACCTTGAAACTGTCCAGTAGACAAAAAACCCCCAATACGATCATATTCGTTAATCGAAACAGCCAAACTTGTGTCTGATAAATTATTCTTCCCAAATCTCTCGTAATATTTCGTTGCGCCAACTTGACCGGTGCACCCGGTATAATGGACGCGAATGTTGAAATTGAAGAGACGAGGACGACGAGTCGGACAGCGGTGGCTGGGGAGCAGCCCAGGAGTGTCTTATAATGTCGGTGACGCACAGCGAGCTCTACAAGAGGCCTCAATTGTTGTGGGAATGGTCGAAGGGTTTGGTCTCGTTGGCGAGGCAGCACGGCAGCGGCAGCGCGTTTTGCCGCGTATTGACGGCCCTCGGTGAGGCCGGTAGCCGATTATTCTTGTTGGCCCTGACCGAGGACGAGGACGTGACACGTCGCTGGACGGCCGAGACCCTGGTGGAACTGTTGCTCGAGTGTTCGGAGCACAAGGGCCGTTACCCGATCGACGAAAGACGAAGCTGCGTACCGTTTGGCTTCTGGTACGTGCTGCAAGACGATCTGGGAACGTTGGACGAGCCCGTCGAGAGCAGAGCCCACGCGGCCTTGAAGCCGATTTACGCGCGTCTCGCGCAGGCGCTGTTGCGCAAAGCGACGCTGCCCTCGTCGCCGAGCGAGGCCGGACACGATCAGGAGCGCGAGCTGCTTCGTTGCTATCGACAAGATGCCGCGGACACCCTGGTCTATTGCTACAACGTCCTGGGCGAGGATCTCCTGGTACTTCTCGGGCAACGTATCAGCCGATTGGAGACCGAGCCCCAGCGCTGGACCGACGTCGAGTCGACGTTGCACGCCTTCGACGCACTCGCGTCCAGCGTCGAGACTCAGGAGGATCGTTTGGTACCCGCCATCATGGATCTCATCGTATCTCATATACCGTACGCGCATTATCCGGGCGAGGTGAGCCGGTTATTGCGCACTTTTGCAAATTATGAAGAATTTCGGACGATGCCGCGAAATTACCGATCGAGGGGTAAGGCCACTGTAGCGGGGACAAAAATATTAGGTGTACAAATAAGTTTTGGGACAGTTTTCAAAAAATTCAAGATTTATTAAAAAAGAAGTAAAACACAGTTATTCATCGAAGTAATCTCCATCGCACCGAATGACCTTCAGCCATCTCTCAGGTAACTCGCGGATGCCTTTCGCAAAGAAACTTTCGTCTTGCGAGGTGAGAAATTTAGCGACCCATTTTTCCACTTCTTCAAATGTTTTGGAATCGTACGTCAGACAAATCGTTCTGCATTTTCCGGAATAAATGATAATCGGATGGGGCTAAGTCTGGTGAATACGCCGGGTGTGGTACAGCTTCCCATCCAAGCGCTAGTAACGTATCCTTGACCGGTTTACCCACATGAGGCCGCGCGTTGTCATGGAGCAGTTTTACTGGACGTTTTCCTTTACCAGAAAATGGACGTTTCTTCTCAATTTCTTGATTCACTTGCATCAATTGATGACAATAGCGATCGGTAGTAACTGTTTGACCAGGTTTGAGAAGTTCATAATACAGTACGTTTTTCATATCCCACCATATGCACAGCATGACTTTGTTACAATGAACATTGCGCTTTGGCGTGGATGTTGTCGGCTCGCCGGGGTCAACCCAATGATATTTGCCTTTCGGATTATCAAAATAAATCCACTTTTCATCGCCGGTCACAATTTTCCACAAGAAAGACTTTCTATGTTGCTTGTTGTAAAGACTCACACAAATGTTAAGACGGCTGTTTTTATTTTCTTGAGTCAGAAAGTGTGGTACCCACTTTGTTCCTTTTCGAATCTTACCCATTGCTTTTAAACGATAAGAAACAGTTTGTTGAGTTACTCCAAGCTGTTCCGAAAGTTGTTTCTCCGTCTGACAAGAGTTTTCATCCAGCAACGCTTGCAGTTCCTGATCGTCCACCTTTACAGGAGGCCCCGTGCGTTCACGGTCACTAACGTCGAAATCACCTTCTTTGAATCGCTTATACCAATACTCACATGTACTTTTAGATACAATGTTGTCTCCAAGAACAGAACATATCGATTCACACGCTTTCATAACACTTTTTCCTTGATGGAATTCATAGCGAATGCAGTGTCTAATAAATAGCTTATCGGTCTGCATGTTTAATTTACAGAATTTATAGGTTATGTTTATGACTCCTTTACGTTTCGATACTACATATCAAGCGCCATCTATGATAAGTGAGCGGGACCTTTGAATTAATTTAGAATAGCTGTTATGATACAAAATCGAAGTGTCCGAAAACTTATTTGTACACCTAATAAGTATATTTTGGGCTTTTTTTTGGCGGGACAATGGAATGAATAAAAATTCCGAATAAGGTCCTTTATTGTACATATCGTAAACTGTATATACTATTTTTTTCAAAGTTATATAAAACAAAATGGTGGCTGCACAGCTTTTCTTCGACGAAGCCTTTTTTACAGAGGCGCGCGGCCGGACCAACGGCACCGGCGATTTTTTATTTACAGTGAATGAAATTTTTTCTTTCTTGACATCGATTTTTGCAAAAACCGCGTTTTTTAAATATGAGTTAAAAATTCGTAAAAAAAAACATCGCTCGGGAATTGTTTATAAAAAATAAAAACTATGTGATATATCGCGAAAAGCCTACGTACTTGTATGCAGAATGTAATTGTGAATATACAGTTAAAATTTCAAGTCAATCGGTCAAGATTTGTTCGAGTCACGAGTCCGGGGGACTTGAAAAATGTAGTTTCGAGAAAAACGCATTTAAGGGGTTAGGCCAGTCTAGAGGCCCAAAAAATAGGCTTTTTGGGGATTTTTTTCAGAAAAACTACTAAGTAGATCGAGATTACAAAAAAGGGGGTTTATCATACATATCAGTGACTGTATACAATAATTTAAGGCGTAGAAAAGGTAAAAAATTGGGATTTCGGACTTTTCAACAAGGGATTGTAATTGAAGCGCATACGAAAAGACTTTGTACATGAAAATTCAAAACTTTATTCGTTGACATTCGATGATTTACATGTGTCGGGATGATATTTATCGTAGAAACAGGGGAAACAATAATTATTTCTGCATCCAGCACACGTTATAAACGCCGCATTTTTACAACCACATCGTTGTTTCAACGTCTCCATAGAAAAACATACTTGATTGACATTCATGAAGCATTCTCTCTGATCGCAAAGTTTAGAAGCGAACCACGCGTAACGTAACATGTTACCGAATATTGGCGGGGATAATTGATGATGAACAATCGAATGCATTTTTATGCAGTCTTCTCGGGAAGTTGTTTCTTTTTCTTGCTCGATGAGATAAGAGCAATTTTGTATTTTTTTTAATAAAGTTTTTAACCTGACGATAAAAATATACATCGCAGGGTTGCACCAGTGGAGTACATTTAGGGGGAATTACTTTGATGCTACACGTTGGCAATCCTTCTTCATCTTGGAAGAGTTCGTCATATAATTACGGATTTGTTTGTCCTCCCCACGAGTCAATCAGCAACTCCAAATTTTCTACGATTATGCGCTCATTAAAAAGTGACGTCCTATATGCCTTTTGCGTATGAATAAATAAAGAAAATAAATTATTCACCTCTTTGCTTAATTGAAAAATGAATAGTGTGAAAATTGAGAGAAAGATAGAAAAAAAGTCTCCACGCGGCGAGTCGAACCCACGACCATCGAATTACTAGTCCGAGCTCTTACCGCTACGCCAACCGCTGCTTGGCAAACATGCTAACGTAAATGGCTTATACGGTGGGAGAGCCGCGTCAACATTTTTATTTTCTAAACGCTTGGCCATCTCGAGTTCCCACTTCGGGTACTGTCATTTCTAGCCAAGCCCTGCATCTCCTATAAATTTGAGCGAAATCGGCGATGGGGAGTAGGGACTGCCCCCTTGCCAGACAATTTTCCACCTATTCACTTGAAATGTTGAATATATCTTGAAAATTACATTGTCTATGAAAGTACGTAGCATTTTTTTTTATATTGCATAATTCATTTGTTATTAACAATTATCTGACGAAATTTTTCACTTTCCAAAAATTTGCCTAAAAAATCGTCAAATAATTGTTAATAACAAATGAACTATGCAGTATAAAAAAAATCCTACGTACTTCCATAGACAATGTATTTTTCAAGATATATTCAACATTTCAAGTGAATCGGTTGAAAATTGTCTGACTTATGTTTCCGGCCAACTTAAAAAATGCAGTTTTGAGATAAACGCTGCACAGCCGCCATTTTGAAATTAATCGCTTCAACAAAATTATTGTATACAGTCGCTGATATGTATGATAAACACCCTTTCTGTAATATCGATTTTTTTGTAGTTTTTCTAAAAAAAAAATCCCGAAAAAGACTATTTTTTGGGCCTCTAGAGTGGCCTAAGGCCTTAAAGTTTTTGGTACGGATTGCATCGGACTGTGAGGAGCTGCGCCAAAATTCAAAATAGAAGTATTTCGACATTTTTCCCATCTTAATCCTTTGAGTATGTCATTTTTAAGATATGAAGATGGCCTTAGGCCACTCTAGAGGCCGAAAAAATAGGCTTTTTGGGGATTTTTTTTCAGAAAAAGTACAAAATAAACCAGATTACAAAAAGGGTGTTTATCATACACATCAGTGACTGTATACAATAATTTTTTTGAAGCGATTCATTTCAAAATGGCGGCTGTGCAGCGTTTATCTCAAAACTGCATATTTTAAGTTGGCCGGAAACATAACTCACAAGGAACGTCCCTCTGGTGTCCGCATCCGATTTTGTTGAAACTCATATACGTGATAGAGCATCGAAAACTTTGAGACACGTATTTTTTTTGTTATCTGCGGAAAAACGGATTTAAGGGGGCAAACCGCCCCTCGAAGAAAGGCGTGTCGAGGGTTGATTTTGCAGTTTCACCAGAAGCAATCCACCGATCTGAATGAAACAAAAACGAAAATTCTTCTAATGAAAAGCGATGAAAAATCCACTATGAAAATGTTAAGAAAAAATAAAATTAGGGGGTAAACCACCCCTCAATTCGCCTTTTTTTCACCCCACACTTAAGAGCGTTGTACGCAAATTAATAAAACAGGTATGATTTTGAAGGGGAATTAAAATTAAAGTTGACGGGTTTTTGCGTTTTGGCGGCATAGCAAATTTAAGGGGGTAAACCACCCCTAACATAAATTTATTTATCATGGTCGTTTTTTCTTTGTTTAACGTGTATCCGCTGATTTTAAATATTTCTATAAGCTACAATTTGATGTTTTATCATATTTCAAAATTATTACATTCGTTTTAAGGGGTAACTACCCCTCTGACGAGAAACATCATTGAAGTATCCGCTTTCGATCTCGTTGAAACTCATATACGTGGTAAAGCATTGCAAACTATTGAACATGTTTTTTTTTGTATCGGCAGAAAAACGGTGTTAGGGGATGAAACCACCCCTCAAAGTTTCTCCCACAAGCAGTCCACCGATCTGTATGAAACAAAATCGAAAATTCCTATAATATTAAGGGGTAAGGCCACTGTAACGGCCCAAAAAAAAAGGTTTTTTCACTAATTTTTTGCTCCCGAAATTGAAGGTATTTGAAAAAAAACTTTTAATGGTGTTATCGGGCATACATTAAACTTTATTATAAAATTTTTTACAGTAAAAAAAAACAAAATGGCGGTTCCACAGCTATCTTCCCGGGACATGTTTTGCTTCCAGGGCTCCGCGGCACGCAGCACCACTGGTGCACTTTAGAATCTAGAACAAAAAAAAAACCATTAATCTAGAGGGCTATAGCTAGAGAATGTGGATCGGATTTTAAAAAGTATCAATTTTTGTGGATTTGGCGTGCGTTTGAAAAAAAAAATTGATTTTTGACGAAAAAAACGGCAAGTTTTTTGTTAATAAAAAATCAATAAATAAAGTTCTTGAAAATTCCGATCGACATTCTCAAGATAAAGTAAATGTTCACATCTGGTTAAAATTTCAAGTAAAAAAAATGAAAATTGTTCGAGTTATGCTGCGTGCCATTTTGAAAAACCATGTTTCGAGAAAAACGCGTTTAAAGTTTTGCGAATAGTTTTTTATTGGAAAAAATTATAAAAAGAAGTTAAAAAATTTTTTTACCGTTAGTCTGCAATCCCAGCACCATACATTTGTCCTTCGATAGCCAAATTTTCGTCTTCTTCGTCTTTCCTGGTTGATTTTTGGAGCGCGCGCGCACTTTTGGCCGCGTCGCTCAGAGATGTCTCCGCGTGCGTGATGCGTTTGGCGTCGGCTTCGATGCAGAAATTATATAACTGTACACCAATTTCCACCTCCAACATCTTGAATATTTGCAAGACGTTGGTAAGGCCGCCATTGAATATGCAAACAGCGATATCCGTCGCAATATCTAGTACAGTTTTTCCGCTTGAGGATGATTTGGGGGCCAAACTCCAAACGGTAGCGTTGAAACTTTCGTTATTGTTTTGAGTATAGGCCCCCAAGCAACACTCCAGCAACTCGTCCCGGCTCAATTCCATGTAGATGGGTTTGATGGCTTGATAAACCTCCTCACTCATTGGCTGATTGTGATGATAGGCATCCAAGGCATTTTCTGCTTTCGCTTTCTTCCAACTGCACCAATTCTCCGAACATTTTTCGTGCTGAGGCTTTTCATCCGTTGACATTTTGTGAAAAAGGGTTGCCCAGATCTCATTTTTCATATTTTTGATGGAATCGGAATTTCGACGGATTGCTAAGCCGTAATAAATGCTTAGTTCGTCAATCAATTTGGCAGTGAGTTTTCCTCTTCCCCCGAGACCTTTTGTTCCTTTTTTTAAGTTTCTCAATCGAGTGCCCATTCTTTTTTGCACGTGATCTATGCACTCTTTTTTTTTTAACATCAACATTTTCATAAGGCTTCGAATCCACGATGCCTTTGAAAGTTTTGTAATCCCCATCTCCGATATAATTGGAGTATTTTATTCCGTATAAATCTTCTGAGCGTTGGAACATTTCGACGACAGCATCGACTTCCATTTTTCCCGATGATCCTTCGTGATTGGCTTGGCATTCATCGGCGTGACTTATTTGCCATTCCTCGAATTCCGTTGTTCCGTTTTTGGACTTCCAGTGCTCGCATGATTTGCAATACTTTGATTTCACTTCGACGTCGATTATTTTTCCAGACGACCAGCCGATCAATGACGTGACTCCAAAAAGCGATGAAAATCCGCGTTTTCGCCATGACCCATCGCCGGAAACCGTTACTCCGTCAGTTTGTCCATTTTTCTGGCTTTCCTCCTTCTCTTCTTGCGCTGCTTTCTTCATGCTTGCATCTCTCACTACTTTCGTTGCGATTGCTATCGTTTTGACCAATTTATCATAAAATGAATGAAAAATTGGGCGTGGCAAATCCATGAACGCGCAAAATTTTTTGATTCCATGTAATCCTATTCCAATCAGTCGCATTGCAAGCACGATTCTACGATTTATTTCATATGCATTGCGAATGAATTTGGAACTCGGAATATCCACATCGGGACATTTTGGGCAAACGATTACAATTTTGAATCCTAAACCACGAGGACTTCTTTCTCGAAACGCAATGTCAGATCCGCACGTTTTGCACTTCACGTGCTGGGCAATAACGGCAAAAACGGCGCAGAAATTGATGATTCCATAGCCGAATTGACTATTAACATCGAATTCCTCGTTGCAGTCCTTCAGTTTTTTCGCCGAAGCACTGACGCCCGGCTCATCACTCTCACGTTCGTATTGATTCAAGGGTCGTTTCTTCCCGCCTGACCGACGCCGCGTTGGATACGAGGTTTTCGTACCTTTTTTTCCAAGATACACTCGAGCACTCATTTCAACTACACGTTCGTAAATTTTACAGTGGAATTGTAAAGAAACCACGAAAAACACGCAAAGATCGTCGCTTATGAAGAATCAATCGCTCTTTACTGTGCGCTTGCTGTCTCTAAACTAATGGAATTTTTCTTGATAATGCTCAAAAGGATCGAAAGGACACGTGGAACGTTAATACCGGCGGTTAGGAGCAATGGGGGGGGGGGACCTATTGTGTCGTCCCTTTTCGTCATTATGTTTGCCGCAGGTAGTCGTTTCGGAGCAAGTTTTGACACGCTTGGCGGCGACCTTCATTTCCTAAGGACAACAAATTTTTTTTCGCACAGGACCTTTTTTTTTTTATTCTAGAGGGTTTAAACTATTTTTTAAGCCAATAAAAAAAAATCGATTTTTCAAAAAATTTACAGTGGCCTTACCCCTTAAGCGTTGAAAAATCCACTACAAGAGTGTTGATTAGAAATATAATTAAGGGCTAAACCACCCCTCCATTTGCCGTTTTTCACCCCACGCTTAAGGGGGTTGTATGAAAATTAATAAAACAGGTATCATTTTGAAGGGGAATCAAAATTCAAGTTGACGCGTTTTTGCATTTCAACGGGACAGCAAATTTAAGGGGGTAAACCACCCCTAACATAAATTTGTTCATCACCGTCGTGTTTTCTGTGTTTAACATGTATCCGCGGATTCAAAATATTCTCCCGCGTTTTTAAATTGAAATTCGCTAATTTCGTGAAACCTTTTGCGAAACTTCAAACGAAAAGCAATTAGAGGGGGTAGTTTACCCTTAAAATGTAAAAATTTAAAAATGTAATAAATTTCCCGTCGATTTTGTTGAAATTTGGATATGTTATAAAGCACCGAAAAGTAAGCTATACGTATTTTTTTTTATCGACGGAAAAACGGTTTTAAGGGCTGAAACGCACCCTCAAAAATGGGAATGTTTTTCGTCGATAACGTTTTAACGGTACGAGATATTAAAAAATTTCAAATTGCAACAATGTTTATTTTTTTGTGCACTATACATTGGCGATGAGAACGATAACGTTATCGACGAAAAACGAAAAACACCCCTATTTTTGAGGGTTCGTTTCACCCCTTCAAACCGTTTTACCGCCGATAAAAAAAATATACGTATCGCTTACTTTTCGGTGATTTATCACATCCAAACACATCCAAATTTCAACAAAATCGAAGGGTGTCACCTGAGGGATGTTCCTTGTCAGGGACTGCGTCAAAATTCAAAATATAAGTATTTAGACATTTTTCCCACCTTAATCCTTCGAGTATATCATTTTTAAGACATTAAGACATCTTTTGAGAAAAAAAAATCAATTTTTTGAAAGGCCATAGCCGGGTAAGTAGGGAAAAATTGCCTCCGCATTTTTTCCAGCGAAATTTGGAGTATATTCTGAGGTATAAAAAAAAACAAATTTTCTGAAAATGTCATGCCCGTCAACGCAATGGTTTTAGAAAAATGATTTTTAAATATCAAAAAAAAAATCCGGAAACGGTACAGTGGATCGATTTGATTTTTTTTTGGTACTTGTTCCGATCAAACGTGTTACGAAATAAAATTGTAGAACATCTTGCGAAATATTATGGTTTGAAAAAAAAATAATGTTCCTTGTTTTATTATTCTTTACTATAATCCACTTGGGGTACAATGGCGAAAATTTTTTCATATAATCTTTGGGCACCTTATTAGATTATATAATTTTTTCAAAATGATCAGTTTGGTGCGCCACAGTGAAAAAAAAGAAATACGCTTTATTGATATATTTTAGTTATATAGATATATAATTAAAATATATCAATAAAGTCTGTTTCTTTTTTTCTCACCGTGGCGTACCAAACCGATCATTTTGAAAAAATTATATAATCTAATAAGGTGTCCAAGGATTATATGAAAAAAAATTTGTTATTGTACCCCAAGTGGATTATAGTAAAAAAAAAAATAAAACAAGGAACATTATTTTTTTTTAAACCTCAATCTTTCGCAAGATGTTCTATAATTTTATTCCGTAACACGTTTGATCGTAACAAATACCAAAAAAAAATCGAATCGATCCACTGAAGCGTTTCCAGAATTTATATTTATTTTTATTTAAAAAAAAAAATTCATTTTCCAAAACCATTGCGTTGACGGAGATGAAATGTTCAGAAATTTTTTTTTTTTTTTATACCTCAGAATATACTCCTAATTTCGCTGGAGAAAATGCGGGGGCAATTTTTCCCCACTTACCCGGCAATGGCCTTTCCACAGTGGGCTTACCCGTTGAAAAATGTTGGTAGGTACTGGCGTGTGCGTGTTCGACGCTCGGATCATACGCCGAGTGGATAGACGCGCATCCGGAGCCCTGGCTCGAGCGAGCGTTACAGTTGGTGAGCCACGGCTTGACGCTGAACTCGGTGATATCGACGCCGGCGAGTATGGCGCTGAAGGACATCGCGCGCGAGTGCGTGCTTCATCTGGAGCCTCTCGCCCCTTCCGTGCTCGAGACGATCGAGAGGACTCTCCCGAGTATATCGCCGGGTGGCGGTGAGGGCTTGCGTCTGATGTACGCGGCCGGAAAGTTGCTCAATTCGCTCACGTCGATCGAGCAACAGATGTGCCACTTGGACGCGACACTGGGCCTCTGTATCAGCCGGCTGCGGGAGCTCCTTCAGCATCCGGTCAACTCGGCGAGGCTCGCGGTTGTCAATCAATTGAAGATGATCACGGTTTTTCTCTCCACGCTCGAGGGTAACATCGGTAAAGCCGTGCTCGACGGATTGTTGCCGATATTCGTGCGGATAATCGAGCATGCCGATTGGTGCCGGGACGACGTGACCTTGGAAGCGATGCACAGCTGCGCACAGAAGTCCCTACCGGAGCTCAGGCATCCGGAAAACGACGCATTACCATTGCTCACGATCCTCGCGACCTCCTACAAGACGCATCCTCATCCGTCGGCACTCACGCTACTGCGTCAATTGGTCCTACTCTTCGATAAGGATCCCGAAAACCCCGTCGCTAAGACCTTCGCCGAGCTCAGTGCTCACACACTTGGCGGTGTGGCCGCTTGCCGATCCGTCGGCGGAAATCTCTCCGATCTCGCCGATCTTCTCGAAGCTTATCTGCAATTGCTCGCGCAAATATGCAAGAAGAATCCGAAAATGTTGCTCAAAGTGCCCGATCAGATTCCCGAAATGTTGCGCTGCGGTGAGTGTTTCGCGATCGGTGAGATTTTTCGTTGTTTTTGTCGTCCGGCTCGGGGTGAAAGGTGCGATAAACGCTGGTTGGATACTTTTTCAGGAATCGAGTGTCTCAGTCTTCCCGAAACTAGCACCGCCAAAGCAGCCGGAGGCTTTCTTCATCACGCGATCATGCAGAGCCCCCATCTGCGAACGTACATACAGCCCATCGGACAAGAACTCGTCTGTGTTATTCTCCAATGCATAGGTAAGAAGTCATATCGCCAGGCTTCAATCCATAGGGTTTTCATAATTTTTTTGGAGCGTTATTAAATATATTAGTAATCGTCTCGGTAAAATTTTAGGGCGGTTTATCGACCTAATTACGGAGAAAAGAAATATTAAAATTGCGTATTTTTGTGGAGGAATTCCGAGACGACATACAAAAAGGCAACTTTCGGCCGCTACAAAAATGTATTAGGTGTACAAATAAGTTTTAGGACAGTTTTCAAAAAATTCAAGATTTATTAAAAAAGAAGTAAAACACAGTTATTCATCGAAGTAATCTCCATCGCACTGAATGACCTTCAGCCATCTCTCAGGTAACTCGCGGATGCTTTTTGCAAAGAAACTTTCGTCTTGCGAGGTGAGAAATTTAGCGACCCATTTTTCCACTTCTTCAAATGTTTTGAATCGCACGTCAGACAAATCGTTCTGCATTTTCCGAAATAAATGATAATCGGATGGGGCTAAGTCTGGTGAATACGCCGGGTGTGGTACAGCTTCCCATCCAAGCGCTAGTAACGTATCCTTGACCGGTTTACCCACATGAGGCCGCGCGTTGTCATGGAGCAGTTTTACTGGACGTTTTCCTTTACCAGAAAATGGACGTTTCTTCTCAATTTCTTGATTCACTTGCATCAATTGATGACAATAGCGATCGGTAGTAACTGTTTGACCAGGTTTGAGAAGTTCATAATACAGTACGCTTTCCATATCCTACCATATGCACAGCATGACTTTGTTACAATGAACATTGCGCTTTGGCGTGGATGTTGTCGGCTCGCCGGGGTCAACCCAATGATATTTGCGTTTCGGATTATCAAAATAAATCCACTTTTCATCGCCGGCCACAATTTTCCACAAGAAAGACTTTCTATGTTGCTTGTTGTAAAGACTCACACAAATGTTAAGACGGCTGTTTTTATTTTCTTGAGTCAGAAAGTGTGGTACCCACTTTGTTCCTTTTCGAATCTTACCCATTGCTTTTAAACGATAAGAAACAGTTTGTTGAGTTACTCCAAGCTGTTCCGAAAGTTGTTTCTCCGTCTGACAAGAGTTTTCATCCAGCAACGCTTGCAGTTCCTGATCGTCCACCTTTACAGAAGGCCCCGTGCGTTCACGGTCACTAACGTCGAAATCATCTTCTTCGAATCGCTTATACCAATACTCGCATGTACTTTTAGATAGAATGTTGTCTCCAAGAACAGAACATATCGATTCACACGCTTTCCTAACACTTTTTCCTTGATGGAATTCATAGCGAATGCAGTGTCTAATAAATAGCTTATCGGTCTGCATGTTTAATTTACAGAATTTATAGGTTATGTTTATGACTCCTTTACGTTTCGATACTACATATCAAGCGCCATCTATGATAAGTGAGCGGGACCTTTGAATTAATTTAGAATAGCTGTTATGATACAAAATCGAAGTGTCCTAAAACGTATTTGTACACCTAATATATAATAGTGGGAATCTGTGAGATTTTTAAAAATAATCAGATTTACGTACTAAATACTTGTAGTAACCCAGTGCTCTCGGAAAAAATTACGCTTATTGACCTAATTTTTATGTAATATCAAGTTTAATTTTAACTTCCGGTATTGGATTTATTACCACTTGCTACGATAAAGAGACGCGACAGAGAGGCAACAGCTGACTGTAGTCCTGACCTCATCACACTCATTCGAATTTCTACACGTATTTCATTTTTAACCAACATATTTCGCCGACGCAAATTTTCCACGCTTTTTAAGTTAAATGTGCCAATTATTGAACAGCTAAGGATCTGGGGGATTGAATTCGGTGAGAAAAAAATATAAAATCAAGAAAAAACCATCGCTTTCAGGTTCAAATGATACTTTGATATTTTTACTTTCGAAAAATCACCCTTTAAATTATTCTTAAATGATTTCGAATGAAAAAAAAAAGAATAACAATGTGAAGCATGCAAATGTCCCAATTATTGAACACTGGAAGTGTCTATGTCCCTGATATTGAACAGGCATGTCCCAGTTATTGAACACTCGCGAGAATTCTTTTTCCGTTCTGAAAATATTATTTTGGGTACAATATTAAGAAATAAAAGCAAAATCAAACACTTACATAATCTTTTGTTAATCATGTAAAAATACAAAAATATATATTTAGTCTCTTTTAGCAGGTTTTTGGTTCATTTGCATTTGGTTTATTTTTGCTTTTCAACTTGGACTTTATTTTATTTTTATTTTCAGCTTCCTCGTTTTGTATATTCTGTTTTTGTTTGATTTTGTCGCAGCTTGGCTCCCTGAAATATCGGAGAGCAAAAAATATTGAACAGTACATTCGTATTTTTAGGTTACATTTAGGTTATATTCTCTTTTTACTTTCCTTTTTATGTTTATTGCACGTAAATACAAATAAAAAATATATTTGACGATCTTAGAGTTATTATTAAAAGAATAAAGGTACGTTTGTTCAGAAACTTACAGTTTTTGTTTGAATAAATCCGATTCGCACGATCTGTCACACGTTAACTGTCTCGATGTTTTGATGGGTTTAATGACGCCATCTTGGAGAATTCGAGTGTTCGATAATTGGGACACACTGCATTTTCTATGTCCCAATGATCGAACACCTTATTTTTTAACAAATGATTAATTAAATTTTTTTTTGAATTGTTATTTGTAAGAAATTTTCTGAGCAACCTGAAACGCCTTTACTTTTTGATATGCGACAGTTTTTGAATTTTTACGCCCTTACGCATGTAGCGGCGCGTCTTAGCAAAAACGATAAGCAGTCACCACGAGACGTCAAATCGGGTCACCGTTGCTGATTAAATAACTTTTTGCTCTATTAATTAAAGCTTTGTTTGCACAAGTAAGGTAACATTTCGATAGCTGAAAGTTCCATATATGTAATGCAATTTTTATAAATAAGTAAATGCATGCAGGTGAATGAGTAATAATAAAAATACAAGATAGTATTTAATAATTGGGACATTTACCTTACCAGTCGTGGCCCGAATACAATGCTTTATATTTCCCGCACCTGACATTGTTTTGACAGATCGACGTTCAAAAGCATGGCGGTTAAACGCGCCTGGTTGAGTAAAAAGAGACGGAGATAGAACCAATATTGCCAAATACCAAACCTAGAAGTACTGCGCGAATCGTTGGGATAACTATTTTTTCATTTTTCGAATTAAATGTGAACATTCATTAAGGGAAGGGTAGGGGTTTTAGCGTGAAAAAAACACTTTTTTGCGATTTTAGAGTAAATTTATTGAAACTTTTTGTACATTGTTAAGTGTCATTTTAAGAACATTCCGTGAAATTCGTACGCGAAAATATCCACAAACAAGCCGGTGACAAAGCTTTTCCAAGAACGCCTTTGGAAAAACACGATTTGCGGTGTTCACTGTCTCTCAGCTAGAAATTATCTGCAATCGAGTACCATTAAAATTCCGTCAAAGTATCATCAAATCCTCCCCCCAACGGTCTTTGATAATTTTTTTTTTCATTTCTAAATTTTTTGTGGTCATGTAAAGTGCAAAGTGCTATTTTTAACGAAAAATTCCGCCATTTTGGGGGTGGAAAATGCCCTCAATGTAAAAAAATCTCAAACTAACCGCAGGGGGGAGGTATTTTATATGTAGAAAGTGTGTACCAAGTTTGAAATAAATCGGTCATGTAGTTTTCAAATGGCAGTGAACACGGACTTTGAAAAAGTGGTTTCGAGAAAAACGCCTTTGAAGTTTAGAGAAGTCGGAGGTACAGTGTTAGAGGAGCGGGACTAACAAGGAACATCCCTCAGGTGTCCGCCTCCGATTTTGTTGAAAATCATATATGTGATAGAGCATCGAAAACTTTGAGACACGTATTTTTTTTTATCGGCGGAAAAACGGATTTAAGGGGGGAAACCGCCCCTGAAAGAAAGGCGTGTCGAGGGGACATTTTGCATTTTCACCCAGAAGCAATCCACCGATCTGAATGAAACAAAAACGAAAATTCTTCTAATGAAAAGCGATGAAAAATCTACTATGAAGATGTTAAGAAAAAATTAAATTAGGGGGTAAACCACCCCTCAATTTGCCTTTTTTCACCCCACACTTAAGAGGGTTGTATGCAAATTAATAAAACAGGTATCATTTTGAAGGGCAATTAAAATTGAAGTTGACGGGTTTTTTCGTTTTGGCGGCATAGCAAATTTAAGGGGGTAAACCACCCCTAACATAAATTTATTTATCATGTGTCGTTTTTCCGTGTTTAAAGTATACTCGCTGATTTTAAATATTTCTATAAGCTACAATTTAATGTTTTACCATATGTCAAAATTATTACATTCGTCTTAAGGGGTAACTACCCCTCTGACGAGAAACATCATTGAAGTTTCCGCTTTCGATTTCGTTGAAACTCATATATGTGGTAAAGCATTGCAAACTATTGAACATGTTTTTTTTTGTATCGGCAGAAAAACGGTGTTAGGGGACGAAACCACCCCTCAAAGTTTCTCCCACAAGCAGTCCACCGATCTGAATGAAACAAAATCGAAAATTCCTCTAATATTAAGCGATGAAAAATCCACTACAAGAGTGTTGATTAGAAATATAATTAAGAGGTAAACCACCCCTCCATTTGCCGTTTTTCACCCCACGCTTAAAAGGGTTGTATGAAAATTAATAAAACATGTATCATTTTGAAGGGGAATCAAAATTCAAGTTGACGCGTTTTTGCGTTTCAGCGGGACAGCAAATTTAAGGGGGTAAACCACCCCTAATATAAATTTGTTCATCACCGTCGTGTTTTCTGTGTTTAACATGTATCCGCGGATTCAAAATATTCTCCCGCGTTTTTAAATTATTACGTATTTAAATTTTTACATTTTCAGGGTAAACTACCCCCTCTAATTGCTTTTCGTTTGAAGTTTCGCGAAAGGTTTCACGAATTTCGTTAAAACTGTTTTCATTTCATCGGTAATGTCAATTTTATGTTTGTGTGTGCAGGCATATTTGTTTTGAGCTTTAGGAGCGGTACTTTGGGAGTGGGGACGTGGGGTCTTATGACCCTTACTCATAAGACTGATATTTTCGTGTCGAAACGCTTCCGATTTTAATATGCACGTCCATTAAGCATCTCCATAGGAATAAACATACACTTCTACTATATCATTAATTATAATAATTTCCAGAATAATTTATAAGGCTCACTTCGTATATTTCGGAACGATGATGCGCCTGGATCAAGCGACAATTTAGCCAACGACGTAGTTTTGTGGAGGCATGTATATTTTTATTATTTTACCGTTTATTTAATTAAACATATTAATGAAACTGAGGGTTTTATAGTAGATTAACGAACATGTTTTTAATATATTTTGACACATTTTATTTGGTAATCGTATCAGCTGATTTAATTAATAGTACTTGTGAAAAGTATTGCAGTCATATGCCGTCAAATCATTTTCTTGTGATATATACTTTTTTTTTCTAGTCTATCAACTATCAACCATCAACAATCATGGCTCATAATTCCTGCAATAATGATAATCGTCAAAAAAATGCTTTAAACACAACGATTTTTTGCACCATGCACATCTGATAATGGCCAAATTATGGCAACCGGGTATTTCACAATGTGTGTTCGATTCACCAAAACCAAAGGTAAAAGGATTTTCAAAATCTTCTGATTTTTTAAATGAATGGAAATGAACAAATTTATGTTAGGGGTGGTTTACCCCCTTAAATTTGCTGTCCCGCTGAAACACAACAACGCGTCAACTTGAATTCTGATTCCCCTTCAGAATGATACCTGTTTTATTCATTTTCATACAACCCCCTTAAGCGTGGGGTGAAAAACGGCAAATGGAGGGGTGGTTTACCCCTTAATTATATTTCTAATCAACACTCTTGTAGTGGATTTTTCATCGCTTAATATTAGAAGAATTTTCGATTTTGTTTCATTCAGATCGGTGGACTGCTTGTGGGAGAAACTTTAAGGGGTGGTTTCATCCCCTAGCACCGTTTTTCTGCCGATACAAAAAAAAATGTTCAATAGTTTGCAATGCTTTACCACGTATATGAGTTTCAACGAAATCGAAAGCGGATACTTCAATGATGTTTCTCGTCAGAGGGGTAGTTACCCCTTAAGACGAATGTAATTAATTTGACATATGGTAAAACATTAAATTGTAGCTTATAGAAATATTTAAAATCAGCGGATATACTTTAAACACAGAAAAAACGACCATGATAAATAAATTTATGTTAGGGGTGGTTTACCCCCTTAAATTTGCTATGCCGCCAAAACGCAAAAACCCGTCAACTTTAATTTTAATTGCCCTTCAAAGTGATACCTGTTTTATTAACTTGCATACAACCCTCTTAAGTGTGGGGGGAAAAAAGGCAAATTGAGGGGTGGTTTACCCCCTAATTTGATTTTTTCTTACCATTTTCATAGTAAATTTTTCATCGCTTTTTATTAGAAGAATTTTCGTTTTTGTTTCATTCAGATCGGTGGATTGCTTCTGGGTGAAACTGCAAAATCACCCCTCGACACGCCTTCCTTTAAGGGGCGGTTTCCCCCCTTAAATCCGTTTTTCCGCCGATAAAAAAAAATACGTGTCTCAAAGTTTTCGATGCTCTATCACATATATGAATTTCAACAAAATCGGAGGCGGACACCTGAGGGATGTTCCTTCTAAGTAGTCAATAACTTCGAGAGTTTTGCTCTGATTGACTTGAAATTTTGGGATTATATTCTTGAAATGTTTAACTACAAGAAAAGGCGAAAAAAATCGATTTTTCAAAAGTGCAAACCCCTACCCTCCCCTTAAACAGTTAACACGTGGAAAATTTAGTTATTACAAATGTTTTTTTTCATATGTTAAAAGTATAAATTGTACAAGTCTCAAGTATGATCAGTGGTATGACTAGTGCGAAGCGATAGGACTACCTAATAACTATATAGAAGACTGTATACAAATTTTTGTACTTGAATCTAAAGTATAGTTTGCGGTGTACGCCGCTTAGCCGTACGGTTCATTTGAAAAATAAAATAAAAATATATTTAAAAACTAGACACGTAGATTTACAGCATCACGTAGGGGAACTTCAATATCTAAAAAATAAATGGCGGGCCAGCGAATTTTATTTCCAATTTTCATGGAAAATTTTCAGCGTTCGTAAAAAAAAAATAGGAGCGGGCCCTTTATAAGAAAATCCCCACGTGATGCCATAGAGACCGGATTTTCGAAAAGTTCAAGACTTGGCGCATGCAAATCGGATGCATAGTTTTTTTAATATGTTGTCAACCAGGTTGAAAAACATAGTTTCGAGGAAAACGCGTTCAAAGCCGCACATCTGCCGCACGGCGCTGGCGTGCGCTTCGAACGGTTTCACATAAAATGCTGTATTACCCGCAATTTGACAAATTCCTTTGAAAAATCTTTCAGACAATGAAGGAAAAAAATGACAACATTTTTTTTGCCGCGGTGGCGTCATGGTGGTGTCTTAAGGTAGTCCTATCGCTTCCTATCGTTTTCGGAAATAAGATTCTACATTTTCCATTATTTTGAGAATAAATTTTTCAAATTTCGATTATTTTGCGAATAACATTTTTAGAATATCGTATATTTTTACAATTAGGATTTTCAATTTTTTTTCTCGTGAGGGTATTGGGATGACTATGCCAGGATTTTACACACAATTGATACATAGTCTTGCCAAGTTTGAATTATTTTTTTGCAGATAAGTATCGATAACCAATGAAGTTATTGTTATTTAAGGGGAGATATACACCTAGGAGCCGGAAAAAAGTCGTTTTTGTGAATTTTTTCAAGGAAAACTATTTGAAATTTCGGATTTGGGTTTTAATTATCTAAAACTGTATAAATTCCAAAAGATGTTTAATTTTCTTTATTTAAAAATATCAAAAATATATAAGGATATTGTATGATCCTTGGGGCGCCGTAAAAAAAAATCTGCGTATACGGTACCCACTGGCTTTTCTTCAAAAATCATCTGAAAAAAAAAACCAAAAAGATTATTAAATTAAATACTATAATCCAGTACTTGTCATAGCCGATTTTGAAAATATCGATTTATAACAAAATGGCAGACGTTTGACCATAGTTTTTGGGCCAAAAATTAGTTATTATTCTGCCTATAAAACAAAAATTAAGTAACGGGAAAAAAAAATCCTATGACAAGTACTAGATAATGGTGTATAGAATAACCACAAAAAACCTCAAGGCAACCGGTTCATTGGTTTTCGAGAAATTTTGGGTACCGATTTGAAAAGCGTGGTTTTGAGAAAAACGCGTTTGAAAATTTGGGAATGAACAAATCATGAAATTTGTCAACTTACATGGAATCATCGTTACCAGGCCCATAGTGTAGGTCTTCTACGGTCGACGGAATGTTCATAGCTTCTAAATCCTCGACGTGGACCATCTAGTTATCACCCGTTAAGGGGTAAGGCCACTGTAACGGCCCCAAAAAAAAAGGTTTTTTCACTAATTTTTTGCTCCCGAAATTGAAGGTATTTGAAAAAAAACTTTTAATGGTGTTATCGGGCATACATTAAACTTTATTATAAAATTTTTTTACAGTAAAAAAAAAACAAAATGGCGGTTCCACGGCTATCTTCCCGGGACATGTTTTGCTTCCAGGGCTCCGCGGCACGCAGCACCACTGGTGCACTTTTGAATCTAGAACAAAAAAAAAACCATTAATCTAGAGGGCTATAGCTAGAGAATGTCGATCGGATTTTAAAAAGTATCAATTTTTGTGGATTTGGCGTGCGTTTGAAAAAAAAAATTCATTTTTGACGAAAAAAACGGCAAGTTTTTTGTTAATAAAGAATCAATAAATAAAGTTCTTGAAAATTCCGATCGACATTCTCAAGATAATGTAAATGTTCACATCTGGTTAAAATTTCAAGTAAAAAAAATGAAAATTGTTCGAGTTATGCTGCGTGCCATTTTGAAAAACCATGTTTCGAGAAAAACGCGTTTAAAGTTTTGCGAATAGTTTGTTTGGGTTTGTTTGGGTTTGTTTGGGTCGCACAGGACCTTTTTTTTCTTATTCTAGAGGGTTTAAACTATTTTTTAAGCCAATAAAAAAAAATCGATTTTTCAAAAAATTTACAGTGGCCTTACCCCTTAACGCGTTACCCCCACTTGTAGCGCAAAAAAAAGGCCTTTTTCATGAATTTTTTTATAGAAAACTACAAAACTTTTTTAATCGATCAATATACCATCTTAAAGAACACATCTTGAAGAACTTTCAGTAATTTTTTTATTGAAAAATATTACATTGTTTAGTGGCAAATGGCCGTCAATGAAATAATGTTTTTATATACACGGTTTGCGATGACCAACATTGCAACGAAGTGGATCGTCTGAAAAAAAAAAATGCGAATGGATTTAGTCAAATATAAGTATAAACTAGTCTTTAATCGAAGGATTTTAAAAAATATTCATTTCTCACAAAATGGCGGACCGTCAAAGTTAATGGTTCGATTTTAACGAAAAAAACGGCCGTTTATGGCTGTAAAACGGCCATTTTTTTTCCGAAAAAAAAATCGAACGATTAAAGACTACATTTTTAGGTATTAAATAAGCCTGCAAAATTTCAAGAAGATCGGTTCATTAGTGTTCGAGTAATCTTGGTCACCGACTTCAGAAATGCCATTTTGAGAAAAACGCGTTTAAAGTTTCAATTTCCGGTCGTTTACACAACGGATTCTTCTCTTTCAACGCTCATATCTCAGTGAATTTTGTTCGGATCGACTTGAAATTTTCAGGACATATTCTCAGATACTTATGCTTCAAAAAAATGCAATAAAAAAATCGATTTTTTCAAAATCGCAAGTAGGGGTAACCCTATAACCGAAGTGCCGCTTCCGGCCCGTACTTCGTCTCAAATAAAAAAATTAAAAATGTACTTTTGGTACGTATACTTTTACCATCTTCGCGAAAGATGCATATTCGTAACTTTGGACTGTTCATTTTCTCGGCCAGGTGGAAGTGTGGCCCGGAAGAATTTGGAGCCGCACGCGGAAGTTTTGTTGGCGTTGAACCGAACTTGCGTGGAGTGGACGAGTGAGTGGTTGAGATTGGCCCTGGCGGATTCAACGGCGCCGCTTGCCACGGAAGTGCAGAAGCAAACCTTCAGGCGGCTGGTAGTGCGCGTACGAACGAGCAAGTGGCGTCTCTGCGACGCCATGAAAGAATTCAGTCTGCAGTGTCAACGACCGGTTATAGGATTGTAGAAGAAAAAAAAGAAGATAAAAGAAAACCCCCATCGGCAATATCGCGCACGAGCAACGTGTTCGGGAATAACGTAACGTACGAGCAATTACAACGTTGCTCCGTTTTTTTTTCCTTCTACCGATGCAACGCCGCTGCCTATCGTGAGTAGCAGTCGACAGCAGGCAGAGGAACCCGCCGTCTGACCTGTGATTATTTATTCGTGTCCGGAAGAAAAGAAGAAAAAAGAACGATGTATTTTGCTAATATACAAGAGCAGCGGTGCACACGTGCTCGATGATCGCTTGAGGATCGTGGAAAGTAGTGAACGTACAAAGATATGAGCGAACGCACCCGCGTGCCGAGCGCCATTCGATCATGTTTAATATTCGCAAACGACGGCGCGATATGTCACGCCTGTCGCAAATGACGAATTTTACTTTAGCCCTTTTATCTTCATTTCGTTTTTATTATCAATATTCATTCGTGTTGTTGACAGCATTTTTGTAATCTCGCGGCTATAGGTACAGGCAGTCCGTCGAAAGCGAGCTCCATCACATTTACCCAACACGAGCAATTCAAATTTTACGCTGTGTGTTTCGCTCAATATTGAAAATAAAATCATGTTGAACTCCTCTCTCTCTCTCTCTCTCTCTCTCTCTCTCTCTCTCTCTCTCTCTCTCTCTCTCTCTCTCTCTCTCTCTCTCTCTCTCTCTCTCTCTCTCTCTCTCTCTCTCTCCTCTCTCTCTCTCTCTCTCTCTCTCTCTCTCTCTCTCTCTCTCTCTCTCTCTCTCTCTCTCTCTCTCTCTCTCTCTCTCTCTCTCTCTCTCTCTCTCCTCTCTCTCTCTCTCTCTCTCTCTCTCTCTCTCTCTCTCTGTTCGGCCTCGAGCCGCACGTTTGTTCGTCTGCAAGGGGAAAAAACAATGGGAAGGGCCGTGAAAAAAAAAGAAATATATGAGGAAAAATTAACAAAAAAAAAGTAAATTCATTCACGGTCGAAGCGTAATTAATAAAAAAATACTATTTCTGATCCATCCGCGTAACGATGATTCGACTGAACAGCGCGAACTTGACAGGTCTGTGAAAAATAATAATCGTACGTGCATTTTCGTTTGCACCGCCGCGAGGAGTATTCGTCGACGGAAATGTAACGAGACGTTTTTTAAATGTCTGAAAGATGGAGCTTTTTGTCTCGATTTTATCGAATTCGCGCAATCGGCACAATCCTCGAATTTGTCATCCCCATGGAGTGACCACGTAATTACTTTTCCCCAGCCTACAAAAGAGAATTACTGCGTGCGTGTGTATAAACAATAATTATGTAATGTAATATGCATTGCATATCATATATATTATTATTATTATATGCAATATACACATAAAACAAATTATATAATAATAATATAATACAATATAATACGAATTATATTTAATATTATATTACATAATTATTTGCCTTGATTTTGAAATTTTTAATCGTGTGGGTGTACATGTGTATACAGTAGACCATGTTCGTGTATAAATAATAATTATGTTATGTAAAATGCATTGCATATTGCATGTATATTGTTATACAGGGTGAAAATTACAAAGCCATGCATTTTTTAACGACATTGCGCGAAGATTTTGAGACTGAGAAATATATAATTTGCCACGGTTGTGCAAGTCTCCTTGGAAAAAAAATATAATTTTTTGCGGTGCGTGATATTCGCCCGAAAAACGTTGAGCGTTCGAGAAAAAAAACCTAAATTCCATGTGAGTACAGCAGAATGACGGTAATTAAATCCCAAATACGAAACACCGGAGAAAAACTTTTTCGTGCAACCCCTCGTTGAGAAAATAAATTATCGTCGATGCATTTTAAAATAGATAAATGGAACTGGATTCCATTTTAAAACAGTTTTTTTTTCGGAGTGCGGCGCATTCGGAGTTTATCGTAATTTTACTAGACGCGAAATGGAATTTTAATTATTTTTTCTCGATCGCTCGACTTTTTTCTGGCGAAGGCTACTCGTCACAAAAATACGCTAATTTTTTCGGCGAGGAATTAAAAAAACTATCAATTATCAATATTTTCTCAGTCGCAAGATAAAAGCACATGGCCACGTTATAAATGTCACTCTGCATACGAAATATTTATTATATTACTTAGTAATAATCATTATATGTTCGTATATGAGGCATTCCGTGTCACTTCAGCCAGTGAAAAAAATCTACAAATAATTTGAAAAATTGAGTTACTTTATTAGAAATATTCATCGAGTGTCGAAATTTAAAAAAAAATTGTCACGTTTTTTTCGCGTTGATTACATTCGTAAAAAACGAAAATGTGCGTCTCTTTATAGCCTTCCAGAAAAGAATTAATTTAAATCTTAATAAAATAAAATAACGAGTGTCTTTCCTTGAGAAAAAAAATATTTTTGCATATTTTGCCCTGAAACGGACGTTCGACTTGCTCGATAAAATCTAAATCAATTTTTTTCCGAAAGGCTAGAAAAAGACGCACATTTTCGTTTTTTACGAATGTAAATACGTCAAATCCTGCCAAAGATACAGCCATTTTAATGAAAAAATATTAAAAAATGGTAATCAACGAGAAAAAACGTCAGATTTTTTTGTTTAATGTCGACACTCGGTCAATACTTTTCAATAAAGTAATGCGATTTTTCAAAATTATTCGTGGATTTTTTTTACTGGCTGAAGTGACGTGGAAAAATATATAATGATAAATAATATAATATGCATTTTGTTTTACATAATTTAATAATTATTTATATATCTTCATTTTGGAATACTTAATTATGTGTATGTGTCGAACATCACTAGTAACGTAACTGATAAACCGAAGAACAAACTAGGCAGTTACTTTTTGGAGATGACGAATTCGGGTATCGAGCTATCACCCCATCACTCGTGTCAGAGAGCATCTATCTCACAATTTCGTACAGTTTTGTTGTTGTTGCGGGTGTCGCGTTCGCGTGAATTATTTAAATATGTCTCTCCGCAGACACGTCTTTATCTACGTATGACGGTTATAACGTTCTCGAGCATTGAATTCATTATATATATAGAGCTGCGTGTGTACGTTCCGTGTGTCCTTACTGCGGCGCGCTTCCGTTTGGAGCCGCCGGTATTGAATTGAAATTGGCAGCGATTCTCGATCTCCTCGGTTTCGGAGCTCTCTGCACTTTCTGCGAGGCCTGTGGCAGCCTCTTCGTCTCTGTGTCTGTCGCCCTCTCGATCGTACCGACGACTTTGTCCTCTTTCGACACCTGTGAACAATTTCGACATGCGTACCAGAACGGACACGGGGCGAGACGTTAAGGGCGGGGTAAAGTATTAAATTTTGTTTTTCATTAAAAAATTTTTTTTAAATGAATGCATAATATATCAAGAATATTGTGTTAAAATTTCAAGTCGATCGGAGTAAAATTGACGAAGTTATGAGTATTTGAGCGCCTATTGCTCCATGCCGTTCTCTTCTCTTCTGCGTTTTTCAAACCGTTTTTCTGAGACTTGTCATATTTGAAGTCCGTGTGCACGATAACTCAAAATCTACTGGACCAATCGCTTTGAAATTTTGCAACAGTACTTCTTCACATAATTCACCAGGTATTGTCGAGAGCTTTTTTGTTTTTTTTTTTAATAATTACCAATTTTTCAACAACAAATTAGCCGATTTTTTTAGCGAAAATCGGGTTTTTGGCTCCCGAGTGCTACGAAAAATCGAAAAATCGAAAGAAAAAAAATCCTCCCGTCATTACCTCGAGAAACATCTCCTTTAACAAATGCATTTTGATTTTTTTGTTTCAAATGATTCTTGTTGCGAGTTATGGTGCACACCGCAAACCAACTTTTTTTCGAGTCGCCTCCGGGGTTTAATTTTCACTCGCTCAATTTTGAATATTTTGCAATGCAAATTTAGGAGAATGTTGTCCAAATGTTACTTTATTATATGTAAATTTTTCAATAAACGAACACTATTCGTTACGCCAAAAAAAAATCTTAAAAACATGCCTTTTTTCGCCGAATTAACTTTACTCCGCCGTTAATATCAATAGCATTTTCCTTTGCTGCATTTGCAGGGTAATGAAACCTCGATATGGAGGACGGTGATTAAGGGGTAAGGCCACAGTAGAAGTTACAAAAAAATCGATTTTTTTTTTCGCTAACGGTGCTTTATCATCATAAAAATAAGTTACTATTCGGTTTATAGCAAGACATTTTTTTTTACCGACTGAGCGTATAACGTAAGCCCACCACGGCCACAGAGTACCTAAAACTTTAAACGCGTTTTTCTCGAAACAGCTTTTTTTCCAATTGGCGTGACAAATAACTTCAACAATTTTCACTCGATTTACTTCAAATTGAAATGTTACGTTCCTAATTGCATTTCGCAGAGAAGTACGTACGGAACGTCTGATTAATCGGAAACTTTTCATTTTAAGGGAGCTTTCCAGTGTGAAATTTTCAAAAAATCGATTTTTTTTTGTTGCTTTATCGAATAGTATACACTCTTCCCATCGCTTCTTTGGCATCGCTGATTGACCGTAAGTAAACGATTTACCTAAAATTTCCTCACTTGAAACTTTGAACGCGTTTTTCTCGAAACAGCATTTTTCAAAACGGTGTCCAGCTTGGAGGGCAGAGTTTTAAAGCTATCGAGTTGAATTTTTTACACAATATTCTTAACGTCATTGTTTATCGTGTTATGGAAGCTTTTTTTTTGACATCTTCCTATTTTTTTGTAAAAAAAACTGCCAAAAAAAAAGCTAAAATCGATACTTTTTGTTCAAACCGGCGCCATTTTTGCAAAAAAAAAAAAAAAAAGCCTCCATAGCACGAAAGCCAATTATATACCGATCAATAATCTTTTTGTGTTTTTTGTTTCAGATCAAAATTGTGACCCCCAACGTGGACACCACATCCAAGTGCATTTTCTGCAACAATTGTTTCATCATTTTTATAGATATTAATTAATAAATAAATCGATCTTTAAAAAATTGTTTTGTATTCTTCAATACCCAATTAATATACAAAAAAAAACCAGACCGATTAGATTATTTTTTCTTTAAAAAAAAAAATCGCGAAAAACAGCGATTTTCCGGGCTGTCACACTGGAAAGCTCCCTTAAGAGCAGTTTTATACGAAATTTTTCACTGAAAATTCATTCAAATACCTACAACTTTTGAATGAAACAATATTTTTTAAATTCCGTACGTACTTCTCTAGGTATTTTAATGGAGATTGACGAGAATTTTTGTTTTTTGTTCTGGGTAAAAAATTGCGGATGCCAAATGTAACGCCGCGGAGCGCCAAAAAAAAGATAAAAGAAAATATTAGTAGTCGGCCATTTTGTACATCGAAAAATAAATATATATATGTGTTGTAACAGCTTTTCATACGAAAAAAATTGTTAAATTCGCACATGATTTTGTACCCGTTACTGTGGCCTAACCCCTTAATTTCTTCATCGGTGTTTGGAGGCGAGGGGAGATTACGTTATCTTTGGCGCCTCAATTTGACCATTGGATTATGAAATATGGCAAAAAAATACGAAAAACAAGAACAACTTTTTTGTTTTGAGCCTTAGTTCTGGATTTACAGCGCTTCGGAGAGAAAAAATGTATTTTTCCGATTATCGATGTAAATCGAATTTTCCGCGTATTTCACATTGTTTCGTTGTACTTTGTTTGGGTTTGTATGCTTGTTTGGATTGTTTGGGTTTGTTCTTGTTTTTTTTTTCTCGACATAACGCATTCCGAAGAAAGCTGCATTAAGGGGTAAGGCCACTGTAAATTTTTTGAAAAATCGATTTTTTTTATTGGCTTAAAAAATAGTTTAAACCCTCTAGAATAAGAAAAAAAAGGTCCTGTGCGACGTCTTTTTAAAAAATTTTCCAATAAAAAACTATTCGCAAAACTTTAAACGCGTTTTTCTCGAAACATGGTTTTTCAAAATGGCACGCAGCATAACTCGAACAATTTTCATTTTTTTTACTTGAAATTTTAACCAGATGTGAACATTTACATTATCTTGAGAATGTCGATCGGAATTTTCAAGAACTTTATTTATTGATTTTTTATTAACAAAAAACTTGCCGTTTTTTTCGTCAAAAATCAATTTTTTTTTTCAAACGCACGCCAAATCCACAAAAATTGATACTTTTTAAAATCCGATCGACATTCTCTAGCTATAGCCCTCTAGATTAATGGTTTTTTTTTTGTTCTAGATTCAAAAGTGCACCAGTGGTGCTGCGTGCCGCGGAGCCCTGGAAGCAAAACATGTCCCGGGAAGATAGCTGTGGAACCGCCATTTTGTTTTTTTTTACTGTAAAAAAATTTTATAATAAAGTTTAATGTATGCCCGATAACACCATTAAAAGTTTTTTTCCAAATACCTTCAATTTCGGGAGCAAAAAATTAGTGAAAAAACCTTTTTTTTTGGGCCGTTACAGTGGCCTTACCCCTTAAATCGCTTACTAACGAAAATTCGTAAAACGTCCTGTATCTTCTAAATGAAGCCAAAATCGCAACTTCATAATTCTTAAAAAAGTATTCCTTTTGGGCCAAAAATGAATAATCCACGGTCAAATTAAGGCGCCGAGATATCGTAATCGTGCCGGAGGCGAAGTTCCGGGGATTTAATATTTCATTTTTTTTTAGTGGAACAACATTTTGCGATTGATATTGATACTGCAATATTATCAGGTAAGCAATGGACGTTTTATTTGCTATTTAGAAGTTGTTTTCAGTTCTGGCAGTCTTCGAATTTGTTCAATGCTCAAAAATTAATCAGGCTTGATATAGCCGAGTTTTTAACAAATCGAGTATAAACATTTCACTAAGAACGGCTAGATAAATACAAGAATAATTTATTATCCTTATATAATAATTTATAGGAATTTCTAGGATTGTAGTAAATTCTAGAAATAAATTATTATCGATTATTATATAAAATTATTATAAATTATTATAAAACTAAAAAGATTCGATTGTTCCAATATTTATGTTGATTATTGATTATAACAATTGATAATAAATTTTGGTTATAATAATTTTTTCTTATAAATAATGATCATGCTTTAAATGCCTATAAATTCCTATAAAATTTCTAGGTCCGAATCTTAATAGAATTTACAGGATTATAATAATTTGTGGAAACAAATGATTATAATGAACATTTTGCTAACAGTAGGTAGCAAACTATTGATTATAATAATGTATTCCTATAAATTATGATAATCCTGTAAAGTCGTTCAAATTTCATTATTTCTTTTTTCGAGGACTCACAAGAAACGTCCCTCAGGTGACACCCTTCGATTTTGTTGGAATTTGGATACGTTATAAAGCACCGAAAAGTAAGCGATACGTATTTCTTTTATCGTCGGAAAACGGTTTTAAGGGGTGAAACCACCCCTCGAAAAACAAATATAGGGGTGGTTCACCCCTTAATTTTTTTTGCAATGTCGCCACAGTGGATTTTTCATTGCTTCCGTAGAAGGCCTACACTATGGGCCTGGTATCGATGATACCATGTAAGTTGACAAATTTCATGATTTATTCATTTCCGAATTTTCAAACGCGTTTTTCTCAAAACCACGTTTTTCAAATCGGGACCCAAAATTTCTCGAAAACCAATGAACCGATTGCCTTCAGGTTTTTTGTGGTTATTCTATACACCATTATCTAGTACTTGTCATAGAATTTTTTTTTCCGTTACTCGGTTTTTGTTTTGTAGGCAAAATAGTAACTAATTTTTGGCCCAAAAATCACTATTTATGTTTAAACGTTCGCCATTTTGTCATAAATCGATATTTTCAAAATCGGCTATGGCAAGTACTAGATTATAGTATCTAATTTAATAATCTTTTTGGTTTCTTTTTTTCAGATGATTTTTGAAGAAACGCCAGTGCATAGCGTATACGCAGATTTTTTTACGACGCTCCAAGGATCATAGAATATCCTTGCATATTTTTGATATTTTTAAATAACGAAAATTAAACATATTTTTGAATGTACAGGGTGTCCAATAGAAAGGTGCTAAAACTAAATAAGTGTCTCTTCCCTCCATGAATTCAATAGGGGTTCCTTTTTCTAAGGCGCATACCTGAGGCCCCGCAGTTTTATTCCAGCCGTGGTTGAAGCAAGTACGCGCGCGTCAAAATGAGTGAGCTCACCACGGAAGAAAAAGTATATCTTATTGAGTGCTTCTTCTCGAGGGGAAAAATTTATAGTAATGCGTATGGAGGGTTTCGTACTAAGTTTGGAACTCATAGAGTTGCCAGCGAAAACACTCTGAAAAGGTAAGAATTTAATATTTATTCATATTCAGCTATCACACAACTTGTGTTTCAATTCAATTAAACTGCATTGAAGTAATTTTACGTTCATTTTTGTAGGATAATCGATAACTTCGTGAAGTATGGTACACTCCAGGACCGTAGACACGAGTTGCCAGGTCCATCTGTTACGGTGACTACACCAGGGAAGATCAACGAAGTTGAGAATTATTTCAAACAAAATCCAAATGATTCGATTCGGAAAGCTGCTCAAGCATTAAAAATAACCAAATCATCATTACACGACATTTTGAAATATTTTTTAAAGTTTCATCCGTATAAAATAAGCACTCATCAATTGTTAACTGAACATGCCATGACGAAACGCATCGAATTTTGTAACACTATTACGGGAATGTTTGAAGCCGAAGAACTTAATGAGAAATTGATTATTCATTCCGATGAAGCACATTTTTGGATGAATGGGTACGTAAACAAAGAAAATGACC
This sequence comes from Ophion obscuratus, assembly GCA_964007375.1. Taxonomy (NCBI): domain Eukaryota; kingdom Metazoa; phylum Arthropoda; class Insecta; order Hymenoptera; family Ichneumonidae; genus Ophion; species Ophion obscuratus. The sequence continues at coordinate 69,795,723 of OZ023313.1, read as the reverse complement.
GGTTTTGGGGAACGGAAAATGCCAACATATCGCTACCGAAGTCCCTTCATCCACAGAAAGTAACGGCATGGGCAGCGATTTCAGTAAAAGGAAGTTATTTGCAATTCTTGGAATCTACGGTAACAGGAGAGAGTTACAAACAGCTTTTGGAAACGAAATTCTTTCCTTATGCAAAAAAGAGGGGACTGGTTAAAAATGTTTACTTCATGCAAGATGGAGGGACGACGCACCGGACTCATGAGGTGTTTAAAGCTATTCATCGCGTATATGGGACTCGAGTAATCGGTCTGGGGTACCCAAAATTTGCTCAAGGCGGACTAGAATGGCCTCCGTACTCACCGAACCTGAACCTTTGTGATTTTTTTCTTGTGGGGTTACATTAAAGATCATTGTTACGCTAAAAATCCCAGCACAGTAGAAGAACTGATCGCGGCCATCCAGGAAGTGGTTCGCGGCATTACGAACGATATGTTGGACACAGTTTTTCACAGTTTTCAAAAGAGAATTGATTTTTCTGCACAATCTAACGGTTCGCACTTCGAAAATATCTATCATTAATCACTGTACGTTTTCGTTATTGTTATAATATGTAATAAATTGACATAAAAAATATTTGATTGGGTTTTATTTATGTGCGTTTAAAACTGCAGAGTTTCGTCTATATAAAGCAATTTGACTTTTCTGATTCTGTGCACGTGTTTTAAAATGATCGTCGATTAGTTTCAGCAACTTCGTATTGGACACCCTGTATATACTTTTAGATAATTAAAACCCCAATCCGAAATTTCAAATACACTATGCCAAAAAATTAAAGGATATTGAAAAAGTCCGCCAATTGAAGGTGTGAATCTTTAGTTTTGAGATACTGAGCTCAAAATTTTTTCGCGTCAGCCAATTTTTAGTAGCCATCAAAAAACCCAAGTAAATAAAAATATCAACATTTTTGCTCATCTTTCACAATCTGCACGGACTTTAATAATTTTTTTTGAATGATCGGATTGAAAGGATCGTCCAGCAGGATTCTTCCCCTTTAATTTGAGCGGTGGGAGGGCTCTGTACGATTTTTTCTCGCTGAGTTATCGATGTTCAAAGCAAAAATGACACTTTTAACTTGTATGACTGATTACTCGGAGACTAATGATCGCACAAAAAAAACCAGAGGGTTTTTGAAACTTTGAAGTATTCTCTATAAGATGCTTTTATCATTTTCTTATCAAGATTTTTTTTATGCGGGAAAATGGATTTTAAAAAAACGTGAAAAATGGCATATTTACGAATATTCTTTTAACTAAGGATTATTTTGCCAATATCGAATAGATAAAAAAAAAATCGGTTTTTTTATGACCTCAAAGTATCTTAAAAAAGCCCTCAAAAGTTTAAACCCCTGCGATTTTTTTTTTCATTGTGTTCCGAATGATCGAAATTGTGGTTTTTGCCAAAAATCGATTAAAGGCTAAATCTACCACCTTTTATTCGTCTTTTGAGAATCACAATTTTTTTTGGCACTGATCCGAATTTCCGGCTCCTAGGTGTATATCTCCCCTTAAAATCGGTGGACTCCTTGTGTGTAAAACTGCTATATTACCCCTAGAGATGCCTTTTTTCAAGGGGTGGTTTCACCCCTTGAAACGATTTTTCCGCCGATAAAAAAAAATACGTATAACTTACTTTTCGGTGCTTTATAAAATATCCAAATTTCAACAAAATCGGAGGTTGTCACCCGAGGGATGTTCCTTGTCAGAATACGAACCTGTTTGGGCGAGACGTCTTGCGTTTTCGATTGCGTCGTTGAAGGCGGATGATTTCTCTCCTTGGGTGACTGATTTGGATTGTTTCGGGCGGTTTGCTGTTGCTGCTGCTTCGGTTTCGAGTTTCTCGTTTTCTTTTGCGCCTGAAGGGGCACGAAGGGCGTATTCTTTTTATTTTTACCGTCCGCCGGCTTGTTGACATTGGTGCGGCTGAGAATTTCCGGATTGTTCGGCGCGACGTGGGTCGAGTTTTGGAGCGGTCTTGCCTGGCCGAGCTCGGGATTCGGTGCTTGCGGGAAGGCCGGAGGGCGTTGCATGCGCGGATTCCATTGGGGCATGTGCATCGGCGGATTGTGCATGTTGGGGAAAACCTGTGGCGAACGGGGCTGCATCATCGGCCTGACGTTGTGAGCGGATGGGGGCGGTGGTGGTGGTTGGACGTCGTTGTGCAAGGAATTCAACCACATCATCGGCGGGGCGCCCAGTATGCTCAGACCTGGCTTCATTGGCACGGTGTCCAAGCGTAGCTCCTACGTTGATCACGGAAGAGAAAGCAGCGTCAATAAAGATCGAGGCTGCGATTCGTCGTGGCCGAAAAGAGTGGACCGAGGAAGTTTGGGTTTGTTCCGGCATAAAGAACCGTTGGAAGCGGGAGTATTGGATGAGGTTGAAGTTTGCATCTTTGGAATGCAGCGGAAATTAATGATTTCGAATTCTTTTTATTTCTTTTGACAGACTTTGCCTAGAAAAATTCTGCAACCTTTTTAACCATATTAGGTGTACAAATAAGTTTTAGGACACTTCGATTTTGTATCATAACAGCTAGTCTAAATTAATTCAAAGGTCCCGCTCACTTATCATAGATGGCGCTTGATATGTAGTATCGAAACGTAAAGGAGTCATAAACATAACCTATAAATTCTGTAAATTAAACATGCAGACCGATAAGCTATTTATTAGACACTGCATTCGCTATGAATTCCATCAAGGAAAAAGTGTTAGGAAAGCGTGTGAATCGATATGTTCTGTTCTTGGAGACAACATTGTATCTAAAAGTACATGTGAGTATTGGTATAAGCGATTCAAAGAAGGTGATTTCGACGTTAGTGACCGTGAACGCACGGGGCCTCCTGTAAAGGTGGACGATCAGGAACTGCAAGCGTTGCTGGATGAAAATTCTTGTCAGACGGAGAAACAAATTTCGGAACAGCTTGGAGTAACTCAACAAACTGTTTCTTATCGTTTAAAAGCAATGGGTAAGATTCGAAAAGGAACAAAGTGGGTACCACACTTTCTGACTCAAGAAAATAAAAACAGCCGTCTTAACATTTGTGTGAGTCTTTACAACAAGCAACATAGAAAGTCTTTCTTGTGGAAAATTGTGACCGGCGATGAAAAGTGGATTTATTTTGATAATCCGAAACGCAAATATCATTGGGTTGACCCTGGCGAGCCGACAACATCCACGCCAAAGCGCAATGTTCATTGTAACAAAGTCATGCTGTGCATATGGTGGGATATGAAAAGCGTACTGTATTATGAACTTCTCAAACCTGGTCAAACAGTTACTACCGATCGCTATTGTCATCAATTGATGCACGTGAATCAAGAAATTGAGAAGAAACGTCCATTTTCTGGTAAAGGAAAACGTCCAGTAAAACTGCTCCATGACAACGCGCGGCCTCATGTGGGTAAACCGGTCAAGGATACGTTACTAGCGCTTGGATGGGAAGCTGTACCACACCCGGCGTATTCACCAGACTTAGCCCCATCCGATTATCATTTATTCCGGAAAATGCAGAACGATTTGTCTGACGTGCGATTCAAAACATTTGAAGAAGTGGAAAAATGGGTCGCTAAATTTCTCACCTCGCAAGACGAAAGTTTCTTTGCGAAAGGCATCCGCGAGTTACCTGAGAGATGGCTGAAGGTCATTCTGTGCGATGGAGATTACTTCGATGAATAACTGTGTTTTACTTCTTTTTTAATAAATCTTGAATTTTTTGAAAACTGTCCTAAAACTTATTTGTACACCTAATATTTATTAAGTCATCTACAAAAAAATGTGTAAAAAATATCTATAATCATAACAGTATGCAAGTTAAAACGAAAAATCGAACTTTCGTTGCATTCCAACTATGCAAATTTCAACGTCAGGCCGCTCGCATTGAAACTCACTGTTCGGCACTTGGTGTCCTTAGGATTTTTTTAACTATATTTTGCATTAGTACAGTCGTGCTGTATATTGGAATAGGAAAAAAATAGAAGGCTGGTTTTTTGACAGGTGATTTTGTAGGTGCCGCGGGTGCTAAATCCAAGTTTGCCTACAAATCGGGGTGTAGGGTTTTTTTAGGGGATGAAAGGGGATGGGGTGGATTAATGCCAAACTACAACCCCCACGAGGTCGGCGCCGGGAGACAAAATGTTCAGAAAAATCCGGGCTTTATTTGTGTCCACAGCGCCGAAGTCGTGGAAGTTCATTTTGGGGGTGAAAAAGTGGGGTGAAATTTTGACAAATCAGTTTTAATTCAATAATTTCTTAGGATACATTCGTACAATTTTTGTTCAAATGGGAACGTTGTAGCCCTTGAAAAGACGCGTCGATCGAGTATTTGATCATCCCTCTCTAATAATATCTTCACCCCCAAAAGAATTGTTGAAGTATACAAAAAATTGTTGATTGAATAACTCAAAAACAATCGATTTTTCGGAGATGGTTTAAATGTACGAACTGTAGAGAATAATTTTATCTATATTTTCGTTCCTATGGACCACCCTTGAATTTTGCTTTTTCGAACCCCTCTTGGGGGTTGAAAGATCAAAATAAAATTCCGGGAAAACTGTTGACCGAGAATAAAGAGATACGAGTTTAGCGCTGTGGATGTAAATGTAGCTGAGGGTTCAAGCTACAAATTCTTCCACGGCGGCGAATTCGTGCGGTCAATAGTTTTCCCAGAATTTCATTTTGAACTTTCAACCCCCGAGAGTGGTTGGAAAATCAAAATTCAAGAGTGGTCCATAGAAACGAAAATATAGAGAAAATTATTCTCTACACTTCGTACATTTGAACCATAGCCGAAAAATCGATTATTTTTCAGTTATTCAATAAACAATTTTTTTGGGTATTTTAACCTTTTTTCGGGGGGTGAAGATATTATCGGAGAGTGATAATCAAATATTTGATCGACGTGTCCCTTCAAGGGCTACAACATTCCCATTTCAACAAAAAGTCTACGATTTTTTGCTAAAGAGTTATTAAATTAAAACTCATTTGTCAAAATTTCACCCCACTTTTTCACCCCCTAAATGAACTTCCATGCCTTCGGCGTTGTGGACAAAAATAAAGCCTGTATTTTTCTGCACATTTTGTCTCAATGGCGTTGAAGTTTGCATCGTTTGAATGCAACGATTTTTTATTTCTTTACTTTTATGCTTGTGCAACGCATACCTTTTTTTGCAAACTGAGGCCCTAAATCTCTAATAAGAATACGTAAAAACTTTTCAGTGATTTTCACAGCTAAAAATTATTTTCGATAATTAGAAAGAATTTATTTTCATTGCATCCCAACGATGGAAACTTCAATGTCGTTTGTCTCACGGCGCCGACCTCGTAGGGGTTGTAGTTTGACATTAAGGCCTTAGGCCACAGTAACGGGTATAAAATCATGTGCGAATTTCACAATTTTTTTCGTATGAAAAAGTGATTCGCTCATAAGATTACACATCTATTGAGTATGAATATCAAGCTGTTGGAAAATACATATTTTTTTTCGATGTACAAAATGGCCGACTACTCGAAACTTCTCGAAACAGCTTATTTCCAATTGGCGTGACAAATAACTTCAACAATTTTCTCTCGATTTACTTGAAATTTAAAAGTTATGTTCCTAATTGCATTTCGCAGAGAAACACGTACGGAATTTCTGATTAATCGAAAACTTTTCATTTTATGAGCAGTTTATGAGCAGTTATAACGAAATTTTTCACTGAAAATTCATTTCTTAAGTTCAAATACCTACAACTTTGAATAAAACAATATTTTTTAAATTCCGTACGTACTTCTCTAGGTATTCTAATGTAGATTGACGAGAATTTTTGTTTTTTGTTCTAGGTAAAAAATTGTGGATGCTAAATGTCACGCCACGGAGCGCCTAAAAAAAAAGATAGCAAAAGAAAATATTAGTAGTCGGCTATTTTGTACATAGAAAAAAAATATATATTCGTTAGTGCAAATTTTTCATAATTTCTCATATTTTAGTCATATTTGAGATTTTCGAAGAAAAAATCATTTAAAACAGATTGAAGTACTGGTCTATTTCCCAAAAACACATTTTTTTTTACTGACTATTCATGATTTATCATTTTTTCCCGAAAATTTCTCTTTTTCCTATGACCTGAGTGAACGGCTGCGAAGATATTCGCAGAAAAGTTAAAGATGGAAATAAATGAGATCAAAGGGGGGGGGGTGTTCGGAGGGGGGCATCCCCCGAGGGATCAAATTATTATTTTTAAAGTTGCGTTAAAATATCATATAATCTCAACGTTAACGACAAGTCAAGCGCGGAAGAAAAAAATTGAAAAACTATCACACCAGAATAATAATTTCGATAATCCATGTACGTTTATTAAATAATGTATACAAAAGTAGGTGAAACAAGGGGAATAACTTTAATTTTTTCAACTTATGTAATTAAAACACCAATTTAACAAACTCTAACGATTTTTCAAAACCGCTTTTGTTGGTTTGCACCGTCTTATTTTCAGTCGTGCATGTTCGTGTGACATTGCAATTATTCAATGTTAGATTGCCGCTAGGGCCGTAATATCCGTACAACAAACTATGGGTCAGCGTTTCGTCTTGATTAAGCTGTAATTTTTTCTACAACATAAAAGTGTTTTCAGGAGAATCGCTAATCCATCCCTGTCTCGTCATTTGTTCGTGATGAATTTTCAAGCTTCAAATGACATTTAAAAGTATTTTCTTTTGTTTTTTATGCAGCTGTGGAGTTAGGCGATCGATTTTCGTACGGTGTAAAAAAGGGCTACTTAGGTCACGGAAAAGCGTGCGTAAAGTGCGGGTTTAGGTCACACTGTGCTATAAAAGATTTTATTTAATAATTGAACTATTGTACTTTTTCTATTAATAAATATAACTGATGAACAGGTGATCATGCATTGTCATTTTGTTAGTTTGCGTTACTTGATAACCGGAGGAAGTACAATTTGAGCAAACAAAAAGTAAGAATTCATTTTTTATCTATATTTTTGATTTCATATAATTTCCGAGATTTTTCCGTGATCGTAATTAAAATGATGAAATATTCGGAAAAATTCGGAAAAATTTGAAAAAATTCGGAGAAATTCGGAGAAACTCGGATGTTTGCGTAAAAATAATTGTCCGCAAAACTCCGAATTCTTCATATTTGTTCCAATTCATAGACAAAAGCGGAAAAAATCGGAGTTTTTCGGAAAAAAATTTGCACTAGGGTTTTCTAACAGCTTGATACTTATTCGTACTAAATAGATGTGTAATTAATTTTATGAGTGAATCACATATTCATACGAAAAAAAAATGGTTAAATTTGCACATGATTTTATACCCGTTACTGTGGCCTAAGCGCTTAAGGTGGAATGGCTATGTGAAGCTAGATGTATATATACGTATATTAAGTCACTTATTTATGTATTTTGTTTTTGTTTTTTCATTGTCTTTGCTCTTTCTTTTTACTGCTACTAGCTGATTATGTAACAATTTTATTATGTTAATGACAACTAGCGATCAGAAATGTGTGATGGAGGGAGGAATATGTAAAAATCCGCGAGGTTATACATGCAATAAAGCTACTACCACGACTACGACCAATAATTTCTCATATCATACACAATCGTTTCCGAATAATTTAAATATGCATTTCGAAAAATGATTGAATATGGTAGAAAAAGTTTTTTCCGATGAAAAAAGAATTCTCATATTTTGAAAAAAAAGGTATACTGATATTTAATAAATTATATTCAATGTTAAAACAATCATACCAATATCTATTAAATCATCTCAATCGTATCAATATTGATATAATATCAATTATATATATTCCTAACATGAAAGTAACATTTAGAAAATCATATTTATAAACTAAAAAAATGTAGTCTAAAAAATGTTACTGATATTAAGGAACATGTGGAAATTTTTATCGAATAAGAGGAAACTCCGAAAATGATATTAATGTGAAAAGGTTTTATCAACAAGTTATTATTAAGCAGAAAATAATTTAATGACGTGTAGTGAATTGACGTGTCTGATTATTATTATAATAGTAATGATCATAATGTTATAATAATAATAATAAATAATAAATACTCACGAATATATATAAGAGATGATAAATAATAATAATTATAACAATAATTATCATCATTATAATAGCAACAATAATAATTCATTATTGTTATTATTATTGCCTCTATCATAGATTCGAGTATTCGCCGACTCTATTTCGATAAATCGAGCGAAAGCCCGGGATTTTTCTGCACATTTTGTCTCACGGCGCCGACCTCGTACGGGTTGTAATTTGGCATTAAGCCACCCCCGTCTCCTTTCATCCCCTAAAAAAACCCTACACCTCGATTTTCAGGCAAACTTGGATTTAGCACCCGCAGCACCTACAAAATCACCCATCAAAAAACTGCCCCGGGAAAAAAAGTTCGTGCCTGAGTGGATATGTTCATATATGTTTCAGATATTGTCATATATGTTTCAGATATTGTCATATATGCTTCAGATATTGTCACATATGTTTCAGATATTGTCATACATGTGTCAGATATATTTATATCTGACATTTTACAGTATCATATATGATTAGGTCTGATCATATTTCACATCACATATGCATATAGAAGATCATATCTGATCAAATACAGTATCTGGCCTGACCATATATGAACTCATATCTGTTTATACCTGGCCAAGTACCAAAGCGAGTTGGTACCGTAAATTCGTATCTGAACATACATGATGTGATATGTGAACGCATCTGTTCGCATAAGATCATATCCGATCAAATACGGTACCAGACTCCGCTATATAGATCTCATATATGTTTTTATCTGGTCAGGTACCAAGGCGAGTTGGCAGCGTGAAACCATATCTGAACATATATAATGTGATCTATGAGCAGGCACGTTCATATAAAATTTTATCCCATCAGATACGATACCAAACATGGAAAATATACGAAGTCTTATACACTCATACCTTGTCGTGTATGCAGTTCAGTTGTTCACACATGAGAACATCTGAATATATGAAACGATATATGAGGATATGAGACGATATCCGATCAGATATGGCACCTCACCTGACTGTATTATATGTGATCATGTGAGTTGCTATAATATTAGGAGTACAACTTTGCAGTGACCGTTTTACTTAGAGAGCCACTGCGGCCGAAGTAGGGGCCCTAGCTCAATAAAAAAGTGGCGTTTTAAACTAGAGGCACTGCCAATGTAAACAATTTAAAAAAGCTAACGGATACGTGTATGCATTATAAAGTTATTAGCACTCAAACATGGCAACCTACGAGCCGAATTCTCAGCATTTGCGGGAACTGCTCCAAAGACAACAAAGGAAGGGATTTTTGCACCGGATTGTGGCTGGAGATGAAAAGTGGGTTTACTACGATAATCCTAAACGCCGAAAATCATAGGGACTGCCTGGTCATATTCCGTCATCGACGCCCAAACCGAATATTCACGGATCCAAAGTGATGCTGTGTATCTGGTGGGACCAGCTGGGCGTTGTGTACTATGAGCTGCTCAAACCATCCGAAACCATCACAGGGGAACTCTACCGACGTCAGTTGATGCGCTTGAGTAAGGCACTCAAAGAGAAACGGCCACAATTCAACGAAAGACATGACAAGGTGATACTGCAGCATGACAATGCCCGACCCCATGTTGCAAATGTCGTGAAAAAGTACTTGAAAACGCTGAAATGGGAGGTTTTATCCCACCCGCCGTACTCTCCAGACATTGCCCCTTCCGACTATCACTTGTTCCGGTCAATGGCACACGATTTGGCTGACCAGCACTTCGGTACTTACGAAGAAGTCAAAAATTGGGTCGATTCCTGGATTGCCTCCAAGGACCAAGACTTTTATCGACGCGGGATTCGAATGCTACCTGAAAAATGGGCCGAGGTCGTAGCTAGCGACGGGCAGTACTTTGATTAAAAAATATGTAGCCACTTTTTTATAATAAAGCCTTAAACTTTTGAAAAAAAAAAACGGTCACTGCTAAGTTGTACTCCACTATTATAAATTATTAATACGTCAAGTGATGACGTGTTAATAACCCTGCTCTATATATGTAAACATTTTAATATCTTCATGACTGCACTAACAATATTCGATCTGTCTCAACAGGGTAAGATTTGCTCTGATATAGTCGGAGTCATACCTGGTCCGATGGTTCATATTGGGAGTACAACTTTGCAGTGACCGTTTTTTTCAAAAGTTTAAGGCTTTATTATAAAAAAGTGGCTACATATTTTTTAATCAAAGTACTGCCCGTCGCTAGCTACGACCTCGGCTCATCTTTCAGGTAGCATTCGAATCCCGCGTCGATAAAAGTCTTGGTCCTTGGAGGCAATCCAGGAATCGATCCAATTTTTTACTTCTTCGTAAGTACCGAAGTGCTGGTCAGCCAAATCGTGTGCCATTGACCGGAACAAGTGATAGTCGGAAGGGGCAATGTCTGGAGAGTACGGCGGGTGGGATAAACCCTCCCATTTCAGCGTTTCCAAGTACTTTTTCACGACATTTGCAACATGGGGTCGGGCATTGTCATGCTGCAGTATCACCTTGTCATGTCTTTCGTTGAATTGTGGCCGTTTCTCTCTGAGTGCCTTACTGAAGCGCATCAACTGACGTCGGTAGAGTTCCCCTGTGATGGTTTCGGATGGTTTGAGCAGCTCATAGTACACAACGCCCAGCTGGTCCCACCAGATACACAGCATCACTTTGCATCCGTGAATATTCGGTTTGGGCGTCGATGACGGAATATGACCAGGCAGTCCCCATGATTTTCGGCGTTTAGGATTATCGTAGTAAACCAACTTTTCATCTCCAGTCACAATCCGGTGCAAAAATCTCTTCCTTTGTTGTCTTTGGAGCAGTTCCCGCAAATGCTGAGAATTCGGCTCGTAGGTTGCCATGTTTGAGTGCCAATAACTTTATAATGCATACACGTATCCGTTAGCTTTTTAAAATTGTTTACATTGGCAGAGCCTCTAGTTTAAAATGCCACTTTTTTTATTGAGCTAGGGCCACTACTTCGGCCGCAGTGGCTCTCTAAGTAAAACGGTCACTGCAAAGTTGTACTCCTAATATAAACTATGATTCTATCATATGGGCAGGTCTATTGTTCATAGATGTCCAGGTCTACTGGGATCCACGGTATTTTATTCTTATACGGACAGACAGATCTGGTCCAATAGGATTAGATTTGCCTGACATGATCAGATCTGGCCCAATAAAATCAGATCTGGTCCAACAAGATCAGATCTTGCCTGGGGATTGGATCTGATCAGACCTGCTGCGATATCGACGGGTCTGCTCTCAAAATTATCAAAATGGCTCTAATATGATCATACATGCTCAGATATAAGCATACATGATCTGTCATGACACTACATGAACAGATATTGCCAATTTTCTTGTCCGATCATATCTGATTCTACAGATATGATTCAGATATATTCAGATATAAACTTTTTTTCCCGGGTAGCCTTCGATTTCCTTCCGATTCCGTGCTTTTTCCGCGACAGCACGACCGTACGTCACCAAAATTTACGCAAAAAACTGGAATTGCCACTCTTGCCCCCGACACCACGGAGAGGCGCTTACCTTATAAACGACCTCGGCGGCGCTTTCCGCCGCGAGTTCCTGATGCGTGCAAAATTCACCGCAGTACGTTCTCATGTCCGGTAGTATGATCTGGGCGCAAATCATCTTTTGCGGATTGGTGATATACTTGAACCTGGGCATACCCCGTCCGGCGAGTTGCCAGTGCCTGAGGAGCCTCGCGCAGTAAGAAACGTTCTCCTGTCGACTGGCTTGTCTCGCTTGATCGAACAATTTTTGCACGAGCGGCGGTGCAGCGTTGCTCACCGAGGAAACGTTCGTCGTTGTCACGGCTGCCGGGACGTGAGTTTTCACGTTATTCGTAGCTGTCCCGCTGACCGATTGAGCCGACGTAGTTTTCGGCTTCTCATCGGAGATCCTGAGCATGGCTTTGAGAAAAGCGCTCTCATCCTGAAGGGAATCACTCGTAGCCGGAATTTTGTTAATCTCGCACGGGATCGTTGGTTTTCGGGCGATAGTGACAGGGGCGCTGGGTGTTTTGTGCAGTTCGTTCCAGAGTATCTGAAACTCGGAATTACCATCGTGTCTGGCCTTGGGATTGTTGACTTTGGTGTTCGTCGTTGGTTCGAGGTTAGGCTCGACGTTCGCGAGCTTGGATGATCCTCGGGCGGGCCTGGCGGAGTTTTGCGGCTGCTTGGTTCTCTTTGGCGCCGCCTCGAAGTTCAGGCTCGAGCGATTGTTCGGCCCGTCGTTTTTCCTCACGAACGAGGGCACGGGTATGAGGTGGGCGTTCTGGGCGCTCGAATTGGCCGACTCTTGCCTCCACGATTTAGCCGGTGTGGCCTGTTTGCCCGGAATCGTGGACGCTACGGAGCTGATGTTATGCTCGATTCTAAGCCCGTGGCTGATATTGATGAATTCGGCGGCGAGAAGCTTGTACTGTCGATTAGCGGCGCCGCCCCCGACGAATGAAATACCGCCGACGAATTCCCGATCGAAGAGCACGTCGTAGGTGTTGTCGATGGGATCATCGGCGTTTTGTATGCCGACAATGGTGCCTTTGTAGCCGAGGGGCACGGTGGAGCTCTCGCGGGTGCTGACGACGCGATCGAAGAGTTTGTGCTGGGCTTGTGGATCGGGCGATAAGTTACCGGCGTTCAAGCCCGGCCTGTAGAGAAGATGAGGCTTGACCTGCATGAGAACGGTTTTTCCGCCGGTGGACTTGACGCTCGCGAGCCTGTCGATCTCGAGACGCAAACGTTCGATGGTGTCCGGATCGAGGCCGACGGCGTTGCAGCTACGGCGTCCAACGCTGTTGTACGGCTGTTCCTTGATCCAGTCGACTACGTCGCTCAGCTTTTCCGGCCCCGACTCGAACAACTCCTCCTCCGTGTACACGTCGTTGTTGACGCGCTTCGCCAAACGCTCGAACACCTGGGGATGCTGCTCCATGTAGCTTCTTATCAGGCCTATCGACTTGGCACTGAACAACCATTGGCCGCCCGATTTCTTCGTGTAACCGGGCAACTCCTCGTTCCGCTTCGTGAACTTTAGGTTCAGGCCGATGTTGCGCTTGCCGTACTCGGCCGGCGCACTTTCGCCGCAACGGGGCGTCACGTATATCGTACCCGTCATCCGACTGAGAAAGTGATTGCTGATGCCCAAACGCTGAGCCGCTATGCCGTTCGACATCCATTGCGCCTCGAGCTCGCTGTACTGCTTTCTTATCGAGTCCAAACTCGGCTCGTTCTCGATCCTCATTGCCACCTTCACGCGACCTGTCTTCGGATTCACTCCCGGATCTATCACCTCGCCCATCGCACCGTAATGCGGATGGCCGAGCATGAATACGACGCTCTTCACCGAGAACACGTCGGCTATGCTCAGGTGCAACGTGTACGTAGGATCGTGCACGCTTATGTCCGATACCACCGCCTGATACGCGTAAGCCAGCGGCATCTTCGACCATATCTTCTCCAGGGACATTCTCCCCTGAGACGTCAGCTGGTACTGTCTGCCCACCATTGGTAACGCGTACACCAGCACGCGCGTGTCTCCAACGTTGATCCCGAAACGACCCATGTAACTGAGGATAATCAACGGTTGTACGAGGCCATCTTCGTGAGGAATTTTCTCGTCGTATGGGAATTTTAGGCGGATTTTTTGCTCGGAAACGGAATTTACGTTCGTTTTCTCGACAGTTTGTACTTTTAAGGGGAGATATACACGTAGATGGTCGAAAATATCGATATAGAAGCTATGAACATTCCAGGGAGCGTAGAGGACCTATACTATGGGCCTGGTATCGATGATTCCGTGTAAGTTGACAAATTTCATGATTTATTCATTCCCATATTTTCAAACGCGTTTTTCTCAAAACCACGTTTTACAAATCCGTACCCAATCTCGAAAACCAATGAACCGATTGCCTTGAGGTTTTTTGTGTTTATTCTATACACCATTATCTGATTTTTAGGAATGGGGGAAAAGGAAGGAAGAATGAAGAATGGGGGATTAGAGGGGACAAAATCCAGATAGTGAACGAGTTTAAATATTTAGGGTATTGGTTTACAAGCAGAAATTCAATTTGGGCACATGGTAAAAAGCTGGTCGGGAAAACGCAAAAGGCAGCAAATATGGTTCGGGGGATATGGAAGAGAGCGGGAAGACATATGATGGAAGAGAGACTCTATTGGAAACTATAGTAAAAGCAGGAGCCATGTACGGAGTAGAGATTTGGGGAATAGGGGAAATTGGGGTGTTCGAAAGAATACAGAGCGGATACTGCAAAATGGCGCTAGGAGTAAGTAAAACAACCCCGAATTATATTTGGAGAAGGGAGCTGGGTGTGCCAACAATGGCCTATTTGATAAGGGAAAGAGTGTTTAGGTACATAAGAGAGGTGCTGGGAATGGACGATTCAAGATGGCCAAAAATCTGTTTGATGGAGGAGGTAAGGGCAATTGCCAATGGAATGCCATCAAAGTGGGGGAAGAATTTGGAGAAAGTGTTAAAGGATGTGGGGATAGAGGACGTAATAACAATGATAAGAGAAAAAAGGGAAGAGGGTAAAATAGATGAAAAGATGAAAGAAGGTTTAGAATGCCTAAAAAAGAAAATTTTGGGCGAGGAGGAGGAAAGAATAGGAAAATCGTCATATAATAGCAACTACAGATATATCGTGGAAAATGACGAAAGGCCATGGAAGTATTGGGCGGAAGAGGGTGTGAAGGGTAGGGATAAAGAAATGTGGGCAAGATTAAGATGCGGAAATACATGGAGGGCGGGGAAGAAGGGAGAAAAAGACTGGAGATGCAGAATCCAGCGAGAAAGAAAATGAAATAATGGAGCACCTGCTAATATGTGAAAAGGATGGAAAATTGTAACGACGAAAGCGAAAAAGGAAGCTGAGGAGTGGGTGCAAGGAGTGGATAAGGTGGCGATAAAGGGGGAAATGATAAACATGTTGAGTGAAAAGATAAATATAGGGATATGCCAGTATTTCAGAGAAATAGAGGAACTACACTTCGCACAAAAATTTAGGGAGCAAGAAAAAAATCCAAATTTTTGGGGGATTTTCAACAGGCTGTAACTCATACAAAAATGGTCGTACAGCAAAAAAAAAAGCAAATTGTAGCTCTAAGTGTCTAGTTTTCGGATCTGAGTTTGAAAATTTTTTTTTGAAAATATTTTTCGAGTAATCATAAGAAAACCACCGAAAAAAAAATGTTCGAAATTTTTTTGGTTTTTTTTTTAATCTACGGACGTGAAATTTTTTTTTTCGACTTAACCTCTATATGGACCGGATAGCTTGTTTATTCAGCTTTAATTTAGTTTTTTAAAAATCTCGATACGAGCATTTCTCGCTGAGATATCGGTGTTTGAATGGAAAAAGATCATTTTGTCTTTGATTACCAATATCTCAGCAACCAATGATCGCACAGAAATTTTGAGGTTGGTTTCAAAAACTTGAATAAATTCTCTACAAGGATTGGCAATTGAATTTTGAAAAAAAAAATTTCTTTCAATCATTACATGAATTTGAAAAAGCGACCAAAAAAGGGCTTTTTGTGGTTTTTTGGAAAATCAAGCGCCCAATCAAAAATATTGCGGAAACCACTAATGTTAAGTGTGCCTTTTACTGTTCAATATACCCACAAAAACCCTACGAAATTTCAATTTAATCCAGCCAACCGTTTTTTTTTCCCACTTGATCGAATTTTTGAAAAAATTAAAGGAGCAAGAATTTCGCTCTGAAAATGTCATAATTTTTATCAAAAATGAAAAAAAAAAAAATTTTTTTCATTTTTCTCTCAATTCTGATTATATTATTAAAACTCGATTATTATTATTATTATTATTATACACCATTATCTAGTACTTGTCATAGGATTTTTGTTTTCCGTTACTTAGTTTTTGTTTTATAGGCAAAATAATAACTAATTTTTGGCCCAAAAATCACTATTTATGTTCAAACCTCCGCCATTTTGTCATAAATCGATATTTTGAAAATCGGCTATAAGTACTAGATTATAGTATCTAATTTAATAATCTTTTTGGTTTTTTTTTTCAGATGATTTTCGAAGAAACGCCAGTGCGTAGCGAATACGCAGATTTTTTTACGACGCTCCAAGGATCATACAATATCCTTGTATATTTTTGATATTTTTAAATAAAGAAAATTAAACATATTTTTGAATGTATATACTTTTAGGTAATTAAAACCCCAATCCGAAATTTCAAATAGTTTTCCTTGAAAGAAATCACAAGAATGACCTTTTTTCCGGCTCCCAGGTGTATATCTCCCCTTAAGAATATAAAAATCATTTATATCATTTTATCTTGGGAAAATCGATACTTGAACGCATTTTTCCTCGAAACCGTACGCAAATTACGTAACGCAATTGGGGGTCGGCCAGGCGCTACGGTCTATGGTATCCTCCCCCCCCCCCCCTACGTAAGGGGGGGGTCAAGGTTTGCGTTACGTCACGATTTTAAAACTGCCAGAAATAACAAAATTTCTGCATGTTCCAGTTTCTTTTTATTTAAACCTCGAGTGCAATTTTACCGTGGACAGCTCACAGCTTTCTATACGCAATGTCGGTTAAGGGGTAAGGCCACTGTAAATTTTTTGAAAAATCGATTTTTTTTTATTGGCTTAAAAAATAGTTTAAGTTTAAAATAAAAAATAGTTTAAGTTTCTTGAAACTTCTCGAAACTTCTTTTTTAAATTTTTTCCAATAAAAAACTATTCGCAAAACTTTAAACGCGTTTTTCTCGAAACATGGTTTTTCAAAATGGCACGCAGCATAACTCGAACAATTTTCATTTTTTTTACTTGAAATTTTAACCAGATGTGAACATTTACATTATCTTGAGAATGTCGATCGGAATTTTCAAGAACTTCATTTATTGATTTTTTATTAACAAAAAACTTGCCGTTTTTTTCGTCAAAAATCAATTTTTTTTTTCAAACGCACGCCAAATCCACAAAAATTGATACTTTTTAAAATCCGATCGACATTCTCTAGCTATAGCCCTCTAGATTAATGGTTTTTTTGTTTGTTCGAGATTCAAAAGTGCACCAGTGGTGCTGCGTGCCGCGGAGCCCTGGAAGCAAAACATGTCCCGGGAAGATAGCTGTGGAACCGCCATTTTGTTTTCTTTTTACTGTAAAAAAATTTTATAATAAAGTTTAATGTATGCCCGATAACACCATTAAAAGTTTTTTTTCGAATACCTTCAATTTCGGGAGCAAAAAATTAGTGAAAAAACCTTTTTTTTTGGGCCGTTACAGTGGCCTTACTCCTTAAGTCCAAAAATTGACGGAGTTATAGTGACTTTAATGAGAACAGGCGGCGCGACCGGTTAGTGCCCTCAGTCCCTACAGGTGGGGCATTATTTACAATAGATAAAGTACAGGCTCTTATTATTTTGTGAACTATCGTGAAGATGAAGAACCGTCACATCGCCCGCGACTAGATACTTCAATGTAAGTATCAATATTATAGAAAAAAATCGTAACTTTATATCAAGAAACACGCAACGAAAACTTTAAACGCGTTTTTCTCGAAACTAGTTCTTTCGACCTTGTCCGAGCGAGTACTTAAAAACTTGTCAACCGATTTTCAATTTTTTTAAAAGCGTTTTTGTAATCGCAGTGACCAAGGCGCGTTTTCGTATCCGCGTTTTTAACATTTGATAATTACTATTTTTAAAGACTGCTTGAATACGGAAAAAGGGCCTTGAAAATAGAAAAAAATGTACAAACTGTCGGCATTTTGTAAAAAACGAAAATAAAAAAAACGGCTACGCATAACGTGAGCTACTTTTGTATAGATATCGATAAATCGTTAACTTTTAATTTACAGATAACCTTTCATAAAGATATCGATGGGGCAATGAAGAGACATTTTTTTTTCGTCGTTGAATCAAGGCATATATCTCGGTTAATTTTCAAGATTTTCTCATAAAAATTGGTATAAAACTAGATAAATATATACTTCATAAAATGAGTATAAACCCGATCTTTTCATAAGTAGTTATGTCCATGAAAAAAAATGCAATTATTGACGACACAGCACCCGTTACGTAACGGAATGGGGGGGGGGGGGGGTTCTGGCCAAGCGTCACGGTCCCGTTACGTGGGGGGGATTGGGAAAATTTGCGTTACGTAATTTGTGTACGCCCCCAAATAAGATTTTTCAAATTTGCTGACATTGTAACCCAAAGAGCAATTATCCGATTGACTTGAAATTTGAACTGAGTACTCTTGAATATATTTACTCTACAATGACGTAGGATATTTTTGATTGGATGAAAATTGACGATTTGGCATTGAAAAAAACGACCATTTTATAGGCAAGAAAACAGACTTTTTTCATAACTACGCTATTTTGTTAGATTTTGATATTTTTCGAAAATCCTACGTCATTGTACAGGAAATACCTTCCAGTTTAACGACATTTTTTCCTTTTTCGGTTTCAGCTACTCAATCGGCCGGAATCATGTCAGCAGTGGAGAAACTTTTTTTCGGCGCCTCGGAAGGCAGCGCATAAGTCGCTTGAATCTCAATATTTTTCTATGAAAAAATTATGTAATATAGGATCTCAATATTTTTCTATGAAAACATTATGTAAAATATGTAATTATGTAAAAAAAATTATGTAATAAAATAATATGTAATAGCCAAATATATTCTCAATTTTCCGTAACATTTAATTGAGTACTTTTCTTCCAAAAAATTCCCGAAAATCACCCAAATTGTCAGCGTTCACACTGGTATAGCCCCTTAAATAAAAATTACACGCAGTCTTCGGAATTTTTTTTATCCAGATCGGACTTTAACCCGAACGAACTCATTCGAATAAGAATTTCACGCAGCCGTTGGAATTTTTCGCTCGAAAACGGATTTCGACACAAACAAGCCCAAACGAACTCATTCGTATAAAAATTTGGCGCGGTCTTCAGAATTTTCCGCTCGAAAACGTACTGTAACCGAAACAAACCCAAACTCATTCGAATAATAATTACACGGAGTTTTCGGAATTTGTTTTTCTAAAACGGAATCTAACTCAAACGAACTCATTCGAATAAAAATGTTACCGTTTTTGCAATTTTTCGCAACATTGAAAAGGCACATTGACCCAAACAAACCCAAACGAACTCACTTAAGGGACAACACCACTGTGACGGCTTCAAAAAATCGATTTTTTGAAAACCATCTAAAAAAATCTAAAATACATTTAAGATTAAGATGCCGTTGGAGCCAGGTCGAAAAAATAATTATTTTCGGAGATATTGAATATTTTGTGGAGCGGTGCAGCGCTCCGTGAAGCTCGAGGTCCCGCGCAGCTGCGCGCCTCAGGGTCGGCAGGTATACCGGGCCTTTCCCAGGCCCTGCGGGTCTTTCCCAGGTATTCTTTTGTCTCCCTTCACAAAAACCGGCTATTGTTATAAATATAGTTTCGAAAAAAAGCCATAGGTGGCGATAATTGAAAAATGTTCAAGTCGTCAATCGTCAATCGTCGATATTGCAGCTGATATCGCGGTATTATTATTCAATGATGGCCTGAGAAGCCTCATGAAAGTTTTGGAGACGTTGGGGATAACTATCGGCCCAAATTGTTTCAATTTTTGCGTTGAAACCGACGCAGCGCGGATCGAGCTGGCGGAACGCTCGTTCACAGACGCTGCAAAAGAGGCAAGAAGAGCCTCTACAAGTTCGAGAAAAGATGCCAGGGACAATGATTTGCTTCTTGAAGGCCAGCTATATGGTGCCGGGCATCGCTGATTAAAGGTAAACATTTTTTTTTCCAATTTATCGCATAAATTAACAAACCTAAAACTTTGAACGCGTTTTTCTCAAAACCACTTTTTTGAGTGCGGCACGCAGCAGAACTCGAGCAATTTTTATCCGATCGACTTCAAATTTGGACTGCATCAATAAAACTAGATTATCTAAAGAAGTACATAGGATTTTTTCGATATCTCAATAATAAAAAAAAGTTATAGCCTATTTTCGACGAGAAATTTTGCTCGAAAATCGTCCTTTAATTTCAAAAGCGTGCCTATTTTTCAAAAATCAATATTTTTTCAAATCCCTGTGTACTTCTCTTCAAAATATCATATTATTAACGAAAACACTCGGTACTTTTTTTTTTCAGATCGACTTTGAAGAGAGTTCTGCTGCGTGCCGCGAACCACTGCAGAGGCAACAGTACCTGACGCGGGAGCTTCCCCAGCGTCACCATGGGGCGTAAAAAATTTGAAATTTTTTTTTTATGTATCTTCAATAAACAACGAACAAAACAAAAAAATTTTTTTTCGAATATCTCTTTTTTTCCCACAAAAAAAAATTCTTGTAAATGGCAAAAAACAAGGGGTCGTAGTGGTGTTGTCCCTTAAATAAAAATGACGCGTAGTCTTCGGATTTTTTTGTTCTAGAACGGACTTTAACCCAAACGAGCTCACTCGAATAAGAATTTCACGCAGTCTTCGGAATTTGTCTCGAAAATTACTCGACACGAATGACCCCGTCGCGACCTGCCAGCAATTGTACCGAATACTGGAGTTTTTCAGGACAGAAATGACGAAAATGATCGATACTCGACGTACCCTTCGCTCACGGTATCGCACTGAAGTTTCCACTTGGACGTGTTGCCGGGATTGAAATACTCAATGGAAACGTTCTCGGGGTTGTAGCCCTGTTGCAAGTTTATAAGCGTTATTTTACGATCGTTGGTGGAAACTCCGACGACGAGAGCCTCGCGCATATGGGGCCATCCGACGAAGACGATTTTTCCGAGTATTTTGCCAGCGGCGTCGTGAAGATTGGGCACAACCTCGGGCTCCCGTATCGATATTATCATATTCTCGCGTCTGGAGGTTTGCTCGAAGACTCTGACCTGCGACAAAAAAGCCGTGACCGATTATGGACAATCGTACGTTGTTGGTGATGTTGGCGACTTTTGTAATACTCGACTCATGCCGACACTCATATATATTAAATCGGAACCTTTGCTTTCTCGAAGGCTGCGCTATGCTTTATGTGCTGAAAGGTTGGAAAACCAGCGAAATAAGTACTGAGTTTGACACCTTTGCACAGTCCCTTGATCAATTTGTCCCTCGGCACGTCGAGGGCCTCGCGTTCGAGCGCCAACATCCTCGCGTGACTCTTTACTCTTGGAAAATAATCGGGAGCCTCGTAGACACCGAGATCATCCTCCGTGTACGTTATCACGTACATGGGCCCGTGCTCGTTCCTCTTACGTTCCTCAGCCGTCAATTTCGCGTTGTACGGCTCCATAGCTGAACGTTCAAAATCGTCACTTTAGGCCGGGCCAGTCGTGGGCGAGTTAAGGCGGTATATATTAGGTGTACAAATAAGTTTTAGGACACTTCGATTTTGTATCATAACAGCTATTCTAAATTAATTCAAAGGTCCCGCTCACTTATCATAGATGGCGCTTGATATGTAGTATCGAAACGTAAAGGAGTCATAAATATAACCTATAAATTCTGTAAATTAAACATGCAGACCGATAAGCTATTTATTAGACACTGCATTCGCTATGAATTCCATCAAGGAAAAAGTGTTAGGAAAGCGTGTGAATCGATATGTTCTGTTCTTGGAGACAACATTGTATCTAAAACGTACATGTGAGTATTGGTATAAGCGATTCAAAGAAGGTGATTTCGACGTTAGTGACCGTGAACGCACGGGGCCTCCTGTAAAGGTGGACGATCAGGAACTGCAAGCGTTGCTGTATGAAAACTCTTGTCAGACGGAGAAACAACTTTCGGAACAGCTTGGAGTAACTCAACAAACTGTTTCTTATCGTTTAAAAGCAATGGGTAAGATTCGAAAAGGAACAAAGTGAGTACCACACTTTCTGACTCAAGAAAATAAAAACAGCCGTCTTAACATTTGTGTGAGTCTTTACAACAAGCAACATAGAAAGTCTTTCTTGTGGAAAATTGTGACCGGCGATGAAAAGTGGATTTATTTTGATAATCCGAAACGCAAATATCATTGGGTTGACCCCGGCGAGCCGACAACATCCACACCAAAGCGCAATGTTCATTGTAACAAAGTCATGCTGTGCATATGGTGGGATATGAAAAGCGTACTGTATTATGAACTTCTCAAACCTGGTCAAACAGTTACTACCGATCGCTATTGTCATCAATTGATGCAAGTGAATCAAGAAATTAAGAAGAAACGTCCATTTTCTGGTAAAGGAAAACGTCCAGTAAAACTGCTCCATGACAACGCGCGGCCTCATGTGGGTAAACCGGTCAAGGATATGTTACTAGCGCTTGGATGGGAAGCTGTACCACACCCGGCGTATTCACCAGACTTAGCCCCATCCGATTATCATTTATTCCGGAAAATGCAGAACGATTTGTCTGACGTGCGATTCAAAACATTTGAAGAAGTGGAAAAATGGGTCGCTAAATTTCTCACCTCGCAAGACGAAAGTTTCTTTGCGAAAGGCATCCGCGAGTTACCTGAGAGATGGCTGAAGGTCATTCAGTGCGATGGAGATTACTTCGATGAATAACTGTGTTTTACTTCTTTTTTAATAAATCTTGAATTTTTTTAAAACTGTCCTAAAACTTATTTGTACACCTAATACATTTAGACGGGAAGAAAATAAGCAATATTGAGGGATTTTTTTAATCAAGAAATAATTACTCTACAATTATCGAACTTTCGGTATACAGTCCGACCTCCGAATAAGAAACCAAAAGCCCCCGAGGGGAAGAGTTTTTCTTATATATCGCATACCTCCAACAGTCGCGCGCTCCGCGCTCGCTATCTCTGTCTGTCTCTCTCACTCTTTTCCGCATGCGATCCTCTCAACAAGAAACTCGCTCGAACGAGTTGCAACTTCGTATTCACATCACCCATGCAAAAATGTTTTCGACTGCGCGTGGACATTTGTTTAGCCAATTTTTGTTTCACGTTAATATACAGACTATTGAATATTATTGTGTACTACTGTATCTGAATTACTATCAACTATTATGAAATGATCGAAAATGTAAAGAAGCGTAAGAGATCAGACTGTAGTATACAAGTCGAAGAAAATATTACAGAATCTGCGCCACAAGGTGATAATTTAAACAAAGAGCTTTATGTCCATATTTTTTTATCCCATTTATATAAAAGAAGAAGTCAATATCTCTGAGGATACGTCTTCAATGGCAGAGTTCGACTCTCTCAAAAATATTCCACCGTCAGTTGAGTGCGTCGCGGATCAAAATAATACGCAACAAGACGAAAACGCTTTTCTTTACGTCTCGGAAACATTTGCTGTTTTATATGAAAATCTTTAAACGCCCTTATCTTTGTTTTTATTTTATATGAAATCTTGTCAACACGTATATGTATCTTTTTAATGAATACGAACAATTTCTAATAAACTTGTAGATTTTTTGTTATATTCACACACGCACGCCCACACATACTCACGCACGCATGCACACATCAATTTACACTACGACGTTCACTCTATTTTGCCCGAATAATCTCTCCCAGGCTGGTTTCTTAACCAGAGATTCCGCGCACAAAATTCTCGAGCTCGGAGTTCGGGTCGGAGTGGGGGAAACGCTCGAGTGAGAAACTGGGGAAAGTTTCTTATTGCCGGGTTTCTTATTCGGAGGTCGGACTGTACTTTAATGGTATATGAGGCATTCCACGTCACTTCAGCCAGTAACAAAAAAATCACAAATAATTTTGAAAAATCGAGTTACTTTATTGAAAAATATTCACCGAGTGTCGACATTTTTTAAAAATTTCTGACGTTTTTTCTCGTTGATTACCGTTTTTAAAAATATTTTTCCATTCAAATGGCTGTATCTTTGGCAGGATTTGACGTATTTGCATTCGTAAAAAACGGCAATGTGCGTCTTTTTCTAGCCTTCCAGAAAAAGATTAATTTAGCTTTTATTGAGCAAGTCGAACGTCCGTTTCAGGGCAAAATATGGAAAAATA
The DNA here is from genome assembly GCA_964007375.1 of Ophion obscuratus. NCBI lineage: Eukaryota > Metazoa > Arthropoda > Insecta > Hymenoptera > Ichneumonidae > Ophion > Ophion obscuratus. The sequence continues at coordinate 69,771,610 of OZ023313.1, read as the reverse complement.
TATTTTTTTTCAAGGAAAGACACTCGTTATTTTATTTTTTTAAATTTCCCCGAATTGTCATTTCTCGCGGGTCATTTTGTAGGTGGTGTCATACTGAATCTAATGGACTTTGATTTTTTTGTTTCGGACAAGCCGTTTCCGAGTTGTGATGGAGCTACCTAGCCCACCTAATTTTGAGACGTTACGTTAATCTATAGTTTTTGTACTTGAAAATGAATAAACATGAATAAAAATTTTCTAAATGTATTTCAAGACTATCTATCAAGCCCAACAATTTTTATATTCGTATATTTTATAAATCGTGAAAATAGCCTTTTTTCGTGGCTCCAAAGTGAAGTGGCCCCTTAAGGGGTTATGCACCTCGGGCGTTTTCGGAAAGAGATCTCGAAACTCAATTTCTCGAGAGGCTGCACGAGGTTTTGAACATTTTGTGACATTTTTTGGGCAGTTTATTTTGAGTTTTTCGGAAACAGATACTCGAAAGAAGAAGGAAGTTTTTTCATTCGGAACATTTAAAGTGCGAATTTGCGAGAAAAAAAGTATTTTCAATGTTTATTGAAAATGTTGAAGTTTTTGAAACATTTCAAACGTCTTTAATTTTCGGAAATAAATTCTCTATAGACGTTAGGGTGTTTTTTTTGTATTAAGAACATTTTTTATAAACATTTAATGCACGAAATTTGAAAGCCAATTTTTTTAACTTAAAAACATGGTAATTTCATCAAGGAATATTATAATATCATATAAGGCGTAATTATCGTTTATTGATAAATAATGTTTTTTCGATGCACGAACCTTGACTCCAAAAAGGTAAAAAATTGCGTTTTTAGGGATTTTTGCTAAACTTGAGATAACTTTACAAATAATGGATAGACGAGGGGTATTTTTGGTTTTTTTTTTCGAACTTTAAAGTATCCCAAAGAAACCCTCAAAAATTCAAACCACTGCGATTTTTTTTTTCATTATGATCCGAATAATTGAGATTGTCACTTTTGCTAAAAGTCAATTGAAGGAAAAAATTTGCATCGCTTATTCATTTTTTTAAATTGAAAATGTTTATTTTTTAAAGTCATCAATATTTTTTTCATCAAAAAACGTCAAATACCGAGAAAAAAAGATGTTTTGAGTTTATTTTTTGTTAATTTTCTTCGATATCTAACATTTTTTTATGAAAAAAATATTGATTTTTGCGAACAAAGAAAAAAGTTCAATTTCAATAAATGAACAAAAGACGCAAAATTGATCCGTTAATTGATTTTTAGTAAAAGTGACAATTTCAATAATTCTGATCACAATGAAAGAAAAATCGCATCGTTTTGAATTCTTGAGGGTTTCTTTGCGATACTTTAAGGAGGTACGGTGATGACCACGCTAGTAAACTAAGAGTCTTTTTTCGCCATAATACCGCTACGTTTTAGACATATGTGTGTGGCCTATATTTCGAGAAATATTTTTTAAGTATTGAATTTCAAGCTACTTATTATTTTTATAATATGAAAACAAACGTAATAATCTACTACTCGACTTCAGTAGTACGCCATATCTTTGACGTTTAGCATCGTTGCATTTTCGATAGCTGTCATCGGTCCCACGCGCTCGGCTTATTATTTTTGGTAGCCGGTAAACATGGAGAATGAAAATAAGTACTGTAGAAGTTTATCAAGAGAGTAACAGGATTGTACCTGAAGTCCAGTTTAGAGACAAAGGTAGATTCTGTCGGACAAGAATTAGAGAGTGAAAAGATGATATTGCGAATGCAAATGAAAAACGTCGCGTTGACGTTAACCTCAATATCCAATGTTCAATCTGTCCGAAGTCAAAATATATTTCATCGATTGTTATGTTATTTTTCCCTTTCCTAATTTTCACAATATTTGCAGATATAAAAACGAACGTTCATTTTATATGACGGTTTTTCCATGCTGACTTTACATATAAATGCGTTGTATGCATGTCGCCAGAAAGATTGAGATGCCTTAGCTATACATAAAAGAACTTTGAGTAAATATCGACGAAAGGCCTTTTATAATCGATTAAAAAACGTACGGCTTCACACAACCATATTTTTAATTCGCGTTGAAAATATCCGATAGAAGAATCAAATTTGCGCGGGTATCCGGCGTTGCCACACTTCGAGCAAGATGGCTGCGGTTACGTCACGAGACGTCTCTCTCGCCGAATACTTCGGTTTTTCGCGACTTTATTTCTAAATTTATTGCTTATTTCTGCGGTGAGCTTTCCAATTCAAGTTGCCTTATTGATCACAACGAACCAACGAACGCAACCGTCAGTTTTTTTTACGCGTGTCTTGGCTCCAAGTAGCACAAAAAAATCAATATATGAGAGGACAGGCACATTTTGTCGTCTACGGGTGACTAATTGACCAACTTTAACAATTAATAACTCGGAAACTGTACGGTAAATCTCGCGGAAACTCCGCATACGCATGAACGAAGCTCTCGACAATGTTATTAAAAAAAATCGGGCTTTTATCTTGGACTCGCTCTAATCACCGTACCTCCTTAAGGTTAGAAAAATAACCAAAAACATCCTTGGTCTATGCATTATTCGTGAAGTTATCTCAAGTTTAGCAAAAAAAAGCCCTAAAAACGCAATTTTTTACTTTTTGGAATCAAGTTTCTTGAATCGAAAAAAAAATGTTTATCAAAAAACAATAATTACGCTTTATAGAGGATACTTTGAAGTTTTCAAAACCCTCCTTCCATTTTCTATACGATTATTAGTTCCCGAGTAATGAATTATCAAAGTAAAAAATGTCATCTTAGCTTTGAACGGCAATAACTCGTCTAAAAATCGTCGTACAAAGCTCATGAACCGCTCAAACTCAAGAGGAATAATCAAACTAAAATTGTTTTAAGGGCGGGGTAAAGTATTTAAATTTTTTTTATTTTAAAATTTTTTTTAAATGAATGCATAATATATCAAGAATATTGTGTTAAAATTTCAAGTCGATCGGAGTAAAATTGACGAAGTTATGAGTATTTGAGCGTCTATTGCTCCATGCCGTTCTCTTCTCTTCTGCGTTTTTCAAACCGTTTTTCTGAGACTTGTCATATTTGAAGTCCGTTTGCACGATAACTCAAAATCTACTGGACCAATCGCTTTGAAATTTTGCACAGTACTTCTTCACATAATTCACCAGGTATTGTCGAGAGCTTTTTTTTTTTTTTTTTTTTAATAATTACTAATTTTACAACAACAAATTAGCCGATTTTTTTAGCGAAAATCGGGTTTTTGGCTCCCAAGTGCTACGAAAAATCGAAAAATCGAAAAAAAAAAAAAAAATCCTCCCGTCATTACCTCGAGAAACATCTCCTTTAACAAATGCATTTTGATTTTTTTGTTTCAAATGATTCTGTTGCGAATTATGGTGCACACCGCAAACCAACTTTTTTTCGAGGCGCCTCCGGGGTTTAATTTTCACTCGCTCAATTTTGAATATTTTGCAATGCAAATTTAGGAGAATGTTGTTCAAATGTTACTTTATTATATGTAAATTTTTCAATAAACGAACACTATTCGTTACGCCAAAAAAAAATCTTAAAAACATGCCTTTTTTTCACCGAATTAACTTTACCCCGCGGTTAAGGTAAAATTGATTTTAAAAAATTGTTCAAGCCCGTGGACCTTCCGAAAGGCAAGCAAAAATGTCGACATGTTTTTTTTCCCCTCGATCTCTTGAAGCTTACTCAGAAACGGTCAACGATGAAAATATTTGACCTCCGGATCTCAAAACTAACGATTTCAAACGTGAATTAGCTTTTTTTATCGGTCTACGATCATTTTTCGCCAAGTTGTAATCATTTGAAAATGCCCTAAAAATTAAAAAAATTGTTTGTATCCTTTAATTTTGGACACATACAGACTTTAAAATTTTTTACACGAAAATGAGATACATTTTTTTAATCATGTAATTAAAGTACCAATAAATAATATAAGCCCCCATCCCCCGGGAGGTAAGTAACCCCTTAATGATATCACGAATCAATACTCCGTGAACACGAGACGTACGTACCATCCAGCAGGTTTTTTTCATCGATGAAAGGGATCAGCACCACGGCTTCCCACTCCTGTTTTTTTTCGTTGAGATCGGTCTTGAAGTCCTCCGGATAGTAATCGATTATCGGTGACTCCTTCTCGGTCAGGAGGCCCTGATAAGCCTCGGGCAACAGGGACCTGCTCGCGGCGGGCAGTACCGCCAACAATTGTTGAAACGGCAAAAACGGAGTGGCCAGTTCGAACTCAATCTTGAAATCCTTGAAGTTTTTAACGTCGGATATGTAAGGGGCGTAGTGGTGCGGATAGAACCAAGACCAACTACAGCAACCGTTGTAATAATAATTCAAGTTCCATTGTATTGCCGTCACGTAGGCCTCTGCTTGAGATCGTAGAACTTCGCTAAGAGCAACAACAAAAAAACGATAATCGCAGTTTCCATTGAGGGAGGACTGCTTGGAGGAGGCTTCGAAAGACCGCCACCAAGATCTCTCTTATATATATATATATATATATATATATATATATATATATATATATATATATATATATATAAGGGTGGTTAAAAAATCGATTATTTTCTCAACGGAAAATCGAAGTATGTTAAGGGAGACTTTGTCCTTGAAATTTTCAAAAAATTCAAGCGGCTCAACATGAGCAGCTAGAAGAAGAGGAGGGATGCCTCTATGGACCAGGCATTGCCGATTAGCAGTAATTATAAACACATTACAAAACTTTAAACGCGTTTTTCTCGAAAAAACGTTTTTAAAAATGGCTGACATTCTCCTGACCGCTGTAATTAACATATCGACCTGAAATTTGGAGAGCATACTCAGAAAATATGTCTTCACGGAATGACGGATCGTTTTTTCGATAGATACATTTTTGCATTTATTATTTATCTTTTTATGCGAAAAAAAAAACGTGAAAATTCGATTTTTTTTAAATTGCCGCCATTTTCCGAAATTTGTACTAAACGAAAAACCCATCCGTCATTCCATGACCAAAGGGTCACAGATTGATAATATGCTTTGAATTTGTGTTCCAGATCAACAAAGAGGGGGCAGTGATGTCAGCCGTTTACCTCCCGCGATTTAAGGGGTAAGGCCACTGTAAATTTTTTGAAAAATCGATTTTTTTTTATTGGCTTAAAAAATAGTTTAAACCCTCTAGTGTAAAAATAGTTTAAATCCTTTTAACTTCTTTTTTTAATTTTTTCCAATAAAAAACTATTCGCAAAACTTTAAACGCGTTTTTCTCGAAACATGGTTTTTCAAAATGGCACGCAGCATAACTCGAACAATTTTCATTTTTTTTACTTGAAATTTTAACCAGATGTGAACATTTACATTATCTTGAGAATGTCGATCGGAATTTTCAAGAACTTTATTTATTGATTTTTTATTAACAAAAAACTTGCCGTTTTTTTCGTCAAAAGTCAATTTTTTTTTTCAAACGCACGCCAAATCCACAAAAATTGATACTTTTTAAAATCCGATCGACATTCTCTAGCTATAGCCCTCTAGATTAATGGTTTTTTTTTTGTTCTAGATTCAAAAGTGCACCAGTGGTGCTGCGTGCCGCGGAGCCCTGGAAGCAAAACATGTCCCGGAAAGATAGCTGTGGAACCGCCATTTTGTTTTTTTTTACTGTAAAAAAATTTTATAATAAAGTTTAATGTATGCCCGATAACACCATTAAAAGTTTTTTTTCAAATACCTTCAATTTCGGGAGCAAAAAATTAGTGAAAAAACCTTTTTTTTTGGGCCGTTACAGTGGCCTTACCCCTTAAGGACCTGTTTTCGCGGAGCTGCGAAGGCCGCCATTTGTTTTTTATTTTTTTATTTTTTTTAACGTTCTGTATATCATGAATAAAAGCAAGAAAAAAACCGCACTCAAAAAGCTTTACTCGTTTCCTTTAAAAAAAATAAAATGTAAACACCTGAAATATGGCACTCCAAGGACAAAGTCTCCCTTAAGAAAAAGAAAGTTTTGCAAAATTTGAGGGTTCTAAACAATTTTTTAGTTACTACTCAAACGCCTTTTTCATGTTTTTTTTTTTCATGATTATCGGAGTATTAATTTTTTTTTAATCTCGATGCAGGAAACGTTAATGCGTGATCCAATGTAAGTCTTGATTTAATTTTTTCTCCAACAATACACAATTTTTATGTAAATTTTTTTTTTTACCATAAATAATTTGTATTTGCAGATTAAGAATCAATATGTGGAATCAATATATATCAACAGATTAAGAATCAATATACGGTTGTGAAAATTATATCAACCACTTGACGAACAAGAACACGGTGTTTACATCACTGAACGTCTAACCGAGTATGCGTTGTTTTTTTGGAGTAATATGTTGTTTTGGCGTAAGAAAACAAAGTCACACGGATTCGAGAGTTACAAATCGCGGCGCTGTTGACGCTACTGCACCTTTGTTTCTCCGACTGTCCGTGAGTTCTTTTCGCGATTCATTTGACTGTTTCCAGTAGTTGCTGTATCGACGTACGTCGCAGTACACGTAAAAATAAAAATGTAAAAAATTTTATTCGAACGATTTGAGCTCCCGTGCAGTTTTTTGGACTTGAATCCTTCACTTTGGGACTTTAATCAGGATTATAATACATGCTTGATTACTTTAAAAAATATGCAAGTTGTGAACGATATAGCTGAGCGAGCCGTTTCTTTGATGAAAGATTTCAACGGTTTGATTACGAAAAACGAAGACCAACAACAATATCTGTCGCAAGTTGTGAGCGAGCACAGAAAAATCCATTCTCTTTGCGAGAAGGAAAATTATTATTCGGCTCGATCTTCGGAGTAATTACGTAAGTTTTTCAACAATCGCATACTGTGAACCAGAATACATATTTTTTTAAACATCGTTTGGAATTATCAGTTTTCTTAAAACTACTCGAAATGAAAACGACATGTTTATGTTAACTTAGAAAATGCTACAGAGCATAAAAAGTTTTGAGAAAATTATGTTATTATGATGTCTATTGGCGGGGAAAAAAAAATTGACGAAAAATCGAAAGAAAATAAAATTAAAAGTCGTTTGAGCACTACGGAAAAAATGTTTAGACCTCGCAAATTTTGTATGAATTACTTTTTCATAACGTAGTAACATTTTCCGTTGAGTACCGGGAAAAAAATTAATATATTTTTTTAACCACCTATATATATATATATATATATATATATATATATATATATATATATATATATATATATATATATATATATATATATATAAATATACACACACACGAGGGTGGGGTGAAAAGTTTCCGGCCTGACCAAGAGATGGTGCCACTAGGTCTAGTTTTGGCGCGGCGTCCTACGGTACCATTCCTACCGAGCTTGTATGTACAGTTTCAGCCCAATCGCTACGTTAGTTTGCGTTTGAGAGCACATTGCGCGAGACGCTTCTGTTGTTTTCGTAAAAATGGAAAAATTGGAAAAACGTGCTGTCATCAAATACTTCCATTTGAAAGGTTTTACACCAAAACAAATAAAAGAAGAGATGAATTCAGCACTAGGAGACTCCTCCCCATCATATTCAACTATTAAGCAGTGGGTTTCTGAATTTAAAATGGGTCGTGTGAGCACCTCTGACGAGCCTCGCTCAGGACGGCCCGTTGAAGTCACAACTTCAGAGATTATTGAAAAAATCCATAAAATAGTGTTGGAAGACCGCAGGTTGAAAGTCCATGAGATAGCTGAGACCTGTAGGATGTCAGCTGAACGTGTGCGAAATATTTTGCACAACCATTTGAACATGGAAAAGCTGTGTGGAAGGTGGGTGCCGCGTTTGCTAACGCTCGACCAAAAACTGCTTCGAAAAACCATTTCTACCGACAATTTGGCGCTGTATAGGCGTAATCCAAACGAATTTTTGCGTCGATTCAAAACTGTTGATGAGACATGGGTCCACCACTACACTCCTGAAAATAAAGAACAGTCAAAACAGTGGGTTGGAAAAGGGGAACCAACCCCAAAGAAGGCAAAAACAATTTTATCGGCAAACAAGGTTATGGCTACTGTTTTTTTGGGATGCGAGAGGAATTATATACATTGATTACCTTGAAAAGGGTAAGACTATCACTGGTCAATACTACGCAGAGTTATTGCAACGTTTGAAGCACGAGGTGCAAATTAAACGACCTCATTTGGCGAAGAAAAAAGTTTTGTTTCATCACGATAACGCACCAGCGCATTCGTCGATTGTTGCCATGTCCAAAATCCACTAATTGAAGTTTGAATTGATGCCGCATCCTCCCTACTCTCCAGACTTAGCCCCCAGCGACTATTGCCTGTTTCCTAACCTCAAAAAATGGCTTGGCGGAAAAAGATTTAAGAGCAACGAAGAAGTTATCGAAGCTGTAAATCAGTATTTTGAGGAGCTTGACGAATCTACGTTTAAAACTGGTATAACTAAATTAGAACACCGTTATGAGAAATGTATCAGTGTTGATGGAGATTATGTTGAAAAATAAAGCAAAAAGATTTTTTAAAACATCGTTTTTCTTGGTCAGGCCGGAAACTTTTCACCCCACCCTCGTATATATATATATATATATATATATATATATATATATATATATATATATATATATATGTATGTATATATAGTAGGTCTTTCTATATACGTACGCGTCGACGTTCTCGTAATCGAACTTGTTCATGTAATAGTCACGTTTGTGTTGGAGAAATTCCATGTTGTAAGTGTCAGTATCAGAATCCCCGTCGAGGGAGTCTTCCTCGTCGGAATGTCCGATCAACTGCGGCACAAACGAATATTATAGCCTCGCGTGATCCTCAACGAGGCTCGAAACACAATAGCGAACAATCCGAGATGTAAATTCTCGTCGTACCATATCATCGGTGTACTGTATGAGAGCGTCCAGAGCTTTGCTCGACGATTTTTTGGGCGACTCCAAGCTCTCCGGTGAGCCCTCCGACTTGTTCCTGTAGCTCGTTCTCTCGTTCTCGTTCGGTCGCCGGCCCGTCTTCGCCTCGAAGTACTTCAGATCCGCCGAATGTTCGGCGAACCGTTCGGTGTCGATGACCGAAAGTTTCTCCATAAATTTTTCGAACCTGTCCAGCATCAGTGTGCCCGCCTCGTTTATGTATCCTGAATGAGGAGGGAAGAAAGACAAGATTGGATTCGTTGGTGAATCGATGAATGAGAGACGAAGATACGGAGGGAGTTTGAAAGATGATCGAAAGAGCTATAGAAATGAATATCCAAAAGGGTATACCTCGAAATAAAGAATTGCAATTTCGATATGTAATCATCGTCGCACTGAAGAGATAATAAAGGGGCTATACCAGTGTGACACTTTTAAAGAATCGATTTTTTTCTGCCTTTTTCGACAGTTCATACTTTCAAGAATATCCTGTAAAAATTACAAGGCCGTATCTCTAATCGTTTTATCTTGCAAAAATCGATAGTTCAATCTTTAAACGCGTTTTTCTCGAAATGAGATTTTTCAAATTTGCTGACATTGTTACTCAAAAAGCAATTAGTAATCTTGAATGTATTTACTCCACAATGACGTAGGACATTTTTGATTGCATGAAAATGTGTGTTCGCCGTAGGCCTCCTCAAGTAACCGAGGTGCTTCAGATGCTGTTTTTTGACGTGATAACGTCTTATAATTCGATGGAGCCGGCTGCACGCACGAAAAAGCATGACTCATCGCCGTTACCTCGCTCTGAGGCGTTCCATTTAAGGCTTGAAGTGTAAGCGGGAGCGCGGAACGAGCGACAAAGAGGTACAATCGGCCTCCGCGTTCGGCAGCGTTCGGCAGCGTTCGACATTTGTCTCTCTCCTACTTGAGTGATGGCCTCTGTACACTGCGAGCGACGAGCGACGAGCGATCAGCGATATCCAATGGCAACGTCACTCTCATAGAGCATTTCCGTCATACTCGAGCTCTCATTGGATATCGCTCATCGCTTGTCGCCCATCGCGCGCAGTGTGCAGAAGCCATGAGCGATGCGTCCGCGTGGACAGCTGCTATACAATAATACATGTACATGTTTTCGTCAAGTATGAAGTGCAGTGAAAAGTGAATGTGGTGTGAATTGTTTATAGCAACGATAATTGCGGCGATAAAGGTAATGATTCTTTCGATATTAAATATATGTTCAGTGATATATTGTCGAATATTCGTGCTTTCATCATTAAAATAAATAGCATCGGTCCGCTAGTGCAGCGATTGTAGGTTATGCTATAATTGACAAAACTATAACAATAAGTTAACAGAACTATTTCACGATGAGTAAAAATCAATTGCTTTACTATTCGATCGAAATAATTATCGAGCGTAGCTATGATTTCAAAAAATTAAAACATAAATGTTAAATCTTCCACATATCATAACAACGTGTCTGAAATGACAGGTTGGACCAGCCAGCCGTCAAAGGGAACAATTTTCTCCTATATCAAACACATTGCGGCGGGCTTTTTAAAAGCTAGAGTTACAAAAATTTTAATGATGTTTCCAATTTTTTAATTTTAAATTTAAGCTTTATGAACAATAATTTAATCACAGTTTATTCTTATAATAAATTATTCAAAATTATTACTTTTTTACAACAAATTACAATTAAATTTGCAAAAATAATTAAGTAACTAATTGAACAACAACTTTTATTCAGTTCACTTGCTGAAAGAAATAATGTCAATACAAAATTTATTATTATAAAATAATAAAATCAAAAATTAAATTTTAACAGTCGAGTAGAAATTTAAACAATAAATTTTATTCAAGTATTTTGTAAATTTAAAATGATTTTCTGAACGAAGAATTTTATGAAAAAATAAAAGTTGTAAAACAATTGCTCAAACACATTCATACTTGTAAAAAATATGTACATTGTAAAAAAAAATAAATAAAAATTGACATAATTGTATTTATGCGTACAAATAAATGTAACTTGATCAATTCAATTGTGATTTCCATTTACCTCCTTTTCTATATCCATACAAAATATCTATCAAACAAACAAAATTAAAATTTTCTTTTGAAAAATGAAACCATTCCATCAGTATTTTCTTATGACGTTGTCACGTTCAACTATCGTCAGTAAACCGACTTTACAGGCAACCGATTTTTTTTTAGGTTGAAGCAGAAAAGCAATGCTTCCCGCAAATGCTGTTTATTTGGCACAAACTTTGACATTTTCGAGGTTAGAAAAAAGGTCGTTGTGTTGCGATATTCGTTTATATTACGGCTGGGTATTCTTAACAGATGTCCAAGCTACAAAGGCACCCAATTTCAGACCTGTATGCCGACTACGTGTGTCGCTAGCGCCATCCATGTGCGAAACCCGGGAACTTAGTTGATAACTACGCAATTTTGTTAGATTTTGATATTTTCATAATCCTACGTCATTGTACAGGAAGTACCTTCCAGTTTAACATTTTTTCCTTTTTCAGTTTCAGCTACTCAATCGGCCGGAATCATGTCGGCGGAGGAACTTTTTTTTTTGGGCGCCTCCGAAGGCAGCGCATAAGTCGCTTGGATCTCAATATTTTCATCACAATAATATTTAATATCATTAGCCAAATATATTCTTAATTTTCCGAAACATTCAAGCGAGTACTTTTCTTCCAATTTTTTTTCGAAAATCACCCAAATTTCGAGCGCTTACGCTGGCATAACCCCTTAAGGAGCTAATTTCCAAGAATGATAAATTTTGGGATGCTTTCGGGTAGCCCTAGAGAAATAATTTATAAAAGTAAATAGTGTCCTTTCTATTTAGTTTTACCAAATGAAACAAATCGTTACTAAATAAAGGAGTCTTTCAGTCTGGGCGACGTACCGTCCAAGGTGGGCAAAACTTCCATGTACGACTGGTAAAGCAACGAGAGCGCGTCGTTCTCGATGTGAAGGTTCGGCAGATTCGGTATGAAATCATTGCCAACGAGGAATCCCATCAATATCCAATCGTCGATTATCTTCTCGATGTCGAAGGGGAACTTGAGTTTGTCCCGAATCGGAGAGAACTCGTGCTCCATGTACTCCCGCAGAAGGGACACGTGCAACAGGCAAAATCTCGTCTTCTCCGGTGAAAAGTTTTTATTCCTTTGCTTGCCGTATTTGACTTCCTCGCGTAACACGGCGAAGTGGGGCTCGTGCGTGGCCAAGCTCAGAATTATGAGGTCGGCGTCGAGGCCGTAGAGGCAGTGTCTCGTGTTGGGGTCGTGGTCCGGCTGTGACTTTGCGTATCTTATGTAGTCCATTATTTTGTGCTCTCCCTCGCCTGGTACCTGGAACGTGAAACGCCGGTCAAAGTGGAACATACGCTTCAAAATTCTAACATAGGGGCCGTCCATATATTACGTCATTCTAAATTGGGGGGGGGGGGGGGAGGTTCGTCTGCGGATGACGATAAATGATGGATGAGGGGGGAGGGGGGGGGGGCGTTTCGAAATTGACGTCATTCTTGTGATACCAGTTACTACAAAATGTACAATAGTATATTGTACAACTAGAGTGGTTTCCCCGCATGAGTGATGAAAAATATTTTGCAAGTACCTAATGGTATTAATTATTGAACTCATTATTTATTTATTTATTACATAAGGTTTGTCTACATTATATTCGAGAACTTCAAATAACAGCGTACCTATGAAAATAGTTCGATCGAGCCAAAATGAATATGGGGAGGATACGGAGATATTACCCGTGATCCAGGATTTGCAAGAATGGGTGAAAACTCCGTGGGAGCTATCCAAAGAAAACTAAAGAATAGGGAAGAATAATATTATTATATTAATGAAAATTGCCAAAGTACAAAATAATAAAAGATGATTCTATAAGAAAATGTGGGAGCTATCCAAAGAAAACTAAAGAATAGGGAAGAATAATATTATTATATTAATAAACATTGCCAAAGTACAAAATAATAAAAGATGATTCTATAACAAAATGTTTTAATGTTACCCAATTTTTCTCAAATCCGCAAATGTTTTAATTTTGCCAAACTGGTAATGACGTCAGTTTTGCGAGGGGGGGGGGTCATTAGGAAATGACGATAGGATGATTGTAGGGCGGGGGGGGGGGGGGGGTCGAAAATCAGCAAAAATCGATGACGTAATATATGGACGGCCCCATAGGATTTTCGCATAGCTTTAAGGCCGTATATACGCGAAAAATTTCCAAATTTTTGATTTTTAAAAAAAATTTGATTTCATTAGCCTGAACGGTTAGAAATATTTTTGGCTTTGCAGAATTGAAAAATTCTGTACAGAATATGTTGTAAAAATTTTTAAACATATTCTTAGTATCATTACCTATCGTGTGAACCACAGAAACAAACATTTCAACGACACAAAAAAATATGAAAAATAAAATACCGACAGAAAAATGAGTAAAAAAATGTTAAGTTTCGAATTTTTATTATAATAATTTTTTTTTCAATAATATCGTTGGTTCACACTGAAGATACATTTATTATGCAATTATAAACATGTTCATTTTTTTCAGACACCCACATCAATGGCGAGAAATTTCACCATCAACGCGCGCGCGCAAAAAAAAATACAATGCTTTATTATGTTATATTTCCGCCATTTGTTAATATTTGTGACTTTTTTTTACATATACTTGGCCATTTTAATTTTGTTTAACCGCGTCTAGAAAAGTCCCTTCGAAAATTAGCGAAATCGCGTATATAAGGCCTTAAGGGGTTATATACGACATTTTCGAAAAGTCATTTTAAAAAATTCGTAATGTACATATATTTAAGTACACAAACAGAAAATTTCTTGTCAATCCGGCGAATATTCTCGATGTTACACGCACATTTGTGATGGACGTGTGAGCGTTCGAAAGTGCTTTTGAAACTTTAAACGCGTTTAGGTCAAATTTTAACACAATCCTTTCAAGTATATTTTTCAGTAATTAAGCGAAGGTTTTTTCTCACCGATAATTTTTTTCCATTTTATAAACAATTTAAGGCCTAAATTTTTGTGAAAAATCGATTTTTTTTTTTGAGAAGCCGCCATTTTGTCAAAAAATATTCTTTCGCTTATACCTTGGATCAATTACAAGATTATCCATTTTAAGGGGTAAGGCCACTGTAAATTTTTTGAAAAATCGATTTTTTTTTATTGGCTTAAAAAATAGTTTAAACCCTCTAGAATAAGAAAAAAAAGGTCCTGTGCTTCTTCTTTTTTTAATTTTTTCCAATAAAAAACTATTCGCAAAACTTTAAACGCGTTTTTCTCGAAACATGGTTTTTCAAAATGGCACGCAGCATAACTCGAACAATTTTCATTTTTTTTACTTGAAATTTTAACCAGATGTGAACATTTACATTATCTTGAGAATGTCGATCGGAATTTTCAAGAACTTTATTTATTGATTTTTTATTAACAAAAAACTTGCCGTTTTTTTCGTCAAAAATCAATTTTTTTTTTCAAACGCACGCCAAATCCACAAAAATTGATACTTTTTAAAATCCGATCGACATTCTCTAGCTATAGCCCTCTAGATTAATGGTTTTTTTTTTTGTTCTAGATTCAAAAGTGCACCAGTGGTGCTGCGTGCCGCGGAGCCCTGGAAGCAAAACATGTCCCGGGAAGATAGCTGTGGAACCGCCATTTTGTTTTTTTTTACTGTAAAAAAATTTTATAATAAAGTTTAATGTATGCCCGATAACACCATTAAAAGTTTTTTTTCAAATACCTTCAATTTCGGGAGCAAAAAATTAGTGAAAAAACCTTTTTTTTTGGGCCGTTACAGCGGCCTTACCCCTTAATAACGAAATATTTTTGGTTTTTTCATCTTAGATGAACCAGTCCAGAGATATCGTGCTCACCGCAAGACGCCTTTTTTAGCGGTGCTCCCGGAGATCAGCTATAGTAGCTTTCAAAATAATTATTTTTACAAATAAAAAATGTTAAAATACAGTTAAAACGAATAATACAAATTTTTACGTTAATAGATTTGAAGGTCTTCTCAAGAAAAATTCTTTAAAAAATCGATCTTTTTGGGCCTCTTGACTGTATATAACCCCTCAACTTAAGGTTGCAAGAAAGATTTTATTTTTAAAAAAGAAAAAATTGACCAAGTTATGATTTACCCTTTTTCTTGTTTTACGAAAAATCGTAAGCGATAGTTCAAAATCTCGTCGTCCGATTTACTTTAAATTCGGACAGAGCGTAGTTCGTAACATTTTATACCGTGTGACCGTGTGCTTTTTTTTAGACGTCTATCAATTTGTTAATAACAAATAACAAATGTTTCTTTCCGTCGAAAATCGAACTTTTTTTCTACAGCTTACCATTTTTCTAATTTTCAAAATTTCAATAAAGTATTCGGTCGTACGAAAGTTTTATCATACTAAGAGTCCATTTAAAAATAGTATATTACGATATGAGCCTAGTTGCCAGACACCTATGAGAGATTCTCCGTCAATTCAGCCACTTTTTTCGACCATCTCAGATCTGCCCCATAATTGGTTATATCAAAGTACTACTAAAAAACATTCTATGTGATTTTTTTCAGATTTTTTAATTAAACATTTTAGAAAATTCCGTTTTTTTTTCCAAATGAATATATCTCGTAAACTAGAAGTAACTGAAAAAAAATGTCTGTACATAAAAGTTGTAGTTTTGTGTTAGCTTTCGAGCGGACGACTTGAAATAATTTTTACGTTCCGGTAACGCTGATTTTTTACCAAAAAAGGGGGGAATTATTTTTTCATTGCAAAAAATCCGTTTTTTTTTCGGCTGAAAAAATTACAGTCTTCCAGTATGTCTGACGATATCGCAAAAAAATCGCCAGAGGGGCATGGATCGAGGTTCCGGTATGAAAAAATTAATCTGCGTGGTTTCATTTTTTTACCCCAGAACCTCAATCCGTGCCACTCTGGCGATTTTTTTGCGACATCGTCAGACATACCGGAAGACTCTGTAATTTTTTCAGCCAAAAAAAAATGGTCGGTTTTGAATAAAAAAATTATTTCCCCCTTTTTTGGGTAAAAATCAGCGTTACCGGAACGTAAAAATTATTTCAAGTCGTCCACTCGAAAGTTAACACAAAACTACAACTTTTGTGTACAGACATTTTCTTTCAGTTACTTCTAGTTTCGGAGCTATATTCATTTTTTTAAAAACGGCATTTTCTAAAATGTTGAATTAAAAAGTCTGAAAACATTCACATAGAATGCCTTTTAGTAGTGCTTTGATATAACTAATTACGGGGCAGATCTGAGATGGTTAAAAAAATGGCTGAATCGACGGAGAATCCCTCCTATAAGGATTAGCCATGCAGCAGCTGCGACACACATTAACGAAGAAAAAACTCCGAATTGGCAAGAGTATTTATCAATCGTGTATAAGATCCCGACCTCATCATCCCGATACTCTCATCACAGAAAAATATTTATAATCAACCTGTCTTTCTAGACGTAATCTTAGGCAGACTCGTTCGAAAAATTATAAAATTATTCTCCAAACCGACCGACACGAGTAACGAACAATTTTCACGATTTTTAACGAAACAAATCGCTTTTCATTGATATTTCGCTGACAAGGGGACAGTACGGCAGTCGGATTTTTGTAATTTTTCGTACTCATGGTACGCGAAGTTCAGAGCTCGAATATTAATATCCCAAAGCAGTTCGACGCCATATTCAGAAATTTTCGAGAAAATTGACTTTGAAGTTTTCGAGCGCACTCTTATCCCACAAAGATGCAACGATATTCGAACCGGGCTCGTGGCGTACCCGGTAGCGCTCGAGTCTAGTAATCGCGGGGTCGCTGGTTCGAGTCTCACTTCGATTTTTTTTTTAATTCGCATACCTCCGTCATTTGAATATCCCGATAAATTTTTGTTGTATATAATCACATATTATTATATATAATTAATATAATATATCTATATATGTTTATATATTGACAAAATCCATATATAGTTATTTATGTACAAAATTCATTATAGTTATACATAATTATATATTTTCTCATATATGATCATATATTATTTATATATAACAATAGGTGATTATTTATAAAAAAATAAATAAATAATCCCGGGATAAAAATCATAAAATCTATGCTAATTCACATATATGTAATTATAATTGTCAATGATAAATGCAAGTCTTATTTTGCACGGAGCAGGTAATTCCACCAAAATGCACTCCATTAGTGCAACCTTGTGACGTGTATTTTTACCGCCAAGTAAAAAAATTTCATAAAGCGTCTGCAGAACTGCGCCTATCTGATTGAACAAGGACGTGAAATTAATGATAGAGAAGATTGCATAAAAATTCATTCTATTGTTCATCATCAGTTGTCTTCTCCGGTCTTCAATAACATGATCAGATATACGTGGTTTGCTTCGAAACTTTGCAATCAAAGAGAAATCTTCATGAACGTGAATGAAGTTTGTTTTCCGATCGATGTATTGAAAAAAAAATTGCGAATGTAACAATGCAGCGTTTGTACGGTGTGCGAGATGCCGTGAAAATGACTGTTTTCCTTGTTTTTACGATGGTTATCACTCTGGCTCGTGTAACATTACACCCAATGTATAAAACAAACGAATACAGACCGAATAATAAAGTATTCAATTCCTTACCCGACATTTTTCATTTTCATCCTAAAAACGTTGTTGGTTGTAAATATTGATACTTGAAAATGTATGTTTATAATGAAGAGATAATTAAAAATATGACTTGCGTTTTTTCATTTAAAAAAAAAAAAAAAAAAAAATTCGAAGTGAGACTCGAACCAGCGACCCCGCGATTACTAGACTCGAGCGCTACCGGGTACGCCACGAGCCCGGTTCGAATATCGTTGCATCTTTGTGGGATAAGAGTGCGCTCGAAAACTTCAAAGTCAATTTTCTCGAAAATTTCTGAATATGGCTCCGAACTGCTTTGGGATATTAATATTCGAGCTCTGAACTTTGCGTACCATGAGTACGAAAAATTACAAAAATCCGACTGCCGTACTGTCCCCTTGTGAGACATAAATCCCAAATAAATATTGCTTCTAGGAGCGTACCAACGCCATAGTTAAATTAAATCGGGCGAGAATTCTTCCTCGCCAGAGAGGGCAAATTTACCTCCGGTCCGCTGAGTACGACCTTGCATTTTTTCCAAAGTTCATTGGTGGATACTTTCCACGTGACAAAGTACTTCAACTGTTCGGTGAGCTTAGCCATGAAGAGAGTGCCGGGCGTAATGCAGTTGGAGTCGAATCTTGCCTCCTTGGGTATATCTTCGCCCCTCTCGCGCGCCTTCGCCTCCGCCAGTTCGGCGTCCTTGGCGGCTCTGAATCTGCGCCCTCTCTGCTGATTGATTTTGGCCCGCGGCGCCACTCCATCCACCGCCATGAAGAACACCTTCTGCGGCTTTATCATATTGAACAGTATCTCGACGTACTGAAATATGTTCTTGAATATGTCCTCCTCGGTGATGCGAAAGTGGGCGTCCATGTTGTTCGGATGGGAACAACAGTGCACGATGCCGTTCATGTCCAAGTAGAGATTGTCAAACTCGGGGATCTGAGAAAGCGAGACGGCGCTTGCGGTTGAGCGTTACGAAAACATTTCCAGCGGTCGTAGAAAAAGTGACAGGAAATGTCGAGGGAGCGATTCTTTTTTTTCCTATCGCCAATTTTTCGCATTTCTCGTCGATGAAAGAAAATTGTTTTTCAATGAAAAAAGGCTCGAGAGAAGAAAACGAAGGAAAAATCGTGAGCATTTTACCTCATACTCGTTGACCAATTCGAGCAGACAGGGGTATCTCTCGCAGATATATCTGCAAAACTTTGGTACTCCCATTTTGATCGCGCGCCCGTGTGTATTTGTACGAGAAAAATATGATTTTTTGTTTCTTCCTACTCCACTTTTTGCACGAGACTGACAATATCGTGCGAATTTCGGGATTTCGCGATAAAAGAAAAATGTCTGTTATGATAATAAATAAAATTCGGGCATCGCTGCACCGTCAATTGTAATCACACGATTTGCCAACACAAATATATATACATATGCGTATATAGGTGTATACAAGTTTGGTAATCGTTCGCGAGAAACGGCGCGGGCATCGGAAACGCACTGGAAAAATTGTGTGAACCGACGGCTGAGATGTTGCCGGATTTTGCGCATATGTTGCTTTGTTTTTTTTTCGCTTCTTTTTCTTTCTTGTTCCAGCAGCCGGTGAGAAAATTGCGCGGCGCGAGCGCCGCCACGGATCTGTGTTAGCGAGCGAGCGGACGCGTCACGTGATCGGGCCTGCAATATTTCTGCCAGGGAGACTAGAGTAAAGGAGTGGACACTGTGTGCTAGCGATGTGGTTCCAAGATCAAGGAAAATAAGAGTTGTAGATGGCGTTGCAATCGGCTTTCCCTTATATATAGACATACTCTCTTGCTTAGCTTTCCGTTGGCTACTTTTTCCTCTAATGCGCATGCCTAAAACCTTTAGCTACAAGTATTACTATACATCGGGGAATTGCGATCCCAGCGCCCCTTGCGGTCACTTAAAAGTCGGGATTTTGGGGCCGTCTTTCGCTGCTTATCTCCTATGGAGTGTCCACTCCTTTACTCTAGTCTCCCTGATTTCTGCCACGGTCTTACATCAGGTCTGACAACGTAGGTAGTGGGGGTAGGCACCCCTATAGCGGTTCTGTTTTTTATTCCGATTTCCGCCGCTTGGTGCGTGACGGCAAGAGGAAGTAGTGGTGCGACGAAGAGAGAAATAGCTCTTCTGTCCTTTTCCCTCCTGAACGCAACGCATGCGCCTAACTTAATTTACCGTACTATCGTATAAACTGCATAATATGCGAAACCAATAAAAAAAAATTGTTGATAAAAAAAAAGATGACTACTTTCATCTAAAAAAAACTTTTAAACTTTTTGAATACATTAATTCATACCAGTACACATTAAAACCATTTACATCCTATTTTCTCCAATGTCTCACAATACATCGTTCTTCGAAATGTTTTTCGCACAAGTACTGAGACTCTTTCAGTCCATCGAGCCATTTTTTGTATCGTTCGACGTTTCTGAGCACGCGAAATACGGCGCATTTCTGCTTACAATTTTTGTACCCCGTTTTACAATTGCGAACCACGCAACCCTTAGTCATTTCGCATTTTTTTCGCAAATACTACCAAAAAAAATTCACACTTATGCGTAAAAACACGATAAAAAATGTATCACGGTAAATGGCGTATAACCTTCTGGTATATGGTCGCAAATAAAGGTTATTTCGACAATCGCGCCACAAAAACATACGTAAACACCGTGGGCCCATTCGCCGGTAAGAGGTAAGGGGGAAACTACTTCCCCTTGCTAGTAGCGACGCGTAGCGGCGTCTAGTGAATCGAAAAGTGAAGCCGATAAGCGTGCCTACCCCCACCACGAAAATTTTGCTTCGTTGCAGGACCTGTATGTAAGACCGTGGCTCGTACTCAGGAAGACTAGAGGTAAGGAGTACGAACACCTGTGGCGAGCCCGATCCAAAAGCGTCCGTGAAACTGTGGATTTTATTAGTTAGTGTTTTCACGGCGTGCGTCGCTAGTGCATGACCGCACCGAAGTGAACTAAGCGACAAGAATACAAGCGACGTCATGTGTCATCGATGATTCTCGCTCGTCGTCCGTGTTGGCATAAAGCGTGTTCGGGCTAACCAATTTTGCGCATTGTGTTAGATGTAAAAAAAGATAATTGTGTCTCGGTATAAAGTATCTTTAGTGACCTGCAGTGAAAACAATCAATCGTAGGTAAGAAAAATAGTACTTACATTCATACAAAGAATGGTTTTGTTTTATCGTACTATTATCGTATCGAGTAAAATAAAAATGATCACAAACGCGAGATATGGAGCAAGTGTCCCGTCGATTTGACAAAACGTGCAATATATGGATTTTTTCATATATTGCACGTTTTGTCTCACGTCTCGAAAATAAACAAAATGTTTATTTTCGAGGCGTGAAAATGAGAAGTGAGTTGGTAAGTGGGTGAAATATCGATTTGCCATTTTCATAGAAAGTCAAATTAAATAAAAGCTTGTAATATTGTTTGAATTGTTGCTTTCAGTGCCTGAATGCGAGACAAACTTGAAGTGCAGAGATCGATCGAGAACTGACGTTAAAATCAACACTCTCCATCAAGTTCTCGACAAAGTTTCGGACATGAAAAATTTGCAGCACGTGGGATGCCAAGCACACAACGAAGAGCTCACGAAGAGAGTGATAAACTATTATCTCGTCATGAGAGGACATTTTCTAGCGCGATCGGTCAACGAAAATAATCACGCAAGGAAAATAAAAACGAAAGACAATAGGAAAAAATCAAAACTGTAAGATCGATTTATCTGTATAGCGTATGAGAATGTGTAAATATGAGATGTGATAATTTGAAAAACTTTTGTCTGGATTAAAATTTATTATGAATTTTCTTGCGTCTATAAATAAATGTTGCTTGTTACGGTTTCCGCAAGAAAAAAAAACTGACTTAATTTCTGTATTTCGTTATTATTCTTTATCTGTACAGCGTATCATAATGTGTAAATATGGTGATAATCTGTAAATTTTTTGTCTCGATGCAAATTTATGAACTTCCTTGTGTCTATAAATAAATTTTGTTTGTTACTGCTTGCGCAACAAAAAAACATTGACTTATTTTCTGTATTTCGGTATTCTCCAAAACAATCTATATATAAGAATTCTATCTATATAGAAATTGCCTTCACCAACTGGTTGTACAATTAATTTGATGCAATGATCGCTCCTTATGAAGTAGCAAAGGGTGCTTTTTGCATATCGTACGGCACTGCGTTTACAATTCATTTGATCAAATTATCGCTCCATATGCGAGAGCAAAGGGTGCTTTCTGCATATCGTACGGCACTGGTTTGTTGCTGACTTAACTTCGGTGCGGTAGGAGAGCAGCGCCGCCATTCTCGTCCTCGCTTTTGCAGACGTTTCGACGACACGGCGTTCGTACTCCTTACCTCTAGTCTTCCTGCTCGTACTCCTTACCTCTAAGCAGAGTTGCCAGATTGGGCTATAAAGCGCGATTTGGGCTATCTTGGGAGGCCATTTCGCGGCCCAAATTTTTGAAACGCGCTAAAGCGCGATTTGGGCTATATGCGAAAATAAAATGGCTTTCTTTGGGCTCTTAGACCACGTAACTACAGGACTCGCCTTGCATAGTTCTCTTCAAACAAAACCATCCGCACATTTTTACAGGGAGTGAGGAAATACACACATACACACAATTTACTACGGTCACAAATTATCGTCACGTATTTATTCACGCACATAAGAAACACATCATCACATAACATAATACAGCACGCTAACAAAACGGTTATACAAAAATCGTGTTCTTTTTTTACACACTACACGTATGTGTGCGCCAAAATAAAAGAATAGAGGAGCACCCAAGTCGATAACGCAATCGTTAACAACAATTTTATGGAGCTAACTTTCATTATGGGTTTTAGAGTATTATATTTTATACCTATAAATTATTAAACGTAGTGAATTCATATTTATTAAAATTTTAAGGGAGGGGTAAAGTATTAACATTTTTTAATTTTTTAAATGAATGCATAATATGTCAAGAATATTGTGTTAAAATTTCAAGTCGATCGGAGTAAAATTGACGAAGTTATGAGTATTTGAGCGTCTATTGCTCCATGCCGTTCTCTTCTCTTCTGCGTTTTTCAAACCGTTTTTCTGAGACTTGTCATATTTGAAGTCCGCGTGCACGATAACTCAAAATCTACTGGACCAATCGCTTTGAAATTTTGCATAGTACTTCTTTACATAATTCACCAGGTATTGTCGGGAGCTTTTTTGTTTTTTTTCAATAATTACTAATTTTTCAACAACAAATTAGCCGATTTTTTTAGCGAAAATCGGGTTTTTGACTCCCAAGTGCTACGAAAAATCGAAAAATCGAAAAAAAAAATCCTCCCGTCTTTACCTCGAGAAACATCTCCTTTAACAAATGCATTTTGATTTTTTTGTTTCAAATGATTCTGTTGCGAGTTATGGTGCACACCGCAAACCAACTTTTTTTCGAGGCGCCTCCGGGGTTTAATTTCCACTCGCTCAATTTGGAATATTTTTCAATGCAAATTTAGGAGAATGTTGTTCAAATGTTACTTTATTATATGTAAATTTTTCAATAAACGAACACTATTCGTTACGCCAAAAAAAAAATCTTAAAAACATGCCTTTTTTTCGCCGAATTAACTTTACCCCGCCGTTAAATAAAAATATACAATTATACAGCCATCGAGTCATTGTTATGTGATTCACATGGTGTGCTTTAAAGTTTGTATGAAATTGCGTCATGGACGCAAAAAGCCTATTATTGTGCCGCTTGAATCCATGGTCACAGACAACACGAATTTTAAATTTATGATTATGAATTGGAGGCAAAGTAAACTTCAAATGTAAAGAAGAAAAACTGTTTATTAATTACGCATCATAAAATAAAAATACATAACGAACGACCAACATAAAAAAGCATTTTCCTTCAGCCCGATATACTCATATACCCCTGCGTCCTTTTCTCAGCCGACAAGGGAAGCTGAGTTCAACTTGAATCCGGATGATCCGGACTCCGGCCCTCTCCCTGCCCAAGAGAATGTGCCAAAGAATCCCAGGTAGCAATTTTCAAAAAGTTGTCCAAAAGTCGACTAAAAGGGTGCCAAATGTCCGCTTGAAAGTTATCTATAAGTTATCATGTGTCCAAAAGTTATCTTTTTGGATGGTTGTTGACTTTAAGATAACTTCCGGGCGGACATTTGGCACCCTTTTAGTCGACTTTTGGACAACTTTTTGAAAATTGCTACCTGGGATATTGATGTACCAGAGATTCAAATTTCGAATGCAGAGGACCTGCTAAACAAATTTTGTGTTTCTCTGATGGACATAGTTGATTTAGATTTCTAGATAACGTAAAGATATTTACTTTAATATTCTTATTCATATATCATATATGAGACTGTGATTGAAACTGGGTGATTTTTGTACTAGTGTAATTTCAAGGAATAAGTATTTGTTTATTTACGTGATCGTTTTAGCCTGCTACAAAATACAGATATTTGATTATGTTTGATTTAAAAATAATTAAAGAAATATCTCAATTTCTAAATTATATCGGTGCTTTTCCTTCATGACCTACCAAAACCACTAATTCGAGCTATATGTGCGAGACGTGACAGTTGCAACATGGCTGCCATCGAATCAAATGAACCGAGTGGATCGCGAGCGATCCCAAGCAAAATGGCTAAAAAAATTGTGTGTGCGTTGGTGCTGCGTCGTCAACAATTATATGAGACAGAAAGCTCATCGGATTCCGATTCCACCGAAGAATGGGAAATCGCTCTACAAGAGAGAGGCAGGCGACAACTTCAGCCGCGAATGGTAGGTTACGGCGAGGTCATTTTTCGCTATGCGGATAATGAATTCAAGAGTCATTTCAGGTTTGCTCCAATTTGCATTCCGAGTGTATTTATAAGCGCAAAATTCGAAATGAAAAGAAAATCATCTGAGTCGTTTCTCCGCTGTTTATAGAATGTCGAAGGCGACATTTGAATATCTCCACGGAGTCATCGGCGATGATTTGATCCGCCAAATAAAAGGTTGTCCCGCAATTCCTTCTCACCAACAATTGCTGATAGCGCTATGGAGAATGGCCACTACAGATACATATAGGTAAGAAACAGTCATTATTACGTTGAAGTGCATAAGCGATTAAAACTGAATTCCACTTTATTATAGATCGATCTGTGACAGATTCAATGTGGGGAAAGCCACCGCTATCAGAGCTGTGCGAAGAGTCGCACGCGCTCTCTTTGCAAGGTGTACCCGATTCATCCGATGGCCCAGCGGCGATCGAGCTGTCAAAGTCATTAGAGGTTTTGAAACAGCCAGCGGATTCCCAGGAGTCATCGGAGCGATCGACGGCGCACACATTCGCATCAATGCGCCGAAAGAGAATCCAGCCGAGTATATAAACCGCAAAGGATATCATTCGATTCAATTGCAGGTATGTAAATATTGTACTGAATTATAGTACAGGTAGGTTATCAAAAGTTGCGAAGGTGAGTGAAAGCCTTTGTCAGGTTAAATTGCCGTTTTTTTCCATTTTCACCATTTCCACACTGTTCAATGTCCGTCCGATGCGCTCGTTATAAAATTTGGCCTCTTTCATAATACTTCCCTGATGGAAATCCGCTTATTGGAATTCGTCAGATTGTAACAAAAAATGTCAGATTCGATAATATTCCGTCAACTTTCAATGAGAAATAATGTCAGAATATGTCATTTATACGACAGAATCTGTCATATTATTTCGAGATTTGACATTTTCTGTGAGAAGTTCATGATTTCTGACCGGAAATTGGAACATGCTTTACAGAATCTGTCATATTTTATCAGAAAAGTAATGTTATAATTCAGTAATTTCTGTCAGAATCTTACATAATATGTCATATAATGTCGTAAGAGTTTTCCATTTTATGTGAGATTTTCGTCATTTAATGTCATTTTTTGATGGAATAAAATGGAATTCTTCAACATTCATGAAATATGATGACCGAATCTGTCGAATTATATCATTCTTTCTTATTTTTTGTGAGATTTTCGTCATTAAATGTCATTTTTTTATGGAATATAATGGAATTCTTCAGCATTTATAAAATATTACGACCGAATATGTCAAATTATATCATTCTTTCTTATTTTTTGTGAGATTTTCGTCATTAAATGTCATTATTTAATGGACTGAAATGGAATTCTTTAACATTCATGAAATATTATGACCGAATCTCAAATTATATCATTCTTTTTTATTTTTTGTCATATAATGACCGAACTTGTTAACTTTTGACATTTTGCATTATAAATATATGATATATTCTGATGAATTTTGACATTTAATTATCGATTCTGATAATAAATTGTCAGAATTCGGTCAGCTGAAATCTGTCAAAATTCAATAAAAATGTGACAACAAATTATGATAAAAATTATCGTTTTCTATCATTTTTTGACATTTTCTGTCATTTTTTTCGATGCAACAATATGTCAAAAAATGGAAAACTGATTTATCATTTTTTGTTAAAAGATGACATTTTCCGACATAAAGATGACAGAAAGTATCAAATTCTGTAATTTAATGACAGCTGGAATCTGTCAGAATTCAGCAAAAATGTGACAACAAATTATGATAAAAATTATCGTTTTCTATCATTTTTTGACATTTTCTGTCATTTTTTTCGATGCAACAATATGTCAAAAAATGGAAAACTGATTTATCATTTTTTGTTAAAAGATGCCATTTTCCGACATAAAGATGACAGAAAGTATCAAACTCTGTGATTTAATGACAGCTGAAATCTGTCAGAATTCAACAAAATGTGACAACAAATTATGATAAAAATTATCGTTTTCTATCATTTTTTGTCATTTTCTGTCATTCTTTTCGATGCAACAATATGTCAAAAAATGGAAAATTAATTTTATCATTTTTTTGTTAAAAGATGACATTTTCTGACAAAAAGATGACAGAAAGTATCGAATTCTGTGATTTTATGACATTCCGTAAAGTTAACATAATATGTGAGGTTCTGTCCGATTTTCATAGATTATTTCCGACAGAATCTATCAAAATATGTACGATTCCATCAAATTTGTCGAATTCCAATAAGCGGATTTCCATCAGGGTTGTTGGTGATTTTGAAGCTATGACCTTACAAGGAGACGGCACGACCGTGGGATCGGGGATGTGGCCGAATTTTTTTGTGGCGAAAGAGGACCCCTAGAACCTCACGTGGTTAAATTAGTAGGACGCACTACTCGGAAAATTCCGAGAAAAATCGATTTAAAGTTTCTCAGGCACGAAGCAATAATTTTTGCGACATCTTGTGCAATATATAAAAGCGGATTTTTTACAATCGCGGGGAGTTTGCAATACATCCGTACAAAAGCATGTCCCATTAACATTCATAAAAATGTTTCTAGACAAGACAAATGTTTACGGACAAGAAAAAAAATTCATAAAGCGCTTGTAAAATTGCAGTGAATTGTTAGAGCAGAATCGTGAAATTAATTCCCGGGAAGATTGTATAAAAATCCATTCAATAATTCACCATCAATTATCGTCGCCAATATTCCGAGACATGATTCAATACGCCTGGCTTGCCTAAAAATTATCAGTTCCTAGAAACATTTTCATAAATATTAATGGGAGATGTTTTTGTACGGATGTATTGCAAACTCCCTGCGATTGTAAAAAAATCCGCTTTTGTGTGTTGCGCAAGATGTCGCAAAAATTATTGCTTTGTTTTTACGATAATTACCACTGCGGTTTTTGTATATAATTATTATATGAATAAAAATTGAATTGTTCCTAATCGACTATGTTATTCTCATTAAAAACCCAATGTTCCTCCTCATATACTTTACAATGAAAAATAAAAAAAACCATCGTTACGAATTGTTTTATTGGAAAAAAAAGAAAATAATTTTTTTTTAATGAAAATTCAAAGAATAATGAAATCAAATTTTAAAAAATAATGTAGAGATTAGAAACGTTTTGAATAATTGCTGAGATAAAAAAAGAAAGAAAAGATTCGAGGAGGAATCGAACCGGAGACCTCCGGCGCAAAAGACCGAGCCCTAACCGTCTAGACTAGACTAGACGGCGGCTGGGGAGCTTACGATTTCCGGGACGCCAAGATTTGGATGCAAATTCGTATGGTATTTTTTATTACAAGATTTTTTTCAAGAGTGATAAAAATCGAAAATCGACTCTTAAAGGGACCAAACGAAGTGTTGAAGTTCGAATAATTTATATTGAATTGTTCGGGAATTGGGTCAGGTTTGCGTTTGTGTGTGCATGTGTGTTGCGTGTATGTGTGTGCCTCGTCCATATTGGGTGTGAAGTCGAAATCGGTGAGATCATCGTCCGATGCTTCTTCCAATTCCTCGTCGATCGTGATGGAACAAGGTCGTTTTGGTGGTATCACTTTTTCGCGATTCTCGCTTTCTACAGTTGGAGGATCAAATTCTTTCAAGAAGACTCCTTCTGGTTTTATACCGTTAACTACGCCCGGGTATACTTTTTTAGCGTCGAGAAGAAATTGCATGATTTGGGAGCCGAGGTTGTCTTTGTATGCTTTTTCAAGGCATTGTTTTCTGTACTGGTAGAGTGCCATATATTGATGGAGTAGCTTCGGTGTTCTGCGACATATTAGACTCTTTTTCAGCAACTTGTTATGATCCTCTAAATCATTTATCGTGTTGATCGAATTATTATTGTCGACATTTTCTCCTTTGCTGTGGTCTTTAAGTGGTTTGATAATTCAAAACAAAACGCGTGTGCGTATGAGTGTCGTGTACGTGTGCATATGTGCGTGTGTGTGTGTGTGCGCGTGTTATTCAAAATTTTGTGTAGGACCTTTTTTGCAGGAAATTTAATTTCCCACAAAAAGTGTCTCTTATCATTTTTCCGACAACTACATATTTACGAAGATATTTTAAAAATTGAAAAAAGTCAATATATATCGATATCTCGAAAACCAAGCGAGATATCGGAAAAATTTATTTTGCACTTTCGATTTCTTTCATCAAAATGCATATGAATCAGTCGTTAGTTCTTGGCGCCCCGGAAATCGTAATCTTGCCAGTAAATTTAAGGAGGTTCTATCGCCATAATCATAATAGTATATACAAAGTAACGGCAAAATCATCAGATACAATTTTTCCAAGATACTTTTTTGAAAATTTGCGTGAATCTTCAGCGTCGCATTATAATGTGTACGAAATTTGAGACGGTTTCACCGTCTGGTAATCGAGATATTCAGCGTTGAAAATCGCAACTTTAACATAGAGTCTTACAGGAAGTTACGAAAAAAAAACGATTTTTTTACTACAACTAACTCGATTTCTCGACGGTCAAACTCTCAAATTTTACCCACGGTTTAATGTGTACGAAATTTGAGAAGGTTTCACCGTCTGGGAATCGAGATATTCAGCGTTGAAAATCGCAACTTTAACATAGAGTCTTACAGGAAGTTACGAAAAAAAAACGATTTTTTTACTACAACTAACTCGATTTCTCGACGGTCAAACTCTCAAATTTTACCCACGGTTTAATGTGTACGAAATTTGAGAAGGTTTCACCGTCTGGTAATCGAGATATTCAGCGTTGAAAATCGCAACTTTAACATAGGGTCTTACAGGAATTTACGAAAAAAGACGATTTTTTTACAACAAATAACTCGATTTCTAGACGGTCAAAATTTCTCAAATTTTACCCACGGTTGAGTATGATTGTCAAGAAGGTTTATAAGAATTTTAAACAACTAATCTTGAAATTTTTTAACAGATGAGAAGCGATAGAACCTTCTTAATCTGATGGCGACCATCGCAATGATATAAAAGATGAATATTATTATTCTTCGATGAGTATGTTTATTTGCAGGTGGTGTGTGATCACCGAACTTTGATCACCCACTGTTATACCGGACATCCTGGTTCTGTTCATGACCAGAGAGTTTTTCGACAGTCGGAAGTCGCAGACTACTTGAACGAGCCCAACAAATTTTCTGGCGACTCTCATCTGCTGGGAGATGCCGCATATGAGCTGCATGAACGCCTGCTGACTCCCTTCCGAGACAATGGGCATTTGACAGAGAGTCAAGTCAATTATAACTACCTCCACTCAGCAGCCAGAGTCACCGCAGAAAGGTGCTTCGGCTTATTAAAAGGACGGATGAGGAGTCTAATCGATCGTTTACCGATGTCAAGGGTCGATTTAATGGCCGAATACATTGTGGCGTGTTGCGTGATTCACAACATTTGTACACGGCGAGGAGATGAGATGACGGTGATCACGATTCCTTCGCGGTCGGACGACAATTTTCCGGGTCTTCATAGTTCCAGTCAAGCACGGAATGCAGCAGTCGATAAAAGAAACGCGATTATGAATATCTTGCAACGCCGAACACCCGGAATTGATCGGAAACACCCACACCAATAAATTCGCAAATAAAGACTATTGTAATATATAAACATTTCTGAGTATTTTTTTGTCTCTTTTCCCATTTTGTGAAATTCGCTCATTATAAAACTCTCTCTGTGTGTGTCCTGTACGGGAGAACACAGGAAATAAATTCCTGTACGGGAACCTGCACGGGAACCTATGTGGGGCAACGTGGGAAGCTGAATCCTGTACGGGATCCTGTACGTGTTGTATCCCCGGCTCGAGAACCCGGGATAGGTATTTTTGGGATCGTTGCGAAATTAAGAGTTGGAACTCAAGTTCGTTGAATAGGAATATAAGTTTATTACTGGGCTGGTCTTATAATTGAATTTACAGTGTGTCGGTCGTACCTTAGGACCGAACCGTTCAAAAGCCAACCAAGGACTCCCTGTTCCTTGGTGTCTTCTCTTAATTGTCGACTCTGATTGTCGCAATTTGGCCCAGATCAAGCAGCATAAGATGCTTGGTCAGGACGTGTCGCAAAGTGTCTTTTTTGACGTTTGCATTTTGGCGAAAGTGCAACTCTCGCAGGGAGGGCAACAAACTGGAGTGGAGTGGAACTCTTGCAGTTTCGCAAGAGTGCAATAAACTTTTGCATTGCGCAAGTTTGCGGACACAACATAGGGAGAACGCAGGAAATAAATTCCTGTTCAGGAACCTACATAGGAAGCTGTGTGGGGCAACGTGGGAAGCTGAATCATGTACGGGATCCTGTACGGGAGAACGCAGGAAATAAATTCCTGTACAAGAACCTACGTAGGAACCTGTGTGGGGCAATGCGGGTAGCTTAATTTTTGAGACAGCGCTTAATAAGCTAATCACGATTGAATCAAACCAAATGTGAAACTTCTAATTCTTCATTTGCATCTGCACTTACGTGAGAAAATAAATCATTAATCACTATTGTCAACGTTTTTTTGAAAATGTTTTATCTCACGTCAAAAGTATTGTTTTTTAACGTGGGTCCCGGCCTCGCAAAATGGCGTGAAATATTTAATACACAGTTTTTAGTTAAACTTAATTAAACGCAATATCTTAATATTTTTTTTATTAAACTTTTTTATTATGTTATCATTTTACGTCTTACAAAAATATGTTCACAGAAAATTGCAATAATATTATATGATCGCAATTAAATTTCTCTTTATCTTAACAATTTTTCGTAACACTGAAATACGGGTTCCTTGTACGAAAACACCACGTGGGATCCCGTGTGGGATCCCATACAGGTTCCTGTGTGGGAATTTGCAGCAGGGTGTTCTACAAATTAACGACAAAACACATAAATATACTATTATTAATTAAGTAATTATAATCCCGCGTGGAAACTCGCGTTGTCAGACTTCCGTACATACTGGAAGGTTTCCTTGACACGAGGCAGTCAAGCGAACAGACAAGTCGATAACGTCTCTCTGTCTGACTGCTTCAGTACGAGGGCTAAGAGATTATATTTAATAATTATTGATCATAAAAACAACAAAGCCAGCAGAAGAACAAAAGAACATTGATATTTTTGCGGACTACTTATGTATTTTCTGCAATTTTTTTAAGGAGAGCCAGCATCTGGCGGTCCATTTCTATTCGCTCCTCGTGTCGACTCTGCTTGGCTTTCTCGTGCTCGTCTCTTTGCTTCATTCTCTTGATCAATAATGAGGTAGCTGGGGTCGATTTGAAGCGTTTGGGTGCAGGCAGTTTTGTAACACAACCAAAACAATAAACTTAATGTAATCCAAGTCCTCCAACCGTGAAATAATAATTATTATATTACAACGTTTATTATTATTTATTTTCATATTATTCTTTTAAATTTATTATGTTTATATATTTATTGTTATATTATCATAATTATAAATACGTAAAAGATTCGTGACTTACCATTCTGATTACATTCGTCCTCCGTGCTCGTTCCACTGGCGTTCATTACGGATAACCCCGACGATGAGGCGACTGCCAGCGGGTTGCTCCATACTTTCTTGGCAAATATGTCGTCCATGATCTACAAAAAGAATGTGTTTAACAGTTGAGAAAAAGCTACGAAATTAGACTAGCTAATTTTCAATCAATTGTTTGCGTACCGTAAAAAACTGCCATGTTTTTCTGTTGTTGCCAGACTTGTTGTTGTGACTTTTGATCGCCTTGTACGTTTTTTTTAGGCTTCGCAGCTTGGCTGCGCACTGTGGCCCAGTCAATGTGTGCCCCTCCGCGTTCATCAGGGCAGCAATCGCAGCCCAAATTTTCTTCGACGGCTCCTTCCCGCTGGAAAATTTGGCTTCCGCTGCACGATAATTATCTAACAGCAACAGAACTGTCTTGTCATTCCAGCGGTATAGAGAACCTGAAATGCACGAAGATAGATTATTAATTATTACATGGTTGTTTGGGTTTCAGATTGGTTGGGTAAATCGAAAATTACATACCAACGCCGTCGGATTCTGTTGCAGGAGCTTACGGCAACGAAGGTCTCTTCGTCCAGATATTCGATTTCGAAATCCTCGTTGGTTTCCACTGTACTTTCCTGGCATTCGTTGAAGGCGTCCATTGTGGTTTCCTGGTTTGGCGGTTCCTGATTTGGCGGTTCCTGATTTCTGCGGTTTCGTTCGTTCAAGGCTTCCTGTAACAGCGACGACGCAAAAATTGTATCTGAAAGCATAAAAAAAGTCGTCAATGAATATGGGAAATGATGTTTTTGTTGTATGCTAAAAGTACTTACCATTTGAAGCACGATCGGCGTCTTCTGTTGACAAATTCAACTCGATCAAGGACCCAGAGTCGTGAGTGTACAAGCACACTTTTTCCATTTTCACTTAGGCCTGTATTCACAGTCGGTTCTTTTAAAATATAAGGCGATCTTATCCCAGTAAGAAATTTGACGACAACACATTGGCAACATCACGCCAAGAGAGAGCAAGTTGTGACGGAAAAATGGCAACCTTTGCCGCCGCATTAAGCTGTGGTCTAGCAGCATTGCGCATCCTTGCGTGAATGCTGATGTTAATATTGCAGTGCGAAAGTACAGAATATTGGCGGTACATTTGGAGCACGTTCATTGCTGGGTTATTGCAGCATTGCGACTGAAAATTTGGAATGCGTTATTTCGGCAAGCTGAGGGCACATTGGAGGTACGCTGTGACGCTCCATTCCCGGTAGAAACGAGGCACGTTATTGCGGCATTGAGACGGAAAATTTGGAATACGCTATGCGGCAAGGAGAGGGCACATTGGTGGCATGCTGTGACGTTCCGTTGCCGGCATATTTAGCCGACGCCGTAATGCTCCTTCGCCGGCATAAACGAGACCCGATATTGCGGTGTTGTGACCAGCTAAATGGAGTTCTGCATTACCGGTAGCTGGGCAGGCGGGAATAAAAAGAGGGCAAAATAAATAATTTGATTGAATACAATCGCACACACGTACTGGTTCGTGTATGCGACGCCCGCGAATGACTGAGGGCTACGCGTCATCACCGTAATTATTTTTTCCTGAAAGTACGAGGCAGGGTTCGAACCCGCGACTTCACCATGGGCTGGTTTAGAAGGCAAGCACGCTAACCACTCGACCATCCAACTGGTTCAACTTATATAACTAATTTTATGATCATGACATTTGTCGTAGCGTATCTGCCTATGGTTATAACCGTATACCTTGTTTTTGCCGGCAATGGAACGTCACAGCGTGCCGCCAATGTGTCCTAACCTTGCTGGAATAACGCATTTATAACTTTCGGTATCAATGCCGTGATAACTTGCCTCGTTTTTACCGGCAACGGAGCGTCACAGCGTGGTGCATTTATGACTGAAACGTGATATAAAAATGACATCACTCCAAATCTGGAGCTTGCCGCATCAGTATCGTTGTTGCAGCAGGTAATTGTTGCGTATATTTGCTGCAAACTTGCCGTCTTGGCATCACACATTTATTTCGTCAAACCACGCACTGTGGCGCAAAATTGCAGCTTAATGCGAAAGCAAACGGCAGCATATTGGTGTCACGGTGTGCTCCCGTCTGCTGTCCTCTTACCGCTATAATGCTGACATGAATTTTCACAGCACGTTTGTCTATCAGGGGCACGTTTCCATTAACTTATCGCGAGTGTTTTCATTCACGAATCGAGTCTTAAGACCGAACTTATATTTACGATTCGACTGTGAATACGGGCCTTATAGCTAACACATGAGGTGTAGTCCACTTAACGCCTGCAACGCTCACTGCGCTCGAAACCGCGGTCCACTTAACGACCGCGGTCGCTGGTCGCAATGGCTGTCATATGCGCGACCAGGAAGACTAGAGATAAGGAGTACGAACGCCGTGTCGTCGAAACGTCCGCAAAAGTGAGGACGAGAAGGGCGGCGCTGCTCTCCTACCGCACCGAAGTAAAGTCAGCAACAAACCAGTGCCGTACGATACGCTCCCTCATATGGAGCGATAATTTGATCAAATGAATTGTAAAGGCAGTGCCGTACGATATGCAAAAAGAACCCTTTGCCACTTCATATGGAGCGATCAATTCATCAAATTAGTTGTTCAACCAGTTGGTGAAGGCAATTTCTATATAGATAGACAGAATTATTATATATAGATTGTTTTGGAGAATACCGAAATACAGAAATTAAGTCAGTTTTTTTGTTGCGGAAGCAGTAACAAACAAAATTTATTTATAGACGCAAGGAAATTCATAAGAAATATGCATCCAGACAAAAAATTTACAGATTATCACCATATTTACACATTGTGATACGCTGTACAGATAAAGAATAATAACGACAAACAGAAATAAAGTCAGTTTTTTTCCTCGCGGAAACCGTAACAAGCAAAATTTATTCATAGACACAAGAAAATTCATAAGAAATTTTAATCCAGACAAAATTTTTTCACATTATCACATCTCATATTTACACATTATGATACGCTGTACAGATAAAGAATAATAACAAAATACAGATATTAAGTCAATGTTTTTTTTTCGTTGCGGAAGCAGTAAAAACATAGACACAAGAAAATTCATAAGAATTTTGAATTCAAACAAAAGATTTACAAATTATCCCACATCATATTTGCACATTATAACACGCTGTACAGATAAATCGATCTTACAGTTTTAATTTTGTCCTATTGTCTTTCGTTTTGATTTTCCTTGCGTGATTATTTTCGTTGACCGATCGCGCTAGAAAATGTCCTTTCATGACGAGTTAATAGTTTTTCACTCTCTTCGTGAGCCCTTCGTTGTGTGCTTGGCATCCCACGTACTCTAAATTTTTCATGTCCGAAACTTTGTCGAGAACTTGATGGAGAGTGTTGATTTTAACGGCAGTTCTCGATCGATCGCTGCACTCCAAGTTTGTCTCGCGTTCGGGCACTCAAAGCAACAATTCAAACAATATTACAAGCTTTTATTTAATTTGACTTTCTATGAAAATGGCAAATTGATATTTCACCCGCTCACCCACTCACTTCCCATTTTCACGCCTCGAAAATAAACATTTTGTTTATATTCGAGACGTGAGACAAAACGTGCAATATACGAAAAAAAACCATATATTGCACGTTTTGTCTCATCGACGGGACACTTGCTCCATATCTCGCGTCTGTGATAATTTTTATTTCACTCGGTACGATAATGATACGATAAAACGAAACAATTCTTTTTATGAATGTAAGTACTATTTGTCTTACCTACTATTAATTGTTTTCGCCGCAGATCACTAAATATATTTTATCCCGAGACAATTATTTTTTTTTCATCTAACACAATTCGCAAAATTGGTTAGCCCGAACAGGCTTTGTGCCAACACGGACGACGAGCGGGAATAAAGATGACACATGACGTCGGTTGTGTTCTTGTCGCTTAGTTCACTTCGGTGCGGTCATGCACTAGCGACGCACGCCGTGAAAACATTAACTACTAAAATCCACAGTTTCACGGACGCTTTTGGATCGGGCTCGCCACAGGCGTTCGTACTCCTTACCTCGAGTCTTCCTGTGCGCGACCACGGCGAGCTCACGATGCAGGGAGACTAGAGTAAAGGTGTGGACACTCCATAGGAGATAAGCAGCGAAAGACGGCCTCAAAATCCCGACTTTTAAGTGACTGCAAGGGGCGCTGCGATCGCAATTCCCCGATGTATAGTAATACTTGTAGCTAAAGGTTCTAGGCATGCGCATTAGAGGAAATTTGTCAAAATCGAGGTTTGCGTTTTTTTTGGTATTGCATGATATTTGCAAACTTGTACTATACTAACATTTAGTTTTTTTTTCTTTTCGCGAGCGATCAGTTATATTTTTCGTTTATTATAAAACACAAAAACGATTCGTGTTTCGTAGTTGACGGAGCTAATGTGCGGAACTCTGGTTGTAGAAAGTGAGATAATGAGAATGAAAAATGTAAGATTGTTGCATCGCTGAAAAAAATGCACAGAGTCAGATTGAGCTTCAATGCATGACGTACTGGAGGATTTGCAATGTTTTCCATTTTTATTGTTCCTATAATGTTAAGAGCGATGCCGGAAGCGTTCACGCGTGCGATTAACAACGGCAGACAGAAGTGTTACAATGAAAAGTAATCAATATAATTTTGAATAATAAATTTAAAAATGGTTTATTGCGAATGAATTAAATAAACAATCTGTATTGTTAACAAGGCGCATTTTGCTGTACATTATGCCTGTGTAATAATAAATGACTCTCACAATAAGTAATAATAATAATCACAAATATTCTATTGTACGAACGTAATTTTTTAAATAATAAGTTATCACAATTACACCCATTGTTACTTTGTCTATGTAATAATCTTCTATCAAATTTGAAAACGATTCACCGAACGGTTCAATAAATATTTCGTTCTCAAATTATACACATTTAACATTTCCTCTTATAAAACATTAATAACTATACACAAAACTTATTTAAAATGTGAGTTTTTATTTATAATTTTTTTACACATCATATAATACTTTATTTTCGAGCATGGATTCAATCCACAGACAACCATGTATAAGTAGCCGACGGAAAGCTAAGCAAGAGAGTATATCTATATATAAGGGAAAGCCGATTGCATCGCCACCTACAACTCTTATTTTCCTTGATTTTGGAGCCACATCGCTAGCACACAGTGTCCACTCCTTTACTCTAGTCTCCCTGACTAGGGTCACGACCACGGTCTTCTTACACAGGTCTGATGACGGCGGTAGTGGGGGTAGGCACCTTTAGATGTTTTGCTTTTTATTCCGATTTCTGCCGCTTGGTGCGTGGAGGCAAGGGTAA
The DNA here is from genome assembly GCA_964007375.1 of Ophion obscuratus. Classification (NCBI taxonomy): domain Eukaryota; kingdom Metazoa; phylum Arthropoda; class Insecta; order Hymenoptera; family Ichneumonidae; genus Ophion; species Ophion obscuratus. The sequence continues at coordinate 69,734,275 of OZ023313.1, read as the reverse complement.
GTGGTGTACGACGAAGAGAGAAACAGCTCTTCTGTCCTTTTCCCTCCTGACCGTAGCGCATGCGCCGTTTGCCCTATCTTAAGGAGGTTGGAGCGTTAGCCACAATCCATGGTTAAATAAAATTAACAACATGTTATTGTTTACACTATACTGAGTCTCTACGAATTTTTTGAACTTTTTTCACCATCAAACACCAGAGATAAAAAATAGACGTGCGGTTAGATGGGCAAGACTTTCACACTAAAGGTTATGTAATTTTTATTGTTATTTAGCACCAAGATAAACCATTTCTAACAACGGATTAATGCAAAGTGAACCTTTGTGAACATTTAGAAAAAAAATCCGCATCTTGCTCATCGTAAACCAAGGGCCAATAATCTCGTGACATAAATATGAATAGGCATAATTATGAATTACTCAAAATTTCATTGTGAATTGTATAAAACATCCGTTGTCGTAGTTTTTTCATAATGATCATCGATAATGTTATGCTTTTTCAATGGTTTTCAATGTTATTTGCTTTTCAATGTTATGGTTTTTCAAGTTGATACTAAAGTTTTTCTACTTTGCGTAATAAAAATGTTAAAATACATAATTCTGCCCTTTAATTATATATTTAAAAAAATAGCATATATAGAATAAATCTGTACCTCGTATGCATTTTTTGAGGTTCATTGAAAAAAAAATGAATAAACCATCATTTGACTCAACTGAATCGCTCCAACCTCCTTAATTGACCGTACTGTCGTGTAAACTGCATAATATTCCATAAAATGTTATCTATGTGACATCCGAAAGATAACGTGAAACGGATACGAATAACTTTTTGGTCGTCCAAAAAGACGCCGTTTTGTATTACAAAACGTATCACTTATGTCCGCTTGACAGATAACTTATTTTTGTCTGATAGACTATTAAAAGTTAATAGACTATTAAAAGTTGCCATATAGTTAACTATCAGTGATAGTTAACTATATGGCAACTTTTAATGGTTAACAAAGTGTCGACAAAAGGTTAACTCTTTTCGGTTGTCGGTACGTTAGCGCAAAGTCATCAAATCGATATATCTTAAAGATATCTTCTTATAAAGGCACAAAAATGCCAAGATACCACGGCCATCTAAAAGTCGTCCAATAGGCATCCGAATGAGGTTAAAAAAACGACATCTAAACGGTATCGAAGAGTACTATCGAAAAGATATCTATTTATTAGCGATGTATATGTATAACAATATCCTATCCATTTCTTTATAACAATTAACCTATTAACAGTCTAGAATATTTAATACGGCTCAATAATTTAGACTGTTAATAACTTAATTTTTATCATGAAGAAATTGATACGATATTGTTATGTAGGTTTCGAAGTGGGCTAGGTCATTATAAATAAAACATCGATTAATTCTTTACAAGTGAAATGTAATTTAATATTATAAAAACGGTACAGTCGTTATTAGACTTCTCTCCCGTTGCACTCACGTCTTTTGGTGGTTGCCATGCTCCAAACGATCCCGTGGATAACCTCAAAAGCAGACGTACGCTTTTAGAATAAAAAGATAGTACATTAAACACATATATGTACTCGCAGAGGCGAAAAAAATAATAGGATAAAAGGCACTCACGTATATATCTTTCAACACCTTTATTTTTTCAACTAATTGTTGTTACACACAATTTTTTGCCGGTGAAATAAAATATGACACGCTACATTCGCTCTATGATAAAAGTGATCCGTTGGATGTGATCTTTAGGAGAACATTTGTATGACTTTTTACTATTTCCCGCCAATACCAAATATATTAAAAGACAGCATATTACCGATATTTGAAAGATGTCATGAAAAAAACGTCTTATGTAATTCGTCTTTATGATATCCTTTGGATAACGTTGAGCTAGATACAATAGATAGCAGTAAATAGATAACTTTTTGATAACTTAAAAAATTCATCAATTGGATAATATTTTGGGTTACCTTTTAGACACCCGTTTTCGTCGCCGGAAGATATCATAAAAAATATAACTTTACGGCAGCATTGTACGGGATGTCATTTGAAAGATGTCAAATAGTTATCTTACGGTCATGTCATAAATGTAACCTGACAACGGTAACTTATCGACGTCAATTTGACATTTATGCTGCCTGGGATACGAAACCAATAAAAAATAATGTGTTTATTAAAAGAAAAGATGATTATTTTTATAAAACAAAAACTGATAACTTTTTAAATACATGAATTTATAACAGCACATATCTGTTCATTTGGCAATATATTTAATCTTGGGTGTTTATTGATGTAAGTAAGTAGCAGTAAAAATAGAGTTTTCCGCTGTAAGTACACTTTTTTTGCTTGTGATTTTATGAATTTATATCAATATTTAGATGATTGCATCATTCGGCTAAATTTTAATTCCAGCTCAGGCATTTTAAAGCTAATTCGTTATGATGACACAGTTATTGAACAAACTGTTCTTTAACATAATGATATTTTAATTGTCGCAATAACTAACGTTTTGGTCGAGACATTCTGCGTTTTCCAGGGTATAATCGAAGAGGCAAGTGTCTATTACCGTTTTTTTCTTACAATTTATTAGGATAAGGGGCAAATATGCGAATTTTCATTTTTCACATGACCTAATTTAAGACCATTTACATCCTTTCTTCTCCAATGTATCACGATACATTGTTCTTCGACATGTTTTTCACACACGTACTGAGACTCTCAGTCCCGCAATAGCACTTCCCCTCGCTCGTGGCGACGCGTAGCGGCGCCTAGTGAATCGAAAAGTGGAGACGATAAGCGTGCCTACCCCCACCACGAAAATTTGGCTTCGTTGAAAGGCTGTGTGTAAGACCGTGAGCGCGATTCTGTAACTCGGTAGCGGCTTTTTCCGTTGTCGATAAATAGTAAGAGCCAATCATATGGACGACCACAGAGGAAGAGAGCCGCTCATTGGCTGTCGCCAGCTGACAATAACAAAAACTGTCGCTATGAGTTACACAATTGCACTACAGAGGGCCAGCTGGGTGAAGTTAGCACCACGACTTTCGAATTTCGATTTTTTTTCTTTCTCTTCGTTTGTAAGTCGTTTGTAGACGATTTGTTAGAACAATTCAAATGGTTTTTAGATCAGCCTTTCGTTGAAGAATATAAACGAAAAACTGTGAAGTGAGCGCTACCATTTTTATGTAAATCGCCATTGACATTCTTTGGGGGGTCATTCGATCCGGAATCGTTTGTTGGTGACGAATGTTCAAATTAACTGCAACACACAACATATCACACTCCATATCGTTCATTTTTCACAATTTTGCGGACGCTTAGTACGGAGTTTAATACATTTCGTTTAATCGTATTTAATTACATTTTCAGTCAAGAGCTGCATGGGGATGCTCGTCCTTGAAGCGCCGCCTCCGCACTATACAAGGCGGAACCCTCAAGCAGCACTGAGACCAACAATTCCCCTGTTCAATGAGTTCTCAGTTTAATGATGACACTCTGTCTCTTTTCCAGGATTCTTGGAACGAGAGCCGTTCCTGCTGCATTCACAATTTTCCAGTTTTTGCAGTGAGACACTCTGTGGAACTTTTCGATGCTATGACTGGTTAGTTCCCGATGAACCTAACTGGGTCTTCCTGCCTACCTGATGAAGGTCATCCACCATCACAGCAATAAGTAGCTGTTGGGGGTAACAGTTGGGATCTGCTTTAGCATCAATGTCGGGAACATGGACGAGCAGACGGATATTGCGATCTCAGCATCTCCAAAAGCCCTTCGTGGGCCCACCAACAATCTTCCAATTCCCGTATGGACTTGACCCACAACCTAGTCAGGAAACGCTGCTGTTGTTCTGCGGATGGTGACCACGTCTGAGGGTACGGCAACCCCAGAGGCTCTCTTTAGGACATTGATTTGGTATTTGTTTATGAGCAGGTCTAGTGCTCCCCCAGGTCTACTTTTATCATTCATCTTAGAGGCGGAGGCAACCCTTGGCAAGAATAGAGTGAAAATGTTGCTGACGTCTGTCCTGAAGCTGTCGTTGTCAAGGATGCTAAATGTCAACTGCCCTCCAGGCCTCGTGAAGATAAGCGTCTTTATAACGCGAGCAGTTAATTTTGGCAGCCATCACTCCAGGCTCCTTCAGCCCAATCTCTTGACTCGATGTTGCTTGACACTGAGCGGCTTTTAATGTTCGCCTGACTGCCCACGCCCGAAGATTTCACGCTACCAGTTGACGTCCATCTCCGCAGCACGAATGAAGCCAAACTTAAACCTGACTGAACAACGCCGAAATATCTAGTCGGCTCTGTCTGAACAGTGGCGTGCTTACTGATTCGGACTCCCGAAGTTAATGTTCTTCGAGTACAGAAGTCACTCTCTACTAGAAAGCGACTGGCCGGCAAATCCGAGATACTCGTCGAAGCGTCAACGCTCCTCACAACAGGTGGTGTGTCAGTGAAGATAGGAGAGTCATTCTCTGTGGATTCCAAAGCGATGTCCAGACTTTCTGACATTATCTTGCCTCTTCTTAATACAATTGTAAACCGTCAATTTATAGGAGAGAACAAGGCTTTTTGTACTTCAACCTCCATAACAGAAACACCCGAATGTCGAAAGTAGAGAATCGCTAGGTCGTTCTTGATATCCTTCTTCGCTCTATCACTCTGAAGTACTCGTTGGATCGTTACGCTATCACTCAAAGGGTAGAGAAGTTCCCGACCGGATAAGTTCTCAGATAGCAAAATGGCATACGAAAGATATCGCGAAACAGATACGGATAACTTTTTGGTTGTCTAAAAAGACGCCGTTTTGTATTACAAACCGTATCACTTATGTCCGCTTGGCAGATAACTTATTTGTGTCCGATAGTTAACTATACGGCAACTTTTAATGGTTAACAAAGTGTCGACTAAAGGTTAACTCTTTTCAGTTGTCGCTACGTTAGCGGCAAGTCATCAAATCGATATATCTGAAAGATATCTTCTTAAAGGCACAAAAATGCCAAGATACCACTGTCATCTAAAAGTCGTCCAATAGGCATCCGAATGAGGTTGACAAAACGACATCTAAACGGTATCGAAGAGTACTATGGAAAATATATCTATTGGCGATATATATGTATAACAATATCCTATCCATTTCTTTATAAAAATTAACCTATTAATAGTCTAGAATATTTAATATAGCTCAATAATCTAGACTGTTAATAAGTTAATTTTTATAATGGAGAAATTGGTAAGATATTGTTATGTCGGTTTCGAAGTGGGCTAGGTCATTATAAATAGAGCATCGATTAATTCATTATAAGTGAAATGTAATTTAATATTATAAAAACGGTACAGTCGTTATTAGACTTCTCTCCCGTTGCAGTCACGTCTTTTGGTGGTTGCCATGCTCCAAGCGATCCCGTGGATAACCTCGAAAGCAGGACGAAGCATTATACGGGATGTCATTTGAAAGATGTCGAATAGTTACCTTACGGTCATGCCTTAAAGGTAACCTGATAACGGTAACCAATCGACGTCAATTGGACATTTATGCTGCCTGGGTTACGTCGAAAAGTCCTCGAGTGTTGCGACGCATGCGCCCCGAATGTTTGGCACAAATTCTACCGATTCCTACTATCCCGACGCTTTCCTAGTTCCTCAAATGCTCTATGCCGCTTCAGGGCTTTCGTCTTTGTATTTCTAAGAAAACCAAACGTTTCTTAACGTCGCCGTTTTCCACGATAGAAGAAATCCTTCCAAGAGCAAACGAAGTCGGAATTTCTTCATTCGAACGGTCGTCTACGAAGCGGAAGTGTCGGTGCGTCCTCTTGACTGCGATTTTCGACGCGCACCGCGTGTTCGCGCAGCTTCCGTTTCCAGTCGCGTGCGCTCGCTGCTGTCACGCTCCTTTTTCTTTCCCGTGCCACCATCAAACATGGCTGCCCGATCAATCTCGAAGAAGCGAAAGGTTGGTGACGTTCAATCGTCTATTAACGAACGGAAAATGCGAAAAATACACAGCGCTGAAGCAACCGCGATCCATCATTTTCGTGATTTTTGTTACTTCCGAAAAAAATCCCGTCGCTTGCCGATCGGATGACACGGATACGAATCGTCGCTTCCCGAACTCACGAGAACTTTTTTCATTTGTTCGCCGAAATCCATACGAAGCTCGGCCGGAAAGTGTCCCAAAAATCGTACCAGTGTTTGTGAAATATTCCACGCTCAAAATTTATACTCTCGTTCTTCTTCGCCGAGTCCCAAGACGCGGTAAACACATTTTGAGGTTATACCCGCATTATTCGCCTAATCGCTCACAATCGCACGGATCAGTCTCCCCAATCGTTTCTTCACGATCATTAAGACTTCGCGCTAAAAAAGACCGTGTCGAAATTCCGGCGCACGAATTTATAAAAAATCTCATCACCTATTTTTTTTTGTCGACTCAGCAATTGAAAGTGAACAAAAACCTATTCAAACTCGAGTTTGTTTTCAGTTTGTAGGGGACGGAGTATTCAAGGCGGAACTCAACGAGTTCTTGACCCGCGAGCTCGCCGAGGATGGCTACTCCGGCGTCGAGGTGCGCGTCACCCCGACTCGTACCGAAATCATTCTCATGGCGACCCACACCCAGAGCGTGCTCGGCGAAAAGGGACGCAGAATTCGCGAGCTCACCTCCGTAGTCCAGAAGAGGTTCGACTTCAAGAAAAATACAGTCGAGCTGTACGCGGAGAAAGTTGCCACTCGGGGACTTTGCGCGATCGCGCAGGCCGAGTCACTCCGTTACAAATTGATCGGCGGCCTTGCCGTCAGAAGGTACTTTTTTCTTTCCTATTTGGCTCAAGAGTTTGGTTACTTTTGATATTTCTCAAAACGAATTTTATTTTTCGCAATGCATGAGTTTAAGAATAATTAATAGATTTTTTTATTTTCTTTAGTTTTCAATTTCTTTTCAAATAATATTTTGGAAACATTCAATTTCTTATATAAAATAACAGTATATTAGGTGTTGCATTGAAAAACATATTTTATTTGTTTTTTCATTAATTCATTTTTTTAAACTTGTTGGTTTACATTGATGAAAGTGTTTTCTCTCGGCTGTTACTACTTTCTATTCATGTTCGTTTTTAAAAAAGTTCCGTCCGATTTTTTTTCTCAAAGTTGGTTCATTTTTTGCTAAAAAAAAAGACAAATTTTGAAAAATGCAACATTACTCAAGAACTATAATGTTTAAGGGCGGGGTAACGTATTAAATTTTTTTTTTTCATTTTTGTTTAATTTTTTAAATGAATGCATAATATATCAAGAATATTGTGTTAAAATTTCAAGTCGATCGGAGTAAAATTGAGGAAGTTATGAGTATTTGAGCGTTTATTGCTCCATGCCGTTCTCTTCTCTTCTGCGTTTTTCAAACCGTTTTTCTGAGACTTGTCATATTTGAAGTCCGTGTGCACGATAACTTAAAATCTACTGGACCAATCGCTTTGAAATTTTGCACAGTACTTCTTCACATAATTCACCAGGTATTGTCGAGAGCTTTTTTTTTTTTTTTTTAATAATTACTAATTTTTCAACAACAAATTAGCCGATTATTTAAGCGAAAATCGGGTTTTTGGCTCCCAAGTGCTACGAAAAATAAAAAAATCGAAAAAAAAAAGATCCTCCCGTCATTACCTCGAGAAACATCTCCTTTAACAAATGCATTTTGATTTTTTTTTTGTTTCAAATGATTCTGTTGCGAGTTATGGTGCACACCGCAAACCAACTTTTCGAGGTGCCTCTGGGGTTTCATTTTCACTCGCTCAATTTTGAATATTTTGCAATGCAAATTTAGGAGAATGTTGTTCAAATGTTACTTTATTATATGTAAATTTTTCAATAAACGAACACTATTCGTTACGCCAAAAAAAATCTTAAAAACATGCCTTTTTTTCGCCGAATTAACTTTACCCCGCCGTTAAGAAGAAATGTCGGAGATGCAAAAAGTTGCGTAAGTTTATACTGGATCGCGTGGAATTTTTTCAGAATTGTCCTCTAAGCTTTTCTACGAGTTTCGGCCGAAAACGTTTCGAATTTTATTTTTATTCTGAAAAAATTTAAGCTAATTCCAAATGTAAAATTAAAAGAGTTTTTCCTATTGATATTTTGTCCTAGACGCCATAGTTTTCGAGTTAAGCCATCCTACTCAGTTTCGAGCAAAACAATCCAAAAAAAAATCTCGCAGGAAAATTCTTAAAAAAATTCCAGGCTATCGAGTATAAACTTAAGCTACTTTTTACATCTTCGACATTTTCTCTTAAACCCCATAGTTCTTCAGTTACGTTGCATATTCCAGAATTTGTCTTTTTTAGCCGAAAATTAAATAACTGCGAAAAATAATCGTACGAAACATTTTTAAAAACGAAAATTGAGCTTCTGCTACCCCTTTAAAGGTTATCATGGATAAAAATGTTCATGAGTTATGCGAAAAATAACCGAAAAACGGTCACCCAAAAAAGCGCGTACCAGGTCGAAAAAAAATCATACAAAAAATATATCAAAAAACCAAAACTAAGCTGTATTTGTTCCGTTCAAAACGCCGTTCGTTAAATTTCGTTATCTTTTTTTTCGACGAAGCTATCTAACTTTTACAAGGGGACAGTACGGCAGTCGGATTTTTGTAATTTTTCGTACTCATGGTACGCGAAGTTCAGAGCTCGAATATTAATATCCCAAAGCAGTTCGACGCCATATTCAGAAATTTTCGAGAAAATTGACTTTGAAGTTTTCGAGCGCACTCTTATCCCACAAAGATGCAACGATATTCGAACCGGGCTCGTGGCGTACCCGGTAGCGCTCGAGTCTAGTAATCGCGGGGTCACTGGTTCGAATCTCACTTCGATTTTTTTTTTTTTTTTTTTTTTTCATTTTTTTTTTCATTTTTTTTTAAATGAAAAAACGCAAGTCATATTTTTAATTATCTCTTGATTATAAACATACATTTTCAAGTATCAATATTTATAACCAACAACATTTTTAGGATGAAAATGAAAAACGTCGGGAAGGAATTGAATACTTTATTATTCGGTCTGTATTCGTTTGTTTTATACATCGGGTGTAATGTTACACGAGCCAGAGTGATAACCATCGTAAAAACAAGGAAAACAGTAATTTTCACGGCATCTCGCACACCGTACAAACGCTGCATTGTTACATTCGCAATTTTTCCTATTAATCTACAAGGGAGTTTATATTCTTATTAATCCTCAAGGGAGTTTATATTCCTATTAATTTACAAGGGAGTTTATGTAAATATTATTACTGGATATTTTTACGTCGCCTATTCACAATTTCAAGGAAGAGATAATCAAAAATAAGACTTGCATTTATCATTGACAATTATAATTACATATATGTGAATTAGCATAGATTTTATGATTTTTATCCCGGGATTATTTATTTATTTTTTTATAAATAATCACCTATTGTTATATATAAATAATATATGATCATATGTGAGAAAATATATAATGATGTATAACTATAATGAATTTTGTACATAAATAACTATATATGGATTTTGTCCATATATAAACATATATAGATATATTATATTAATTATATATAATAATATGTGATTATATACAACAAAAATTTATCGGGATATTTAAATGACGGAGGTATGCGAATTAAAAAAAATGAAAAAAAAAAAACAAACAACAAAATTCGAAGTGAGACTCGAACCAGCGACCCCGCGATTACTAGACTCGAGCGCTACCGGGTACCTATCATCATTATTATTGGTTGTAAAACGCCTTAAGGGGAGGGTAGGCGTTTAAGCGTGAAAAAAACATTTTTGCGTATTTTTTTCATCTATATGGATAGAGTACATTTATTGAAACCTTTTGTACGTTGTTAAGTGTCATTTCAAGAACATTCCGTGAAATTTGTACGCGAAAATATCCACAAACAAGCCGGTGACGAAGCTTTTCCAAGAACGCCGTTGGAAAAACATGATTTGCGGTGTTCACTGTATCTCAGCTAGAAATTATCTGAAAACAAGTACCGTTAAAATTTAGTCAAAGTATCATCAAATCCTCCCCCCAACGGTTTTTGATAATTTTTTTTTCATTTCTAAATTTTTTGGTGGTCATGTAAAGTGAAAAGTGCTATTTTTCACGAAAAATTCCGCCATTTTGGGGGTGGAAAACGCCCTCAATGTACAAAAAATCTCAAACTAACCATTGGGGGGAGGTATTTTATATGTAGAAAGTGTGCACCAAGTTTGAAATAGATTGGTCATGTAGTTTTCAAATGGAAGTGAACACGGACTTTGAAAAAGTGGTTTCGAGAAAAACGCGTTTGAAGTTTAGAGAAGTCGGAGCTACAGTGTTAGAGGAGCGGGACTAAATAGTCAATAACTTCGAGACTTTTTCTCTGATTGACTTGAAATTTTGGGATTATATTCTTGAAATGTTTAACTATAAGAAAAGACCAAAAAATTGATTTTTCAAAACTGCAAACCCCTACCCTCCCCTTAACGGTGTAGGGCACTACAGATCTCGATTTCGTACACTCGATAATCAACTTGACGATTCTTTTTTTTTTTTTTCAGGGCGTGCTACGGAGTACTCCGTTTCATAATGGAGTCCGGAGCAAAGGGTTGCGAAGTCGTGGTGAGTGGCAAACTGAGAGGTCAAAGAGCAAAGAGCATGAAGTTCGTGGACGGCCTTATGATCCACTCCGGTGAGCCGACCAACGACTACGTCGACACGGCAACGCGTCACGTGCTCCTCAGACAGGGAGTGCTCGGTATCAAGGTCAAGATCATGTTGCCCTGGGATCCGAACGGTAAGACCGGACCGAAGAAGCCCCTGCCCGACAACGTTTCCGTTGTCGAGCCCAAGGAAGAGGTTCACCACGCTCAACCCTCTTCGGACATCAAGGCCGTGAAGGACACTCCGCAAGGATATTCCGCCGCTCCTCTACCATGAAGTGTTAACTTTACAATAAAAAAACATTAAAACTTCAAAAATCGTGTTCTCTAGTGTTCTTTAGTCAAGGAATACTTTGACGCAAATGTGATGGAGGATGCGATACCCCTATGAATCGGTTTGAGGAACTTCGAGACGAAAAACGAAATATTCAGATTCGTTTAAAATTAATTTATGATTCATTAAGGGACAACACCACTGTGACCCCCTGTTTTTTGCCATTTTTCAAGAATTTTTTTTTTGTGGGAAAAAAAAGAGATATTCGAAAAAAAAATTTTTTGTTTCGTTCGTTGTGTATTGAAGATACATAAAAAAAAAATTTCAAATTTTTCACGCCCCATGGTGACGCTGGGGAAGGTCTCGCGTCAGGTACTGTTGCCTCTGCAGTGGTTCGCGGCACGCAGCAGAACTCTCTTCAAAGTCGATCTGAAAAAAAAATACCGAGTGTTTTCGTTAATAATATGATATTTTGAAGAGAAGTACACAGGGATTTGAAAAAATACTGATTTTTAAAAAATAGGCACGCTTTTGAAATTAAAGGACGATTTTCGAGCAAAATTTTTCGTCGAAAATAGGCTATAACTTTTATTATTATTGAGATATCGAAAAAATCCTATGTACTTCTTTAGATAATCTAGTTTTATTGATGCAGTCCAAATTTTAAGTCGATCGGATAAAAATTGCTCGAGTTCTGCTGCGTGCCGCACTAAAAAAAGTGGTTTTGCGAAAAACGCGTTCAAAGTTTTAGGTTTGTTAATTTATGCGATAAATTGGAAAAAAAATTTTTTTACCTTTAATCAGCGATGCCGGCACCATATAGCTGGCCTTCAAGAAGCAAATCATTGTCCCTAGCATCTTTTCTCGAACTTGTAGAGGCTCTTCTTGCCTCTTTTGCAGCGTCTGTAAGCGAGCGCTCCGCCAGCTCGATCCGCGCTGCGTCGGTTTCAACGCAAAAATTGAAATAATTTGGGCCGATAGTTATCCCCAACGTCTCCAAAACTTTCATGAGGCTTCTCAGGCCATCATTGAATAATAATACCGCGATATCAGCTGCAATATCGACGATTGACGATTGACGACTTGAACATTTTTCAATTATCGCCGCCTATGGCTTTTTTCGAAACTATATTTATAACTATAGCCGGTTTTTGTGAAGGGAGACAAAAGAATACCTGGGAAAGACCCGCAGGACCTGGGAAAGGCCCGGTATACCTGCCGACCCTGAGGCGCGCAGTTGCGCGGGAGCCCGAGCTTCACGGAGCGCTGCACCGCTCCACAAAATATTCAATATCTCCGAAAATAATTATTTTTTCGATCTGGGTCCAACGGTATCTTAATCTTAAATGTATTTTAGATTTTTCTAGATGGTTTTCAAAAAATCGATTTTTTGAAGCCGTCACAGTGGTGTTGTCCCTTAACTGTTTCGGATTTAATCAGTTTCACACTTCGTTTCAACTTCGGAGATTTTTGATGTTCAAGTTGAATTTTCATCTGTGTGGTTGGGTTTGTTTGGGTAATCCACGCGATACCTCGCAAAAACGAGTTACAGGTTGCATTTAGAAATCGATAATGGTGTTTAAGGCGGGATATACATTTACAACGATCAAAAAATCGATTTTTTTTTTCTTTGAACGCTAGAACTGTATAGAGTTGCATACAAAAGTGTCCGGCCAAAGATAATTTTATGATGGAGTAACGTTTAAAGGATGCAAAATGGAAACACAAACATATCGTAAAGTTTTTTTATTATGCAATCGAAACGTGTTATTGAGAAATTATATATAACTATTCATAATTATTCATAGTTAAATTAACAATTTTCGCTTTTTCATAACTATCCGGCCAAGTACGAATTACGCATTATATACAGAGAAAAAATATAGTAAATCAAGAAAAAAATTGAAAACGGTAATAAATGTAAGATTTCCATCAATACTTGGTAGCCATGCCCTTCGAAGCTATCTCGGGAGCACATCGGTGAGGCATCGATTCAATAAGTTTGATGATTCTATCTTGAGACATATTTTTCCACTCTTGAACTTTTCCCCACAAAGCAGCTTTATTGGCACAATTTTCAGTTCCTACTCTTAGTTTTAACTCTTGCCATAAATGTTCGATGGGATTCAAGTCCGGGGATTGATCCGGCCGCTCTAAAACTCGAATATTTTTCTTGCTAAAAACCTGCTGAAGGAGCTGTGATCGATGTTTTGGATCATTATCTTGCTGAAAAATTCATCCTCGTGGCATATTCTGACGAGCATAAGGCAGCATTCCTTTTAATATATTATCTCTATACATAGCAGAGTTCATAGTGCCTTCAATTTTAAAGATTGGACCGACACCTTTCCAAGAGAATGCACCCCATAGCATAATGCTACCTCCACCGTGTTTCACAGTTGGTGTTTGATATCGCGAATCATTTCTAGTTCCTTTTGGTCGTCGAACGTACCTTCTCCCATCATTTCCAAACAAATTAATTTTAGTTTCGTCTGAGAACAGCACTTTTTTCCAATCTTCAACAGTCCAGCCCTGGTATTTTTTCGCGAATTCTAATCCGGCTTTCTTTTTTTTTTACTGATGAGCGGTTTTTTAACTCCAACACGTCCAAAAAGTCCCACTTCTGTCAGTCTACGTGAAACAGTACTTTGGCTAATGTCAGCCAAATTTTCTTCGCGTAATTCACGCGCGATGATTGCAGCATTCCTTTTTACGTCTGCGACAGCCTTTCTTTTGACCACTTTATCGACACGATTAGTTGTTTTCCTAGGTCTCCCAGGACAGTATTTATCTTCTGTAGTCTTCACTTGAATTTATTCACCTTGAATTTATTCACCTGTAGTCTTGAATTTATTATTTGAATTATTAGTCTTGAATTTATTCACCTGTAGTCTTGAATTTATTCACTATATCGTTAACAGTCGATTTTCCAATTGGCAAAATTTTTGCTATTTCACGTGAAACTTTTCCTTCGTCGTGCAACTTGATAACCACTTTACGTATATCCAAAGACGTGCATTTCGACATCTCGACTGAGTGTTATTGATCGTACAATGCAAAAGGAACAGAGCTCTCAATGTTTACATGATTTCGCGTCTAAAAACGTAAACAAAGCGAATTATATCTTCTTGGAATTTGTCTGGACATACAGGGTGTCCCATTTTAATCTTACACCTGAATTTTCTCGAAAAATATTGCTCGGACGAAATGTTGTGTGGAACAAAACTTCTAGGGATTGAAGGGGGACGTTTGAAAAAAATTTATTTGAGGAGCCAAAATTCAAAATGGCGGCGTTACAAAGGCTGACATGTTTTTTTCAAACGGAAACATAACTTTTTTTATTGCCAAAAAATTTGTCAGCTGCAAACTAAAAACTTTTGTTGAAAAAATGTTTTGATAAAGTTCATCGTTTTCAAGTGAGAACATCATTTTCAATTATTTCAGATGTATCCAGGATTTGTGTGTGTGTGTGTGTGTTTTTCGACCCATCGTGATCAAAGTTGGTCAAGGATTTAAAGAAACACGTTTTTGGGCCTGAAAATGGCACAAACGCTATTAAAATGGAAAAAAAACTATTTTTCATCGATTTTCCTCCAAAATTTTCTCATGAAATATCGTCCAAATTTGAAAACAAAAAAACAAAAATTTTCAACAAAAAAATTTGATTCTTTTTTTGTTGAAGTTGTCATACATTCGAAAATACAACATTGAGCGGCTTGCCGTGAGACATTTAGTCTAATTGTCCCTACCACCGGCATTTGCGTTAGCCAAAGCGTAGGAGGTTGCATGCCTGGATACATCTAAAATAATTGAAAATGATGTTCTCACTTGAAAACTATGAACTTTATCAAAAATTTTTTTCAACAAAAGTTTTTAGTTTTCAGCTGACAAATTTTTTGGCAATAAAAAAAGTTATGTTTCCGTTTGAAAAAAACATGTCAGCCTTTGTAACGGCGCCATTTTGAATTTTGGCTCCTCAAGTAAATTTTTTTTCAAACGTCCCCCTTCAATCTCTAGAAGTTTTGTTCCACACAATAGTTCGTCCGAGCAATATTTTTCGAGAAAATTCAGGTGTAAGATTAAAATGGGACACCCTGTATATGAAGCAGCAAAACGTGTTATTTTTCTTACAAATAACTGTTAATCGTTAGGAACAATTTTTTAATTACATATTTCGATTGCATAATCAAAGAACCTTACGATGATATATTTGTATTTCCATTTTGCATCCTTTAAACGTTACTTAATCATAAAATTATCTTTGGCCGGACACTTTTGCATGCAACTGTATGTAGAATATTTTCCTTAAGTTTGAAAGCGAAATTCGAAAAAGTTCAAACGTTACAGCCCGCTACGTCATTTAGATGATTTAATTTAAAAAATTGTTTTGCATACTTAAATATACTATTAAAGTATACCTAATGTTTGATAATTGTAGAATAATTATTTCGTAGTTTAAAAAATCCCTCAATATTGCTTATTTTTTCGCCTTAGCCCTTTCAAGCGTACATTTTTCCTCACGTGCACTTTTTTTTGCACTTTCGTTATTGATGACACCCGTTACGTGAAAAATAAAAATTTAATAGCTGTGTTTTAGCAGTTATTGGAGTCCTAGGAACCTTGAAATGCATTTACAGTCGCTATATTTAATTATTAGGAGTACAACTTTGCAGTGACCGTTTTACTTAGAGAGCCACTGCGGCCGAAGTAGTGGCCCTAGCTCAATAAAAAAGTGCCATTTTAAACTAGAGGCTCTGCCAATGTAAACAATTTAAAAAAGCTAACGGATACGTGTATGCATTATAAAGTTATTGGCACTCAAACATGGCAACCTACGAGCCGAATTCTCAGCATTTGCGGGAACTGCTCCAAAGACAACAAAGGAAGGGATTTTTGCACCGGATTGTGACTGGAGATGAAAAGTGGGTTTACTACGATAATCCTAAACGCTGAAAATCATGGGGACTGCCTGGTCATATTCCGTCATCGACGCCCAAATCGAATATTCACGGATCCAAAGTGATGCTGTGTATCTGGTGGGACCAGCTGGGCGTTGTGTACTATGAGCTGCTCAAACCATCCGAAACCATCACAGGGGA
This sequence comes from Ophion obscuratus, assembly GCA_964007375.1. Lineage (NCBI taxonomy): Eukaryota > Metazoa > Arthropoda > Insecta > Hymenoptera > Ichneumonidae > Ophion > Ophion obscuratus. The sequence continues at coordinate 69,718,221 of OZ023313.1, read as the reverse complement.
ACTCTACCGACGTCAGTTGATGCGCTTGAGTAAGGCACTCAAAGAGAAACGGCCACAATTCAACGAAAGACATGACAAGGTGATACTGCAGCATGACAATGCCCGACCCCATGTTGCAAATGTCGTGAAAAAGTACTTGGAAACGCTGAAATGGGAGGTTTTATCCCACCCGCCGTACTCTCCAGACATTGCCCCTTCCGACTATCACTTGTTCCGGTCAATGGCACACGATTTGGCTGACCAGCACTTCGGTACTTACGAAGAAGTCAAAAATTGGGTCGATTCCTGGATTGCCTCCAAGGACCAAGACTTTTATCGACGCGGGATTCGAATGCTACCTGAAAGATGGGCCGAGGTCGTAGCTAGCGACGGGCAGTACTTTGATTAAAAAATATGTAGCCACTTTTTTATAATAAAGCCTTAAACTTTTGAAAAAAACGGTCACTGCAAAGTTGTACTCCCAATAAGAACACTTTTGAATCGTCAAAATCTGAATTGAATTAGGCGTAACACCAGTGTTACACTGCCGCAAAGGGTAAAAACGTGCATAGCATTACAATCGACGATGCTTCAGCGATAGTCACTTCTGCCAATGGTCAGCTGTCGCCAAGTCTCTCCGTTACTTTTTTCTTGAATAAAACTTAAATATATTTTTATTTAATTGCAAAAATGGTAACTTGATATAATTTCCCAGCTTGGAATTATTTTTCAACAATATTATGAGTTGAAGATTGCCCAATAATAATTTATTTTTACATGACGTTTTATTCGCCCGAGATCGACATCCTGCCGAAAACCCAATGCATTTTCATCCCCACTCTCGCAGCCAACAAACAGCCCTGAAACTCCAGAATATTCAACAATGCGCGTTTATTGTATCGCATACCTGAAGCACAGTATGAAGCCAACATTCACCAGGGTGCAGCCATTTTTTCCGTCCATTAAATTATTATATTTCTTTTTTTTTACGAACAGAGTACTGCGTTTTGTCATTACGTAAATATATATATATATATATATATATATATATATATATATATATATATATATATATATATATATATAGTAGCCGGACAACGGTGGAATAACGAGGGTAATAACGTTCAAGTTGGAATGCCGAGGGTTTTGCGAACGAGTTTCTGGGCTATCCTCTCGAATTCGGGACGATCCTCTCGCCACATTTTGGCCGCGTCGACGTTCGCTCCGCTCTCGTCGTTAGGCTCGGCCAGCATGCTCACGACGCTCAGCAAAATTTTCTCCACGCTCTGGACGGGGCTCCATCTTTCGGCGCTACTCTCGTAGCCCATCGGGTCGTCACCGGGTGCGTGCAGGATACTGATGCATACTCGCCCGTCCGCGTAAACTAAACGACAATGAACAGAAATCTTGAGGACAAATTCGATGCGGACTGAATTACGAAGTTATCGAAGCGAGTGCATGCAAGTTGTGAATTCTAGTACATTGTTTTTAAGGGACTACATCAGTGTGACACTTGCAAAAAATCGATATTTTTTGCCTTTTTCGACCATTTATACTTTCAAGAATATCATTATCATATCAATATCATTTTATCTTGCAAAAATCGATAGTTAAATCTTTAACCGCGTTTTTTCTCGAAATGAGATTTTTCAAATTTGCTGACATTGCAACTCAAAGAGCAATTATCCGATTGACTTGAAAAATTGCCCCCGCATTTTCTCCAGCGAAATAAGGAGTATATTCTGAGGTATAAAAAAAAAAAAAAAATTCTGAAAATTTCATCCCCGTCAACGCAATGGTTTTGGAAAAATAAATTTTTTTTAAATAAAAAAAAATAAAAATAAAAATTTTGGAAACGCTTCAGTGGATCGATTCGATTTTTTTTGGTACTTGTTACGATTAAACGTGTTACGAAATAAAATTATAGAACATCTTGCGAAAGATTAAGGTTTAAAAAAAAATAATGTTCCTTGTTTTATTTTTTTTTACTATTATCCACTTGGGGTACAATAACGAAATTTTTTTCATATAATCCTTGGGCACTTTATTAGATTATATAATTTTTTTTTTAAATGATCGGTTTGGTACGCCACAGTGAAAAAAAAAGAATCAGACTTTATTGATATATTTTAGTTATATATCTATATAACTAAAATATATCAATAAAGTGTGTTTCTTTTTTTTTTCACTGCGGCGTACCAAGCCAATCATTTAGTCACATGTCAGACTGTATTGATATATTTTAGTTATATTTCATATAGCTAAAATATATCAATAAAGTGTATTTCTTTTTTTTCACTGTGGCGTACCAAACCGATCATTTTGAAAAAATTATATAATCTAATAAGGTGCCCAAACATTATATGAAAAAAGTTTCGCTATTGTACCCCAAGCGGATTATAGTAAAAAATAATAAAACAAGGAACATTATTTTTTTTTTTTCAAACCTCAATCTTTCGCAAGATGTTCTATAATTTTATTTCGTAACACGTTTGATCGGAACAAGTACCAAAAAAAAAATCTAATCGATCCACTGTACCGTTGCCGGAAAATTTTTTTTTTTTTGATATTTAAAAAAAATTCATTCTTCTAAAACCATTGCGTTGACGGGCATGACATTTTCAGAAATTTTTTTTTTTTATACCTCAGAATACACTCCAAATTTCGCTGGAAAAAATGCGGGGGCAATTTTTCCCTACTTACCCGGCTATGGCCTTTGAACTGAGTACTCTTGAATATATTTACTCTACAATGACGTAGGATATTTTTGACTGGATGAAAATTGACGATTTGGCATTGAAAAAAACGACCATTTTATAGGCAAGAAAACGGACTTTTTTCATAACTACGCCATTTTGTTAGATTTTGACATTTTTCGAAAATCCTACGTCATTGTACAGGAAATACCTTCCAGTTTAACGACATTTTTTCCTTTCTCGGTTTCAGCTACTTAATCGGCCGGAATCATGTCAGCAGTGGAAGAACTTCTTTTATGGCGCCTCCGAAGGCAGCGCATAAGTCGCTTGGATCTCAATATTTTTCTATGAAAAAATTATGTGATATAGGTCAAATACAGCCAAATATATTCTTAATTTTCCGAAACATTTGAATACTTTTCTTCCAAAAAATTCCCGAAAATCACCCAAATTTTCAGCATTCACACTGGTATAGCCCCTTAAATATTCTATACGCTACTTATTAATGCCCTATTCTGCCTAGTTCAGGAGTCATAAAAAATATTGCAAAATACAATTTTTTATTGCATATCTTGCCATTTTCATAATTTACAAAATTTGAAAAGATTATTTGTCAATACAAAATTTTGATTATTATACTAAAGGTACATTTTTTAATTTTTCATTACAGATCCTGCACCGATTAGCCTCGCAGCAACTATTGCACGTGGTTGAAATAATAACTCCATTGTTGATCAATATGAAAAAAAAAACTCACTCTTGGCAAGACTATGACGACGCTGCTTACGAAAAGTAGCATGTTTCAGAATTCTTCCCGACACGAAAACTAGCAAGTTTCGGTTTTCGCCACGAAAACTGGCATTTTTCGATATTTAACGCGAAAATTAGCACGTTTCGGCTTTCACCACGAAAAGAAGCAGATTTCCATATTCACCGCGAAAATTAACATGTTTCAGTAACACTGGAATTGTTTCCGACTTTTCTCCCATGCTTTTTTACGCCTTGCCTCTATTTTTTTACTCCAATTCCTTTGACCGCAATCGGAAATTTACGATTTTTTAGACCTCTCAAAAAATTTCAATTGGACTTCAATTAAAATTGCAAGTATTCGGGAAATATCCATTCAACTTTACGTCGATACAATCCACGTTAAATATGATTTTGACCAAGAAGGACGAGAGATGAAAATTAAAAAAAAAAAAAAAAAACATGGATGATGTTCGAATGTTCCAATTAAAACGGACAGATAAAAAATTGCCTCTTGCATCAAGAAAAAAAATATATACAGGCCATGCTTGACAGAGGTTTAATTCCAAGCGAACATCAGCAAGATTTTTCAAACACATTCGACGACAACCATCTGTAAGATTGCAGTAAATTTGTTGAATGATATTTTCAATAACGTTATTTTTTTTAATAGAAAATAACAATAAATATTTCATTATATTTACAATTTCGATTTCATTTTTTTCATAAAAATTACTACTATCGATTTTAATTGATGATTATCAAAATGTTAATAAAAGCAACGAGTATAAAGTTAAAATGTCATTACGCAAAAAATTGTCATATTTTTACAAAATACTCATAGTTTATTTTTCCACATTTTACCTGAGAGTACAGTCGTGCTGTCGCTGAAAAAACCCGGAATCGGAGAAAATTAGAAGAAGGCTAGTTTTTTGACAGGTGATTTTGTAGGTGCCGCGGGTGCTAAATCCAAGTTTGCCTAAAAATCGGGGTATAGGGTTCTTTTTTAGGGGATGAAAAGAGATGGGGGTGGATTAATGCCAAACTACAACCCCTACGAGGTCGGCGCCGTGAGCCAAAATGTTTAGAAAAATCCGGGCTTTAGTTTTGTCCACAGCGCCGAAGTCGTGGAAGTTCATTTTGAGGGTGAAAAAGTGGGGTGAAATTTTGAAAAATCGGTTTTAATTCAATAACTCTTTAGAAAAAAATCGTACGTTTTTTGTTCAAATGGGAACGTTGTAGCCCTTGAAAAGACGCGTCGATCGAGTATTCGATAATCATTTCCGATAATATCTTCACCCCCAAAAATGGTTAAAAAACCGAAAAAAAAAATAGTTTATTGAATAACTCAAAAACAATCGGTTTTTCGAGTATGGTTGAAATGTACGAAATGTAGAAAATAATTTTCTCCATATTTTCGTTGCTATGGACCACCCTTGAATTTTGATTTTCCAACCCCTCTCGGGGGTTGAACAGTCAAAATGAAATTCTGGGAAAACTATTGACGGCACGAACTCACCGCCGTGGAAGAATTTGTAGCTTGAACCCTCAGCTACATATTTGTCCACAGCGCCAAACTCGTATCTCTTTAGTTTCGGTCAATAGTTTTCCCAGAATTTCATTTTGAATTCGAAAAAGCAAAATTCAAAAGTTGTGCATAGGAACGAAAATATAGAGAAAATTATTCTCTACATTTCGTACATTTGAACCATCCCCGAAAAATCGATTGTTTTTGAGTTATCCAACAATTTTTTTGTTAATTCGTCAACAATTATTTTGGGAGTGAAGATATTATTGGAGAGGGTTGATAGAATACTCGATCGACGCGTCTTTTCAAGGGCTACAACGTTCCCATTTAAACAAAAAACGTACGATTTTTTTCTAAAGAATCATTGAATTAAACCGATTTTGCAAAATTTCACCCCACTTTTTTATCCCCAAAAGGAACTTCCACGATTTCGGCGCTATGGACAAAAATAAAACCCGGATTATTCTGAACATTTTGTCTCCCGGCGCCGACCTCGTGGGTGTTGTAGTTTGGCATTAAACCACTCCCATCCCCTAAAAAACCCTACCCCCCGATTTTTAGGCAAACTTAGTTTTAGCACCCATGGCACCTACAAAATCACCTGTCAAAAAACTAGCCTTTTTCTAATTTTTTCCGATTCCAATATACAGCACGACTACTACCCTGATGGAAATCCGCTTATCGGAATTCGACAAATGATGTTGAAATCTGTAAAAAAATGTCAGAAACTGTGAAAATGAATAGATTCTAACATAATTTGATGGAATCGTACATATTTTGATAGATTCTGTCGGAAATAATCTATGAAAATCGGACAGAACCTCACATATTATGTTAACTTTACGGAATGTCATAAAATCACAGAATTCGATACTTTCTGTCATCTTTTTGTCAGAAAATGTCATCTTTTAACAAAAAATTATAAAATTAATTTTCCATTTTTTGACATATTGTTGCATCGAAAAGAATGACAAAATGACAAAAAATGATAGAAAACGATAATTTTTATCATAATTTGTTGTCACATTTTTGTTGAATTCTGACAGATTTCAGCTGTCATTAAATCACAGAGTTTGATACTTTCTGTCATCTTTATGTCGGAAAATGTCATCTTTTAACAAAAAATGATAAATAAGTTTTCCATTTTTTGACATATTGTTGCATCGAAAAAAATGACAGAAAATGTCAAAAAATGATAGAAAACGATAATTTTTATCATAATTTGTTGTCACATTTTTGTTGAATTCTGACAGATTTCAGCTGTCATTAAATTACAGAATTTGATACTTTCTGTCATCTTTATGTTGGAAAATGTCATCTTTTAACAAAAAATGATAAATCAGTTTTCCATTTTTTGACATATTATTGCATCGAAAAAAATGACAGAAAATGTCAAAAAATGATAGAAAACGATAATTTTTATCATAATTTGTTGTCACATTTTTATTGAATTTTGACAGATTTCAGCTGTCATTAAATCACAGAATTTGATACTTTCTGTCATTATTGTGTCGGAAAATGTCATCTTTGAACAAAAAATGATAAATCAGTTTTCCATTTTTTGACATATTGTTGCATCGAAAAAAATGACAAAAAATGCAAGAAAACGATAATTTTTATCATAATTTGTTGTTACATTTTTCGTGAATTCTGACAGATTTCAGCTGTTAGTGAAAAGGAGCTTTATTGTGAATAAAGTCAGAAATAGCATAAACTACATTTCTATGGAATATTTATTTTATTCAATATTTATTCTAATTGTCGATTGTACATCCCTGTGGTATAGTCGCTATATATTTTTAAGATCTCAACAGTTGCCAAATATGTGTCACCAAATAAAAGTATTATTGAATATAAAGTCCCAAATTTCTTTCTTTCAGCATTTCCATTAAAATTTAGAAAATTATATGTAAATTCCATCAAATATTGACGAATTCTGACAATTTATTATCAGAATCGATAATTAAATGTCAAAATTCATCAGAATATATCATATATTTATAATGCAAAATGTCAAAAGTTAACAAGTTCGGTCATTATATGACAAAAAATAAAAAAGAATGATATAATTTGACAGATTCGGTCATATTTCATGAATGTTAAAGAATCCCATTTCATTCCATTAAATAATGACATTTAATGACGAAAATCTCACAAAAAATAAGAAAGAATGATATAATTTGACATATTCGGTCATAATATTTTATAAATGTTGAAGAATTCCATTATATTCCATAAAAAAATGACATTTAATGACGAAAATCTCACAAAAAATAAGAAAGAATGATATAATTCGACAGATTCGGTCATAATATTTCATGAATGTTGAAGAATTCCATTTTATTCCATCAAAAAATGACATTAAATGACGAAAATCTCACATAAAATGGAAAACTCTTACGACATTATATGACATATTATGTAAGATTCTGACAGAAATTACTGAATTATAACATTACTTTTCTGATAAAATATGACAGATTCTGTAAAGCATGTTCCAATTTCCGGTCAGAAATCATGAACTTCTCACAGAAAATGTCAAATCTCGAAATAATATGACAGATTCTGTCGTATAAATGACATATTCTGACATTATTTCTCATTGAAAGTTGACGGAATATTATCAAATCTGACATTTTTTGTTAAAATCTGACGAATTCCAATAAGCGGATTTCCATCAGGGTATGAGCACAAAGGACTTTAAATTCTCACCAAAACTCTTTTTGGTTGGATTGTACGAGCGATGAGATCCTCAAGGTATTAAACTTACTCCTTTTACAGTAGTTTCTACAGTGAAAACCAAACAAGCTAGTTTTCACGTTGACAGTTGAAATATGCTGGTTTTCATGGTGAATATGAAAACGTGCTAGTTTCCATGGCAAAAGCATAATCACGTAGTTTTCGTGAGAACTTTGAATCGTGCTACTTTTCGTAAGCAGAGTTGATGTATTTCCACCATGCCATCCCTATATTCCCATCACAAAAAAACTATTGAAAATCGACTTGTACTTTGGGCCCGAAGCCATAGGAAACAAATTAAAATTGTAAACACTAAATTGTAAATTGTGAATTAAGTTATAAATGAAGAAAAAAAAATACGTTAAGAGAGCTGGAAAAATTGAAAAATTGAAATGGGTGCGTACTTACTGTTGGGATGAAACATCTCACAGGTAAATTGCATTTTTGGTGGGCTCAGTGGATAGTCAGGCGGAAAGATGAGTTTGGCTGGGAAAACGCCACCTTCGAAGCACGTTCCCTCAGGGCCGCTGAAAACAATATTCCGAAAATTACACATTGCGAAGAGCGCGTACTTCTTTCCTCGCTCAATTTTACAATTTTTGCCTACCCCACTGCCGAAATTAGTTCGAAAGTTCTACAAAAATTGTTCAATCGAATTTCACGAAGTTTTCAAATCAGAGACGTACCCGCGTTTTCAGTCAGGGAAACTGCGAGAACAGAAGGGACGCCGTCGGTAAACGCGCGAGCGTTCTTACCGACCCACTTGAATCTTCAATTTTCGCGCTATTTTGAATTACACCCACCAATATTGACACGCGATCGTCTCGCGGACATCATTTCGCGGCTGCTGTCAAAATTTCGTCAAATTCTACGCAGCGATTCGCTGTAACTTCGATCTAAAAGATGTTGAGGTTAGGTTCGTTGTTCTCGGCGAAACTTACGTTATCAGAGCTTCCCACTCGAAGAAGTTCTCTTCGTTGATCGGACCCGCGATTATTCCCTCCGGTGGATTCAATGTCAATTCTGCGAAGGAATAATTTCGAACGATCAATTGCGCCACTGATATTCAAATTTGACTACGGTAGGAACACGTCGCGAGCTCCTGATTTCATTGACGTCCCTCATAGACCCTCACGTTTGTATTCCGCCATCAAACGCCTCAACGCTGAGCCCGCCATTATTCTCGTTTGCTATTTTTCTTCAAGTTGACACGACGAACATGACAGGACGATGAACATCTACGGGCACTTCCTTCAAACTGGAGAACACGGTTTTGTTAGGTGTTTTCCAGGTTAGTGATTAGAGTGGGGATAATCTTGATGTACATACGTACATAGGATGCCGGCGCTTGCGCAAGTCACCGTGACATTTACGATTTTATTTTCAAGTAAAAAACAACTATAAAGTATGAATTTAATTGTCGAATTGAATCGAGCAATTACGTTCGTTATTTTACGGTGTATACATTTTCATAGGAACATTGATCTTTCACCTCGAAGATTCGAGATGACTTACAATTGGTAAATAAAAGAAGAAATAACACGTCGACATGTTCGTCGTGGTTCCGCGGTGATGGTGCTTCCGTTCTTACCGACGTGACGGTCTACCGCTAGATGTCGCGGCTGCGGTTGTACCGATTGCCGGTACAACAGTATTTTGGATAAATCGCCAATTTCTTTGCTCGTTACGAGTTACGCCGCAGCGCCACGGTCGCTAGGGATTCCCCGGTAAAATCGAAAGAAAAAAGAGCGCTATGCATTCGCCCGCGGATCGTTGCGGGCAAAACGCTTATTTTTCAAACCTTGTGCGACAACAATGTCCCGAGATATTCGCGTTGAAAGTTCGACGCTGAGCACACAAT